>JANRMT010062796.1:77536580-77575152 GCA_026402145.1 Polypterus bichir lapradei
TGGACACACCTCCTCATTCAATGTGTTTTCTTTATTTTCATGACTGAAGGCATCAAAACTATGAATGAACACATGTGGAGTTATGTACTTAACAAAAAAAGGTGAAATAACTGAAAACATGTTTTATATTCTAGTTTCTTCAAAATAGCCACCCTTTGCTCTGATTACTGCTTTGCACACTCTTGGCATTCTCTCGATGAGCTTCAACAGGTAGTCACCTGAAATGGTTTTCACTTCACAGGTGGGCCTTATCAGGGTTATTTAGTGGAATTTCTTGCTTTATCAATGGGGTTGGGACCAGCAGTTGTGTTGTGCAGAAGTCAGGTTAGTTGGACGATCATTTATTTTTCAACAGGACAATGACCCCAAACACACTTCTAGGCTGTGTAAGGGCTATTTGACCAAGAAGGAGAGTGATGGAGTGCTGTAAATGGTCATGAAAATAAAGAAAACACATTGAATGAGGAGGTGTGTCCAAACTTTTGGCCTGTACTGTGTATATATATATATATATATATATACTGTGAGTGTCATACTGGATGAACTGGCATCCCGACCAGGATGGAAGCTTCCTTGCTAGGAAGGGAGGCCATAATGGAAGGACATGGATGGACTGGCATCCTGTCTGGGTTAGTTGCTGGAATCTTTCCCGGAAGGATAGCCTGGTCAGAAGGACAGGGGTTGTCTGCTTTCTGAGGTCATGTGTTCCCCAGGTGTACAAACTTGCACATGTACACGTGTTAGGGAATGTGTTCCTAATGGGAGGCCCTGTAGTTGTACTTGTGTTCCATGAGGGGGAGCTGGAGAGGAGCACTATCTATATTTTGGGATGCTTTTGCCTGACCCAGACATACTTCCATCATGTACTGCTGTGGCACTGGAAGTGCTCCAGGGTCCGGCTTAAGATGAGCCCTCCTCCTTCCTCACCTCAGGGACTCAGAGTCAGGAGGAAGAGGATGACTCTCACTGATTTGTGGAAGGAGACAGAAAGGAGCTTCATTTCATACTCCATTATCTGAAGGGACAAGAAAACCATTCAAGGTATTGTTATATGATAAAATAACTTCATTTTAACCATTGGAACTGCATCTTGTGAAGTAGCGTCTGACTTTTGGAGCTCAGTGGTGTCCCAGAGCGTCCACAACACATACAATGACTTCTGAAAGGATTCAGACCCCTTCACTTTTTGCAAACTTTATTTTTATGTTTCACCCTTATGTTAAAATTATTTAAATTATTTTTATAAAAATGTAAATGATTTTTTCTCATCAAGCAACAATCAACACCCCAAAATAAGAAGCATAAAGAGGATTTTATGCTTCATCGGCAAGCCCCTGCCAGGGAAAACCAATCCCACAGCTTGATGCTGTCCAGGAAAAGATGTTGGCTTGTACCCAGGACTGACAAGACTCCCAAAACTCAGTATTGGATAAAGGTTAAGAATATCATGTTATGTATCTCCTTAACAAAATGACATTTTATCAGAGGTGTTTCATTTGATTAATATGTCTACTCATGATCTACCTTGTTTAATTAATTTCCATGTCATCAGTTCCAGAGGCTAGGACAGCAGCACTGGGTGAACACCATAGACAGGATGCCAGTCCAGCTCTGGGCACAACATTACTAACACAGGGCCAGCTCATTAGTGTTAATTAAATAAACCTTCATGTTCCAGGGATGTGGGATAAAACCCAAATGATCAAGAAAGAACATACAAGTCCACACAGACAGTGAAAGCCCCAATCCTGAAATCCAAGTCTTTAAAGTTGTGATACAGCAACACAAACCACTGGAGCCCCAATCTTCTCTTCCTTTATGAGCCATTTGTAAAAATTAACTTTAAATTAGAACCGAGACTGTTCCTAGAGTTGGCTACTGTGCCAAACAAAGCAATAAGGGGTAATTGGTAAGAGAAGTGACCATGTGGTCACTATGGCTGAAAACCTGGGTGGAGATGGAAAAAACTTACAAAAGGACAACCACCACTACATCATTCCACTAATCTGGGCTTTTTGGCAGCTCATCAGCTGACACATGAAAGACTGCTGGGAGTTTGCAAAAAACAAACATAAAGGGCTCCTGCACTGCAAGAAACAAACTTCTCTGGTCCTACGAAACCACGATTGAGCTGTTCAGCCTCACTTCTTAGTGCCACACCTGGAGAAACATCACCTGTGCAATACCGTTCCAACAGTGAAGCATGGTGGTGGCAGCTCTGGGGTTGTTTTTCAATGGCTAGGACTGGGATACTGGTCAGAGCTGTGGGAAAGCTAAGCAGAGCAAAGTAAAGAGATGTCCTTAATAAAAATAAATAAAAAGAAAAACTGCTCCAGAACACAGGAGTGGCTCAGGAACAACTCTGGGATTGTCCCACCATGGCCCACCAAGAGCCTGGACTTCTCAGAAGGGACCTGAAATTAGCTGTCCACTGATGGTCTCCATCCTCCTTGACAGAGCTTGAGGGGATCTGTAGAGAAGACTGGCAGAAAATCCTCAAATCCAGCTCTGCAGAGCTTGTCACATCCTACCCAAGAAGACTCCAGGTTGGAATCACTGCCTAAGTGCTGAGTAAAGGGACCTGAGATGCACCTCAGCCCAGCTTCTAGTGTTACAGCAAAGGGATTGAATACTTGTGTCAATGCAATATTTCAACTGTATGTTTTAAATAAATTTGTAAAAAATGTAAACTTTGTTTTGCCATGTTGTTCTGGTTATTAATGGTTGCTTGGTGAGGGAAAAAAATTAATTTACTTGATTTTAACACAAGGCTGCAACTTAACAAAATGTGAAAAAGAGCTCTGAATACTTTTACTTTCTGAAGGCATTGCCTTGCAAGCTGAAAGGCGCCTTCGGGTCCCTTTCAACTAAACACGCTCTTCTATGAATATTTAAATGTCATTTGACAGACATTGTACATATGACCGACACTTTAGTAACATTTCAGAAATTAACAGAATTTTACAAATTGGTTGCGCAGTGGTAGCGCCGCTGCCTCGCAATAACGAGACCTGGGTGCTCTTCTCGGGTCCTCCCTGCATGGAGTTTGCATGTTCTACCCCATGTCTGCGTGGGTTTCCTCCAGGTGTTCCGGTTTCCTGCCACAGTCCAAAGACATTCAGTTTAGGTGCATTGGCGATCCTAAATTGTCCTTAGTGTGAGTGCTTGGTGTGTGTGCATGCCCTGCGGTGGGCTGGTGCCCTGCCCAGGATTTGTTCCTGCCTTGCCCCCTGTATTGGCTGGGATTGGCTCCAGCAGACCCCCATGACCCTGTGTTAGGATATAGCGGGTTAGAGAATGACTTTACAAATTACACAAACAAAATGCACACTATAATATCTGAAAATCAGGTAAATGACCAGTAATATCAGACACTCACTGACATGTGGTTTTGCTTGTCAGACGCTTGCAGTTTAGCGAGGTGAGGTGTTGAGACCTGCTTTAAAGGAACAGTCCATTCAAAAATATTTTTTACCTTTTACTTCCCGTGGAGTTTATAGTGATGGCCGGGAAAAAATATTCTCCTGTTTTCATGCAGATCAAACAATAAAAAAACGTTATAATAGAATAATTGTAAATGGTTACCAACGTTAGACAACAACAAACAATATTAAATATTTTTAAAGTCACTTCTGTAAAGCACTGTCGTGGACTAAAACGGAACGGCCATAAACCCGCCTCCTTTCGTTATATTTATATTCTAATCGGGTAACGTGGAATTATTTAGCTACAGTCTATAATGAGAAGTCAAGTTACGTGACACCTTTTATTGGCTAACTGAACAGGATACAAAATGCAAGTTTTCAAGGAAGATATGGCAAATTCTTCAAGCAACATTTATTAATCAACAGACTGTGTAACTGAATGCGTGAATTGACCTTCTGCTTGTTGAACACGTCAGATGTTCAGCAGAACGAGCATATTCTCGTTCTGATAAAGTTTTCAGTCGTTTTTCTTTTAATTTAGTCTCTCGTTTTACGTGTCCGTCAACGAACGCGGTTTGTTACTATCAGGTGACGCCCAACTGTTTCAGTGCTGAAATTGTGACCAATGAATGAAGAGGGGAGGCGGGTCTACAATTCAAATCGTGGCCGTCTAGTTTTCGTTCCGTTTTAATCCACAAGGGCGAAGGAGTGACTCATTTAAGAATATTTTATTAAAAATGAGTTGGAACATACGACTGGATGATATTACACGTGAATAATGCGACACGAGTAACGTCAGATTTTTTTCATGGACGTTTTGATATTGTTTGTTGTTGTCGTCACTATAGTCATATATCGAATTAGAAACACCGCATAAATCTTAAGGCATCCTTTACAGGCCTGCACCACACATCAGATGCAAACTGTTGAGAGAATTCTGGGCATCTTAAATCAAAGTAGCTGCTTCGTGTAGTAATTTTGGACAAATTTTTCTTGCATTCATGTCCATCGTGCATTTACACAGTCACAACTTTGAGCACATGCTTTGCTTGCAATGTCTTGAAATCCTGTGGCTCATGTAGTGTGCGGCTGTGCCAGCCCACGCTACGGATGATTTACCAATCAGAAACAGTACTCACTTAGAGCCCGCCCTCTCAACTTTGAAGAATAAAAATGACAGTTTGAATTTTAAGACAGATTTCACGTTGCTTATACTGTCACAGAAATAAATAAATGAACAAATAAATAAATACATACATAAAGAAACAAGCAGCGAAAGAAAACATTTCATGACACATTTAGTTATTCATACTCACATATCCTTGTCTTTATTTACTTATTGTGATATTTCACAGTATATCTATTTGTGTATTTATATATTCCTCCATACCCAACATCACGGAGTTTTGTTTAAGCATGTTCATGTTACTTGCACTGTCTTGTGCCATCTGCTGGTGAAACTCGTAAATGAGGCATTCTCATATGAGGCGCCGTTTAGAATTAACACATTACAACCAGGTTTGAATAGAGACCCGAGTTTTATGATCAGATATAAAGATTGTTTGCATCTCTCGGACTGACACAGACAACCTGTCTACAGATCCACATTGTATGGAAAAACTCATCAGAAACTTCAAACGACTTTGTTGGACAGTTATCTTATCCAAAGATCTTGACTATACATTGATTTTCTCTCTTGCTAAATTAATCTTAGCCTGGAGAGGTCTATTCATTTTTTTTACATTTAAGATGTCTCACTTAAAGGTTTTTAAACGTTGTATCTGTCCTGGTGTCTATATGAAGACAGGGAACTCCAGTTTCAGTATTACATCTTACCTGAAGAAGGAGCCTGAATTGCCTCGAAAGCTTGCATATTGTAATTATTTTTAGTTAGCCAGTAAAAGGTGTCATTTTATTTGACTTCTCACAACAAAAAACGAGTAAAGGCTCTACTTTGTGACCTTGGCTGAGGAAAGCTGCCTGCAAGTTATCTATCTATCTACAGTATCTATCTATCTATCTATCTATCTATCTATCTATCTATCTATCTATATGCAAATCCTGATGAATGCAAACACCTCAGGATTCTATGATTAAGTTCCTTTTGCAAAAAGTCCTCTTTTTTGAATACATGAATAATACAGAACAATACAGGAATCATATTTAATAGATATAAACTGTGAAAAAGCAATTAAATTGACATCCTTCACTGGGACAACCCATGCAATGATCTCCATGTACAGTATCTGCAAAAGAATGGAGGATGATCTTCCCTCAATATGCATTTCTTTACACTTCACCCACTGTTTGTAGTAAAGATGCAGGCTCCATGTGACCATCTCATTGTCATCAGAACTGGAACTGCACAAACAGAGAGAAGTGACAAAGAGCTGAAGAAGGTGACTGATGAATCTGTTAACCCCTACTTTCACAGTCTCTCTGGTTTTCCATCTTTGTTCATCTCTTTGTCACTTTTCTTTTTCAGGCACACGCCTATTGCAGACCATCTTTCTTTTGTAATTTTTCATCATGGAAATAGCCTTCACCCATTGTTTCCTAATTAATTCCTAATCATTTAGAACAGGGGTTCTCAATGTCGGTCCTGGGGACCCCCTGTGGCTGCAGGTTTTTGTTCCAACCAGCTTCTGTTTTTAATTGAACGCCTGGGCTAATTAAGTGAACTGATATTTCCCAAGTTCTGTGTTTAAGGAACAATATATTAATTAGAAAACTAAGTTTGCTAAAAAATTATATATATATTAAAATGTACCAAGCAGTTATATAGGAATAATGTATTTTTTTCTTTTTAACAGTATTTTCATCTTAAATGTTTATTCTACTTTTCTAGGTCTTCTAATTGTTTAATTAATCCATTATTTACTAATTAGTGGGTCTGACTCTAAAGTAGCTGCAGCCTTTGATTATTCAGTGTTGTTTGCCTGGGTGTCTGCTCTGCTCGTTTTAAGTTGTCATTATTACAGTTTTTCTCAGTTGCTTTGGTGCATTTCTTACAACAGAACTGCAGTTCATAAAACTGCTCGTTCAATTCCCACAACCTTTAGTCAGTTGTGCACATCATAACAGCAATTTCTGGGTGTTTTCGTCATTTTGCAATTGCTTTAGTTCACTCAGGCAGATGTATATGTGCAATTCTCAGCTATATCATGCATCAGCGGTTGCTTATGTCATGATGATCAAAATGCATTGTGGAGCCCTCTTTTGCATAGTCTTACACTCCAGACAAACTTGTCATTTTTTCATTGTGTAAGTCATTGCGGTCAAAAGTGTTCAACAAGATATCATTGGCTGTCAAGTGTATTTTATAGGTTTCCACAACATTTTTTTTGGCTTGTATTCACAATACTAATGATTCCTGCACCACCTTAAATTGCTCTCAGGTGACACATTATTCGGGGCAGGTGTGAGATCTTAGATCAATCAACATTTCGCAGAGAGAAGAGGTTTGTAAATCAACGATTTTACTCTGTATTTGTGTGTATTACTTTATAATGTTACAGTAAGTCATATATTTACAATAGTCCACACTAGACAATATGTATGTTACTGTTGTCCATTCAGTGTTGTATTTTTACTGTGACACATAGGACTTCAAGACTTCCTGGAAGAGGTGGCAGGGGGCCTATTTGCACTCCTCGACAGGAAGAGACTATTTGTGCTATGGTCATAGCAAATAATGCCATAAGACTCAAGGAAATACAAACTTGCCATTATTGCTGACGACAATGTGTTTGAGAATGTCCAGTCTGTCAGCATTTCAACTATTGACAGAGTGCTGAGGAGAAACCAAATGAGTATGAAGCAGTTATACGTACTATGTACCATTTGAAAGGAATAGTGAGGAAGTGAAGGAACGTCGGTACCAGTATGTGCAGGTAAGACTGAACATGTGAAATAATACTGTAACTGTAATCTACTGTACAGCAAATAGTCCAACATTGTATGTCGACATGCAGTACAGTTGATTTCACCTTGACACATTTTCTACCGCCGTGAAAGCAACATGAATATGTTAGATTTGACTCTATTGTCTCCAAAATGAAAATGCATTTTACATCAAACTTACCATAGTATCTTGTTTGATACAGCGTATAATGGACCTGGAATCAAGTGAACCACCACATATTTTCATATACATGGATGAGTCCGGCTTCAGCTTGGCCAAAGGAAGAAGACGTGGGCATAATCTGATTGGACAGAGAGCTACTGTTGACGTGCCAGGCCAGCGGGGTGGGAACATCACTATGTGTGCGGCTATTTCGGACAATGGGGTCCACACTCATATTCCTCTTGTGGGGCCATACAACAACCCAACATCTGCTGACCTTCTTGAACACCTTCTACAAGGATCTCATTCCTGAAGAGGAGATTGGTCAAGAAAATGTTCCACAGTATGTGATCATTTGTGATAATGTGAGTTTCCATCACTCCAACCTAATCAGACAATGGTTTGCCAACCACCCCAGGATGCTGATGGAATTCCTACCTTTATATTCCCCATTCCTCAACCCAATTGAGGAGTTCTTCTCAGCTTGGAGGTGGAAGGTATATGAGCGTAACCCACATACACAAATGACACTGCTTGCTGCCATGGAAGCTGCGTGTGGGGATATAATAGCAGACGCCTGCAGAGGCTGGATAAGACATTCTAGGAGGTTCTTTCCACGCTGCATTGCAAAGGAAGATATCCGTTGTGATGTGGATGAGAACATGTGGCCCAATATACAGGATCAGCAGCAATTGTGGAGAGCATTTAGAGTTTCAGTATGTATATATTGTTTTCGATGTTGTAATTTTTTTCCCTTCATTTCATATGTTATGCATAAAGTATTGAAATGCATTTTTTTTTGCTGGACTTCAAGTGCAGTGCATATTCTTGAATCAATCTCCCGCAATCGGTGTTTTGTATTTTTATGTTTCCTGCCCTTGTCATTCAGATGTTTTGTGCATCAGAAAATGTTTAGATTGTGCCAATTTTATATTGATAACTTGACTTTACATTGTGGCTGGCATGTCCGTGGACAATGATTCATGGACTTGGCATTTTGATGGCACTGACATATTCAGCGATGTAAATACTTGCTTTTGAGGCATGGATTAAGGATTTTGAAGAGGTTACCTGCTTTTGCTGGTCATCCATGATGTTTTGCCATTTTCACTAAGTGTTTTGAGTAATGCACTCGCTGTTATGCAAATATTAAGTCTGTTGTGAGAAACGCACCAAAGCAACTGAAAAAAACGGTACGATACAATGAAGGGGGAAAAACTGCACAGAGAAAGGGCAAAGTAAAATGAAGTCAACAAAAGAGAGTTAAGTATTTAAATCTACAGCAAAAGCAGAAATATTTATAAATGTCTTATAAATGTAAAAATCATGCTGCTGTGCTTTTTTGAATGTCGAATAAAAGAAAAAAAAATACCAGCTAATTAAATGAGATCAGTGCATTAAGGTGTTGTCACTGATTAGGAATCTGGTTGGAACAAAAACCTGCAGCCACAGGGGGTCCCCAGGACCGACGTTGAGAACCCCTGATTTAGAAGAACTAGAATATAAAACTCTCATCTCCTTGAAGCTTTGGTGCCCTCTAGTGTTTGCTGATGATGATGTTCTTATTTTTCTTAAGTTACCACTGGCTTTTTTTACATCGTGCAACATTTATCCAAAACTGATCAAAGCAGAATTGTTTGAATGACATTTTTAAAAGTTCACATCGCAGCAGGTAACAAAACATTTGTACAGCCCACCAACTACAGGGATGTCATCTCTAAAGCCTTGATGCCAACGCTGGGGTCCAAAAACATTTACAGTAAATCAGTGCCTAGATAGATAGATAGATAGATAGAACAGAACAGAACTAAAATGAATATATGGAAAAGGGATTTGCCAAAAGTAGGCAATCCAAAGGAAACAAGACTAAATCTGTTATCCATTCCAAGGAATCCAATAATAGAAGCAGAAACTCCACAAGAACTAGAAAAATCAATAAAGTGCTTGTAGATAAGACCTCTCCTCCACAAACATCGAAGACACTCTACTGGTACCATCACCTCAAACTCAAAGCAAAGGCTTGGGGGCAAAGCAGTGATGTCACAGTGGCCCCGCCTCTTCAGGTTCAACCGGCAAGACACAAAGAATAGATTCAAAGAACTTAAGTGCACAATACCCAAATACTAGATAGATAGATAGATAGATAGATAGATAGATACTTTATTAATCCAAAACTAACTAATAAACATGATATAAACAAAAATGTGTTAAAGATAATAATTAAAAATTATAATAAACCAGAAAATAAAACAGTGAATGAAGTCTGCAATTGAAAATCTCTGGAAAAAGCATGTAGTGTCATGGGGGTCTTTATCTGCTAAATCTCAGCATATGTTTGCCATAATCTGGTAGCCTAATAAACAGCAGACACATGAATGACCCCACACTTTGACATTCAAAGGTCATTCAGAAAGACAATTTCACCTCAGGGATTAATAAAATATATCAAAATCAAAAATGATGTGTTTTGTGTAAAAAAAAAAAAACTAATAGTCACAATTTAACAAGCATTTCATTCCAAAACAAAAGTAGACATTACAGTCCTCAGATACTGACGAAGAAGCCTAACTCCCTTTATTAAGAAACCTTGAAATCTCAGAGATTGAAATGTGGAAATTAAACATTGATAAACATGCTAGTTAAGAAGCTGGCCACCATCCCATTTTAAAACTAATTACTGAGTTCAGAAACTGAGAATATGTAATTATTTCATGGTGGCAGAGCGGCTGCCTTTGTAACAAGAAAGCCCTCCTCATGTCTGTGTGGATTTCCAAAGACATTCCAGTTAAGCTGCGGTGGGCTGGCACCCTGCTCGGGTTTTGTTTCCTGCCTTGCGCCCTGTGTTGCCTGGGATTGGCTCCAGCAGACCCCCGTGACCCTGTAGTTAGGATATAGCGGGTTGGATAATGTATGGATGGATGGATTTCAGTTAGGAATAAATTGGTCTCTGATATATGTACAGTATGTGTGTGCGTGTTCACCATGCGATGGACTGGCACCCTGTCCAGGACTTGTTCCTACCTTGCGCCCTGTGCTTACTAGGATGGGCTTCAGCTTCCGTGTAACGCTGTTCAGGATAAAGTGGATTTAGGAACAGGATGTCAGGGTGATTATTTCAGGTTGGAGACAAGTGAGACTAACATTAAAACATGTGTGTGCAGCATGCCAGCAGTCACTGTGGCCCCCAGCCCTGATTCTGACACACTTACCAGGTAACGCTCCATCTTTAGGATTCATCTGTTTGAAATCTATGCTGTATTGTGCTTAATTTAGATGACTAATTTTGCCTTTTCTTTCAGCCTGCAGATGGCAGTAACTGTTTCATTTTAATTTATTTCCATGTGATTGAGGTAAAACAGGAAGGAAGCTTTGTTGTGCTGCTATCTGAACACTAAATTTCAGGTATGTGATACTTTTTGGGAATAGCAAAGTATCAAAAATATTTATTTAACTTTGTCTTCACACATGACACAACCCACTCCATCTTTCAAACACAATAAAACCGAGAAACAATTTACCACAATGCAATCTGTGAGAAGTAAAGTGGATATGCTGAAACAGGGCAGGGTTACGAAACTGAAAGTAAACGCAAGCCATTAGTGGTGTCGTAATCCCCGGCTCTTCCTTTTTTTATTTCAACATTTCATAGATGTTATTTGAACACACAAAAAAAAAATGAAGGCAGAAGGAATTTGGAAGGCAGACAGCAAACCTGTAATAAACACATTGTCCATTATACTAGTTGTGTTAGTTTCCTGCTAATTTACAAAAAATTCAGTCCATATTAGAAAAATTGATTTATATGAGAAGTATATAACAAAACAATTAAAGGAATTAATCAATATAATATTTTTTTTCTATAAAAATTACTATTTTGCAATAAAGTCGCTACCCTAATCGCCAGATATTATGGTGTCTGCAAAGAAAATCCTGGAGGAGTGTCGTATTGGACCAGTATTGTAGACAATGACAGATTTTTAAAACGTCTTTGTCGGCTTGACGGGACAATTGTGCAGGTTGTTACACAAAAGTAATTTTTCATCTTTCACTACCTCACTTTTTAAAGCAATGGATCTCAAAGTGTGGCCTGTAGACCACTGGTGGTCCCCAAGTGTGGAAGAATAATTTTAGGGTAACATAGCATTCATCTTTGAGAAATAGCATAAAGGGTTAATAAATGTTGGAAACGAGATAAAAGATCAAGTGAACAACAAAATGTACACTGAAATATAAGATTTGGTTTAGAAAAAATACTGAGATGGTCAAGTAAATAAAGAATGTACCAGAAGAAAAGTTGATGTAATATACAAAATGTACTGAAGGGTGACTAAGAGATGACAAAGAAATCAGCAGATGTCCCATAAACAACGAGAATGGACAGCTGTTATATGCACAGAAATTTCAAGGGTGGTGGCCCAACTCAAAAGGTACAAGAAGAACCAGAGTATAATATAATAGACTTTTATTTTATATAAATCATTTGGGTGTAAACCAATGAACCAACCAGAGTAAAATGTATACATTGATTGACGCTTTACGTAAATTCAACAGTTCATAAAATGAACCTCTATTCTTTGTTTCTCTGACCATTCTGACTGTGCTGTAACAGACTGCTTTTGAAGAATTCTCCCTCCAAGGCATTTTGCTGAGGAGTAATTAAACGATACCATGAACAGCTTTTCTCCTGCCTGATTTACTGAATTGTCCAGTTAGAAGACGTTTCATTCTTTAATAAGATGTTAAATTTCGACCACACAAGTGTGAGTCAATTGGTACACAAGCTTACAGTCATCAGGGCGAAATGACTTTTAAATCGCTCAGATACTTGGTTCTGTTTATCTGTCAAAGATCAAAGCTGCTACTAAAGCACACTCCGTACAGTATACCTCTTTCAGCAGTGCCACTAGACTATCAAAGTAGAGTGCGTCCAAAAGTGTCTGGTCTTTTGATTCTAATGGCAAACTAATCCTGGCAGAGGAATCTTGACTACAGTGGAAGTTGGACATGGTGAACAAAGAAAAGTGACTAAAGTGTGGCTTAAATCAAGTCTTATCCTGAGCAAGCAGGGGGCTTAAAAACATGTTGAAGGCCTCACACATAGAAACGTGGAAGAACATGAACCTCTAGCTAAAAAAACTTCATGTGTTAACTTAACATGCACCAGCCTGTCTCTAAGTATTTAAATAAAGATCTCTACTCCAGTGAATAGGAAAAGTGCATATCCTCAGCTAGGATAAGGTCATTGGTAAGTAACGGCAGGAGTAGGAGGGTTTGTCACGGGTGTCTTTCCATATAGTGAGTTTTCCCATGGAGATTGGTTGTGTCTTTATGTGGAAAATATTTAGAATTAAATTTTTTTTAAACATATTGCACTCATTGGTGGTAATGTGAATGAGAGCCATGAACAGAATTCATTTTACCAGTGTGGTGGTAACAAAATTATATGTTTAACACAGCTGCAGAAATGAACACATGAAAACATGGAAGTTTAGAGAGCAATATTGCTTCCTTCTTTTTAAAATTCCAAAATTAAAACTCTGTGGTGAATTTCACAATTGCATAACCGCCTACACAATTAATTTTAGTGACAGTTTCGGTCATCCCTAGCCCTCACAATGAGCATGCATGTGCATATTAAACTTGGCCACAAGTTACTCTGAATTTTATTTACACAAAAGGAAGGCACAACTCTAGTGCAGAACTGGAAAAAAGAAACCATAACAGTTAACAAGAAAAGTTGTATAACTTCGAGAGTTGGTTAGTCTTTAGGTTTATAGGTTTTATAGCTTCATTATTGTCACTTGTACAGTCAAATTCTTACTTGCATCACTTAATCAACGTGTAACATGTTGCTACTCTCTGGCTCCATGATTAGTGAATATAATAACCTGACCTTGAAGCTTCTGTCTTCTTTACATGAAAAACCTCAGAATGTATTTGTTGTTAAAAGAAGAACAATTAGTAAATTCCTGGAATAGCCTACATCCTCTTTAATAAAAGCCCTGTGTGCGTTCAGGTGTCCGTGTGTGTCTTCTGGTAAAGTGCGCATGCGCGGGGTCACACGGCACGTGTTCAGTCTCTTCCTGTACATTCCCTATGCAGACACATACATAGAATCATGAGAGACAGACACGCACACACAGGCGCGTGCACGATAGACACACGCACACACACACAGGCGCCCACGCGACAGACACACGCACGCATACACGCATACACACACACAGGCGCGCGCGGGACGCACATACACACAGGCGCACGCGGGACGCGCACACACACAGGCGCACGCGCGACTCACACACACAGGCGCGCGCGGGACGCGCACACACACACACAGGCGCACGCGGGACGCACACACACACACAGGCGCACGCGGGACGCGCACACACACACACACACACACAAGTGTGCGCGTGCATTGTTGCAGTGTTACTTTTCTTGGTTGTTTATTAATTTTTCAACTGTTCATTTTTTTCCCTGTGCTTAAAACTCATTAAAAAAGGTGTTTTTAGCGAGCATGTTGTAAGGCTATAGCGCGAACTCTTCCAGTCTTAGTTTTCTCAGTTGTTCAAAGTTTTCTTAGTGTTATTCAATGTTTTTACATTTAGTTTACTATTACGCTGTACTTTGTACATTCAGTGGTATAATTAACTATATATGTGCTTAAAAACGTAAAAAAAAATATATTTACATACAGTTCATACAGCGCTGAAATGGATTAATTGTATTTACATACAATCCTATGGGGGGAAATTACTTCGGTTCACAACCAAATCGGGTTACAACCAGAGTTTTGGAACGAATTATGGTCGTGAGCCGAGGTTCCACTGTATTACTGTCATACAAAATTACAGGCATTTTACGGAAATACAAACCAGTATTACTGAGAGAGAAAATTAAAGGCACACAATACAGTGACACATATTACAGCCACATACAAGGTCCCTTGCCATTTAATATAGACTGTTCCTACTAATGTTTATGCACTACTGTTCTAGCGCCCGTTATTGTAACGGGCTTAATGTCTAGTAGTGTTATAACAAGTAAAAGAAATGTTTATTTAGGCCATGACTCTGAACTGAATTCTGATGTAAAGTTATCTTTAGTGTCCAGAGTTTATTTCTTTGTTTGAATACAAGAATTCCTTGAGAAAAGTAAGCACCTTTTTATTTTTGAGGCTTGCAATGCTGTAACTGTCTAGTCTGGTGATTCAGTACCCATGTACAATTAAACAACAAGAAATCAGAGAGAAGGTTTGCAGTTACAGCAAGAAAACTCCTTTATAATGATGATAATTAATGAGCTCAGGCTACAGCATAGTAATAAATATATGTCCTCGTGCCGGTATGGTCGGTAGACAGGTTTGAGTTGATTTTAAAAGACAGATGCACTGGCTTTACTGAGTGAAAGTCGGAGTCTGACACACTTCAGGGATCTTCTTCAGGGTCATTAACACTTTGAACCCAGCAGGCATAGTGCTGAACCCAAAAGGCTGGTATAACTGCCCACCTATCTATCGTCACAACCCTGCAGGCCTAAATAACAGCCTAGAGATACTGTATGTGTTATGCTATGCTACTGTTACATTACTCTACTCTCTAAATCTTGCAGTTGCCTACCGTAGAATGATATTCCTGAAGGGCCGCTACTTCTCTCTGCCGTCATAACCCAGCTGGCTGGAATATCGGCCTTTTCATTTTTTTAAGAAGAAAACGGAAAGGATTTCAGTTGTAACTTTAGCATGGGAGCAATTCAAAACAATAAATGCTTTGCCTACACAGAGAAGTACAAGCAGGCAAAGACAGCTCTGCCTGTCTGCTCCACTGGAGGTTTCTTTCCTCCCTGAGCTCATCTTAGGACACTCAACGTTATGGTGTGACATGTGCATCTCCCCAGTCAAACTCCCCACCTGCTACTGTCCCCAGAGTGCGTCACACCCCACCCGAGGGAGTTCATTTGCTTTATGACAGGAGTGAGAGCCCTGCGGGAAAGGGGAAATGAAGGGCGATTGATTGGAAGATGGTGAAGATCATGTGCATTGCTTCTGACACTAAAAACTACTTTAAAGCATATTACTCAATGGCATTGCTTTGGTGTTAGGTCCTTATAATCAATGGTAGAAAATGATGAAAACTGTGAGACTGTGAGTGATAGAGCTTATTCTATAAATGAACATTTCTGACTTTCAAAATTGTTGAAACTTGCTGGGAGGCTAGGGTTATAAAATGAAAATACAGGGGAGGGCAGGGTTCAAAGGATTAATTTTGGAGATATGGAGGAAACAGACACATACACTCAGTGAGCAAATAATTAGGAGCATCCACACACCTGCCTATCCATGCAATTATCTAATCAGCCAATCAAGTGGCAACAGTGTTGAGCGCTTTGAATAGTGAGAAAAGCGCTATATAAATGCAAATAATAATAATTATTATTATTAATGCAAAACATCCTGCAGATACAAGTCTAGAGCTTCAGTTAATGTTCACATCAAACACCAGAATGGGGAAAAATTTGATGTCAGTTATTTCAGCAGTGCCATGATTGTTGGTGCTGGACCGACTGGTTTGAATATTTCTGTACCTGCTGATCTCCTGTGACTTTTACACACAACAGTCTGTAGAGTTTTACTCAGAATGGTGTGAAAAACTAAACACATCCAGCAAGCAACAGTCCTATGGATGGAAACACCTTGTTGATGAGAAAGGTTAGAGGAGAATGGCCAACCTGGTTTGGGCGGAGAGAAAAGCAACAGTAACACTCTGTACAAATATGCTGAACAAAAAAGCACGTCAAACCATGAAGCAGATGGGCCACCAAAGCAAAAGTTCTCATTGGGTTCCACTCTTATCAGCCAAGAAGAGAAGGCTGAGGCTACAGTGGGCACAGGCTCACCAAAACCAGACAGTTAAAGACTGGAAAAATGCTGCCTGGTCAGAAGAATCACAGATAGTGGGGTCAGATTTTGGTGTCAACAGCATGATTCCATGCACTCATCATTCCTTGTGTCAACAGTCCAGCCTGGTGGTGGTGTAATAATGTGGGGGATGTTTTCTTGATGCACTTTGGGCCCATTAAAGCCAATCAATCATCACTTGAATGCCAAGGTCTGTTTGAGTGTTGTTGCTGACCATGTGCATTCCTTCATGCCCACAATTTACAAATCTTCTAATGGCTGCTTCTAACATGATTATGCACCATTTCACAAAGCAAACTGGTTTCATGAACTTGACACTGAGGTCTGTGTTATTCTATGACCTTCCCGGTCACTGGATCTGAATCCAACAAAACACCTTTGGGATCTGGCAAAATGGGAGATTTGCAGCATGAAGGTGCAGCTGACAAATCTGTAGAAATTATGTGAAGCACTCATGTCAACATGGAGCAGAATCTCAAAGGAACATTTCCAAAATCTTGTGGAATCTAGGCCATGAAGAACTGAGGCTGTTTTAAAAGCAAATGGTGATAATAGCCACTTATTAGTATGGTGGTCTTAAGAATTTGCTCAGTGAGTGCATGGTGGCCCTGCAGTTTCTCTTGCAATCCGTTTTCATGTTCTCATGTTCTCTCAGTTCTGGTGGGCCTTGTATGGCACCATCTGCTATTGACTCCATTTTTGAGATTCTACCAGGTCATAAACATGACTGCGGCAGAAAAGAACAGAGACAAGTATTTCAAATTTTGTGGGCAAAAGGTGTTAAAGAAGCCAAAATTCACAGCAGTTTATTCACACATTTTTACCTTAGAAGTGTATGCACATGAATATTGATGGTAGGATACAAACATTCAGAGTAGCTGTTAATATCAACCGCAGATGAGAAACAGTGAGAAACTTGGGTAATCTCACCGACAGAGGAGTGACAATAACTGAAATGTCATTAAAACTACTAGGCCTTAGTCAACACCCTTGCTGGCTTTGAATGATCACAAAATCTGTCTTAGTTTATAAATCACTAGTATAATTTTGCAGAGAATTTACAGTAGTGATGAATTTCAATCTATGTAATATTAAAAAAAATAAAATTAAGGCAGAAACGTTTTGAAGAACTCTTGTAAAAGTACATTTAGGTGTTGTGACAATCTTACATGGAGCAATCTCTTAAACCAAGACCCCGGTCTTTCTTGTTTTCATCAATTCCTGATGGCTGATTCTTTCAGTTCTAAACTCACCAAGACTTACTGCCTGTTAAAGAAAATCTTTCAAACATCAATCATGCAATATAGCATTTTTTATTCCCCGACTTCTAACCATGAGGATAATCTGCACATAATAGTGCTTAAATAATATATTGTCACACACTTAAGCTTGGGGACACCTTCAAGGCACTATTGAGGTAAGCTGTTCCACCCCAGGATGAAAGGGGGCGCTGTTAGTAACCACCTCTCCCTATTTACCTGAAGGTCCGAGGAGCAAACACCTGAGGATCAGTGACCTCCCCCCTGCTCGGGCTTCAGAAGTCCTGCCTGTTTCAGCCCGGTAAAAGAGAGAGAGTGCAGGTGATCATTCTGAAGAAGACAGTAGATGAAAGAGGACTGTTCTACTATCTCAACAATGTTTACAATGAAAGTGTAACAGAAACATGTCAATACCAAAATGGAAACATAAATACAGTAGAGAAAATATGTGTAATGTCTGCTGCTGTGCTAACAATGATTTAGTGCACGTCCTTCATGTGGCATGTTTTGAAACAGTCCAGTGTCGCAATTGGGACAGTAGCGGTGTGTTTTTTTGCACAATTTTCTTCCAATATTTTTTCTGTTGCTTGCTCATGAAAGGGTGGAATGTTAGTGCTTGACCTGCACGATCGACATGCCTTTTATGTTTTTGTAGGCCACCACAGTGCAACCCCTTAAATTAAAGTTGAAAGTCTACAGTTCAGTCACATAATGACTTCTTTATTACAAAACCATTGTTGTGGCGTATAGAGCCAAAATTATGACAATCATGCCACTGTCCAAATATTTGTGGAACTGACTGTATAACTGAGTGAACATATATGTGAATTTAACATTAATATTAAATTACTGTGATTGGCTTGTACAATTCCATCCATCCATCCATCCTCTTCCACTTATCCGGGGTCGGGTCGCGGGGGCAGCAGCTTGAGCAGAGAGGCCCAGACTTCCCTCTCCCCGGCCACTTCTTCCAGCTCTTCCGGGAGAATCCCAAGGCGTTCCCAGGCCAGCTGGGAGACATAGTCCTTCCAGCGTGTCCTGGGTCTTCCCCGGGGCCTCCTCCCGGTTGGACGTGCCCGGAACACCTCAACAGGGAGGCGTCCAGGAGGCATCCTGATCAGATGCCCGAGCCACCTCATCTCACTTCTCTCGATGTGGAGGAGCAGCGGCTCTACTCTGAGCCCCTCCCGGATGACTGAGCTTCTCACCCTGTCTTTAAGGGAAAGCCCAGACACCCTGCGGAGGAAACTCATTTCAGCCGCTTGTATTCGCGATCTTGTTCTTTCAGTCATTACCCATAGCTCATGACCATAGGTGAGGGTAGGAACGTAGATCGACTGGTAAATTGAGAGCTTTGCCTTACGGCTCAGCTCTTTTTTCACCACGACAGACCGATGCAGAGCCCGCATCACTGCGGATGCCGCACCGATCCGCCAGTCAATCTCACGGTCCATTCTTCCCTCACTCATGAACAAGACCCCGAGATACTTGAACTCCTCCACTTGGGGCAAGATCTCTCCCCCAACCCTGAGAGGGCACTCCACCCTTTTCCGGCTGAGGACCATGGTCTCGGATTTGGAGGTGCTGATTCTCATCCCAGCCGCTTCACACTCAGCTGCGAACCGCTCCAGAGAGAACTGAAGATCACGGCCTGATGAAGCAAACAGGACAACATCATCTGCAAAAAGCAGTGACCCAATCCTGAGTCCACCAAACCGGACCCCTTCAACACCCTGGCTGCGCCTAGAAATTCTGTCCATAAAAGTTATGAACAGAATCGGTGACAAAGGGCAGCCCTGGTGGAGTCCAACTCTCACTGGAAACGGGCTCGACTTACTGCAATGCGGACCAAGCTCTGACACCAGTTGTACAGGGACCAAACAGCCCTTATCAGGGGGTCCGTTACCCCATACTCCCGGAGCACCCCCCCACAGAATTCCCCAAGGGACTGGTCGAACGCCTTTTCCAAGTCCACAAAACACATGTAGACTGGTTGGGGAAACTCCCATGCACCCTCCAAGATTTTGCTAAGGGTGTAGAGCTGGTCCACTGTTCCACGACCAGGACGAAAAAAACACTGTTCCTCCTGAATCCGAGGTTCGACTATCTGACGGACCCTCCTCTCCAGAACCCCTGAATAGACTTTTCCAGGGAGGCTGAGGAGTGTGATCCCTCTGTAGTTGGAACACACCCTCCGGTCCCCCTTTTTAAAGAGGGGGGCCACCATCCCGGTCTGCTAATCCAGAGGCACTGTCCCCGATGTCCATGCGATGTTGCAGAGACGTGTCAACCAAGGCAGTCCTACAACATCCAGAGCCTTGAGGAACTCCGGGCGTATCTCATCCACCCCCGGGTCCCTGCCACCAAGGAGTTTTTTGACCACCTCGGTGACCTCAGTCCCAGAGATGGGAGAGCCCACCTCAGAGTCCCCAGACTCTGCTTCCTCATTGGAAGGCATGTTAGTGGGATTGAGGAGGTCTTCGAAGTACTCCCCCCACCGACCCACAACGTCCCGAGTCGAGGTCAGCAGCGCACCATCCTCACCATATACGGTGTTGACACTGCACTGCTTCCCCCTCCTGAGACGCCAGACGGTGGACCAGAATCTCCTTGAAGCTGTCCAAAAGTCGTTCTCCATGGCCTCTCCAACTCCTCCCATGCCCGAGTTTTTGCCTCAGCAACAACCGAAGCCGCATTCCGCTTGGCCTGCCGGTACCTATCAGCTGCCTCCAGAGACCTACAGGACAAAAGGGTCCTATAGGACTCCTTCTTCAGCTTGACGGCATCCCTCACCGCCAGTGTCCACCAACGAGTTCGGGGATTGCCACCGCGACAGGCTTTTACAATTGCAATGCCAAAACTAATGACAAAATACAAAATGAATAAAAACGAGCTGCCCAAATTCATGACATATAAAATGTCCTTTTGATATCCTTCCTCTTACGCCAATTTTTAGAAATTCTGTTAAGGTTATCATTATAGTCTTTTACACAGGTTTGATTGATATGTCTGTGTTTTTATTAAATTTATTTAGGAATGATGATTATTATTGCCCTCATTTTGTATGTATTGATGTATTTCTGTGAGATTCACTAAATCTAATTCCATGTAACTGACACTGGTATTATGGCAGTAAAGTGTCTATTTATTTATATAATCTGAGCTCTCTCAGGAACCAATGACGTCATCTGTCAAACAGAAAAGTCTTCTATTTTTTGCTAGGGGGTAATTTTAATAACAAATGTGCTGTAAGACAGAACTGCCTTTGTATCTTGCCTTACATATACATTATTTTATTTGGCTTATAAACAAAGTTGCCCTATATAAGAATACAATAACTATGACGCATACAGTATACCAAGAACAATAAGAGCCTACTGTGACAACAATGCCTTTTTAACAGCATGTTTCATCTAAACTGGGTCTGAAGGCCTGAGGATGTGAGCTGAGAGCATGTTTCCAGGTTAAAACCGCCAATTGTGTTAATTGTTCTGCTCTTGCTGTATTTCTTTATTTTCATTTTGTGCACATGCGGTTATGTGTAAAGCAGAATGTATCACATCTCCACTACACACCTGGGCTGGGATGCTTTCTGTGTGGACTCTGTGTGTCCACCTTCTGTTCACTTAGTCTTATACCTTCTGTTCACTTGGTCTTATACCTTCTGTTCACTTGGTCTTCCACCTTCTGTTTACTTGGTCTTCTTCCCATTGGCCTAGCATTTGCCATTAGGCTGACTCTAACTTAAGGCAATATGAGTCAGTGATGAACCTGTGTTGCTTCTTCACTTACATCAGATACTGCTGGGACAGACAAAAGCCCATACTCAGGAAATGGCAGGGTTAATCGTGCATGTTTTAGCATTGGTTCAGTCTCAATTTTGTGCTTGTGATATCCTGGTAATGAGCCTGATTCTTCCAAGTCAGAGTCAGTGAGAATCAGGCACAAGGTAGGAACCAGCCAGAATGGGACATCACAGCTCCCTTGTTGGAACCCCTACAGTTTGCTTATCAAGAGTCAGTTGAAGATTCCGTCAATATGGGTCTGCACTACATCCCTCAACATCTTGACAACCTAAGGACATATGCAAGCACTCTGTTTGTGGACTTCAGCTCTGCATTCAATACAGTAATCCCGGAACTCCTCCACTTGAAACTGACACAGCTTTCCATCCCTGCCTTCACCTGTCGATGGATCACCAATTTCAGCTGGTGAAACTGGGAAACTCGCATCTAACTATCGCACAATTAATCTGGTGTTCCCCCAGGGATGTGTGCTCTCCCCACTCCTTTTCTCCTTCTACTCTAATGACTGCATCTCTAAGGAACCCCCTTATCAAAAAGCAAATGGCACAACCAGCACTGGGCTCATCAGGAATGGAGAGGAGTCTGCATGCAGACGGGAGGTTGAGCACCTTGCCCCTTGGTGTAGTCAGAACAATCTGGAGATAAACACTCTTAAAACTCTAGAGATGACAGTTGACTTTAGGATAGATTCCACAATATTATTCCCCCATCTCCAAACTTAACACTGCAGTGACAGTTCTGGAAACCTTCACATTTCTGGGATCCTTAAGCTCCCAGGACTTGAAATGGTAGACAATGTGGGGTCTTTCATAAAAAAGGCACAACAGTAAATGTACTTCCTGCAGCAGCTGAGGTATTTCAATCTTCCTCAGAAGTTGCTGTTTCAGTTCTACACAGCAGTCATTGAGTTTGTTCTCAGCTCATCCATAACCATGTGGTTCGAATCGATGACTAAGCATAACAAAAACAGGCTACACGGAGTAATCAGATCTGCTGAAAATATCATTAGTGCCAGTCTGCCCACCTTACAGGACTTGTAGTCTTCCAGGGTCACATACAGGCCACAACCTTGTTGATCTTCTTCCATCAGCCAGGCATTGTAGATTAATGTACTCCAAAACAAGCAGATATAAGAATTTTTTTTTTTCTCCACAGGCCATCAAGCGGTCCTCCCTGCATGGAGTTTGCATGCTCTCCCCGTGTCTACGTGGGTTTCCTCCGGGCGCTCCGGTTTCCTCCCACAGTCCAAAGACATGCAGGTTAGGTGGACTGGCGATTCTAAATTGGCCCTAGTGTGTGCTTGGTGTGTGGGTGTATTTGTGTGTGTCCTACGGTGGGTTGGCACCCTGCCCGGGATTGGTTCCTGCCTTGTGCCCTATGTTGGCTGGGATTGGCTCCAGCAGACCCCCGTGACCCTGTGTTCAGATTCAGCGGGTTGGAAAATGGATGGATGGATGGCCATCAAGCTCATAAATGGTTTATTCAGTTTAATCAAGCTGGGCACCACACCCTCCTGGCCTCCCAGGGTCTTGCCATACTGTTTACATATTGTTAAAACTTGTTTTTCAGTGTTTATTTCAGCATTTCTTCCACTGAGTTGCACTCTGCACATTGTATGCATATGTATATTTACATTCTCTGTCTTATTTTTATCTCAGGTGTATGATTAACAGATGTCAATTATGTAACTTATACTTGGAGAATCGCCAAAACCGGAGTCAAATTCCTTTGTGTGGCTGCATGCTTGGCGAGTAGATGTGATTGTGATTCTGATCACGAGGGACAGTGACACACACACAGTTATTTATTCATACAGGGCCATAGATATTAGGCTTAGGATACTCACTCGTAACTTGGTTGATAAGGCATTTCTAGCTAAAAGATTTCAAGTTAATAAACTCAAACACACACATTAAATGGCTGCACCATGCCTAGCTTGCTGCTATGGGTCAGCAAGGGTCTCATCCCTGGATTAATTTTATTGACCATATTTTTTCTTTTATTCTTTATACTTATTAGTCATACATTAAGGTAATAATTAGGTCATAGTTTCTTAAACTATGAGTCACAGGCTGCTTGATTTTAAGTCGCATAGTCTTGAGATTCGCAGTTCTATTCAATGGGAAGGGGTCATGTTGAGTTTACGGAATGTCTCCCAATGGGTCACTATGGGCAGTTTAAGAAACTGACATTATTCTGCTATGTCCTGAGGTGGTAAATCCCCAAGGGGTACACTGGGATGACTCTCATCAACAATTTTCCAAGGTGAACCATGGGATGACAGTCAGCAGCAATTCTGGGTCTCAAAGATACTGAGATGGTGAAATTATGTTGTAAGGAAAAAGGGTTTAAGAAATACTGCATTATCTATAGATAATTTAAAGGTGCAGCATTAATTTGAGGGATACTTCAGTTGAGATCAAACTGTAACAGGAGAACAAATGAGGTTAAGAACCTCCACACTAGTACATTATCAATAATGTAAGCTAATTGAAGCAAATTCTGAAGAACAAGAAACACCAAAATACTGAGGCCAGTCTGCAATGCTTTTTCCTTGAAGATATCTCCACAAGTTAATGTTGAAGAATGAATGTGACATGAGTTTTTGACCTTGTGTCTCTGTTAAATTTATCAGTTTGTTTAATGTCATGTAACCTGCTTAATTCCAGTACAGGGTCACATGTTATTTCTTATTTTCAATCATTTTTTTATTTCACTTTTTACACTTAGACTAGAAGAGCTGGCAACTCATCTGGGGTTAGTTCCTGCCTCAAACTGAAGCCCTCTGCAAATGTGAAAGAAATTGCAGTTGTTGGCATTGCCACCTCATTATTTTTGAGACCTGAGTTTATTTCTTATTTTTGTGAGATAATCCACCAACGTAGATTGTGCACATCCTCTTCATATCTACACTCCAAGGACACCATTTTAGGCTGACCTCTAGCTCAAAGCTGGTGTGATGTATGTGCATGAGTGGTCATGGTGCATGTGTGAGTCTGCCACATGTCGAACTGTCATTCCATCCAGAGCTGAGTCCTACCTTCCACCCTGTTTTGTCTTGGTAGAGTTCTATATTACTCTACTTTCCCCTTTTGTATTCTTTATTGTGAAGCCTTTGACAGAATGTCTCAAATCCCATAGAATTAGCACTGTTTACAAGGTATTGTGCTTTGTAACTTCTCCCCACCTTCCCTTTTACATCTATAACCTTAGGGAATTAGGTAAAGTAAAAGACAAGCAGGAGTTAAGTTAACTTAGTTAATATTCATAAAATAATAACAAAAAGCATTTGAATATTGGCAACTATACAATCTGATAAATGTTTATATATAGTTTCAGCAGGCACACAGACTTGCAGTTACTTTAAATGTCTCTAATTAAGCCATCATTTGATGGCTTTCTTCTGGACATGCCGTATTCCTGTCTCAATATGGCTGCCTAGTTGTTCTTCTCAGTGTGATCTTCTTTTCAGTACATGGTGTGTGAGATGCTCCTTCATCATGATAGTGGAAGAGAGATCAGGAGGGGTAAAGCAACCAAATTTACACATTCTGTGTCCAATCCTTACACCAATAGGGCGTCGTGCTACAGAATGGCCCCTGATTCAAACCAATCCCAAACAGCCATACTTCAGACCAATGGGGGCACACAATATGTTTCACATTTGTTGAGCTGATGTTTGCCAGCTCGGTAGTTTGGCTTTCCTGTGAGGGTTGATTGAGAGAGTCCTGCAGAGAAGCCACTTCCCTCGACCCTGTCATAAAATTCTTCAGTCAGTCCTAAAGTTGGGGGGTGGTTAGTTAAACCATTCCTATTCTTACCAGTGATATAACACTAATATTACTTTGCTTTGTCTGAGTTACAAGTAAAAACATGCAAAATATTTATCAACTCGCATACAAAATTTCACACCACAACACACCCATTGCTGTTAGGCTAGCCTTTGACTTCCCGCTCCCTTACATTAAAAGAGCAGAGTCAGAAATCGGCAGGATGAGCTGGATGTATGTGCTTTGACATTGGTGTAGCCTTATGTGTGTTCGGCATGTGAACCACCAATAGCACAGATCTGTTCACCTGTCCATTTTCCATACCCACTTAGTCCTTGATGAGCTGTCTTGGCAGAAATTGACATAAGGCGACACAAATGCCATGCAATACACACTTGCACACGTACACTGAGTCACTTTAGTGGTGTCAGAAGACCTAACAGCATGGTGTAAAACTGGAATCTTGGGAAGAACCATACATTAATATAAGTGGAACATGATAATATACAATAAAGGGCAGGGTTCAAATGCTGTGCTACACCTCATATAATAAAAGGGTGACATACCTGTCCTGTCAGCCCACAGATTTAATTATTTATTTATTCAGTGGGTGATCCCTGAGTCACAGTCCACATGATAGCCATTACACAGGTCAGCAGCCGAAGCAGCTATAATAGCCATAATGGCAATGGTGTCCAGGGCCAGGGTTTTGGAAGGATTTCCCGTAGTGAGTGTGACTTTGACCACAGGTGACAGATTTCATGAGGTCAGTCACCTTGAACACTGTGCTAAAACATAAGGATGAACAGATTTCAATAATTACGTGTGGCTGGTTTGTATATCTAATAAAGATGTCTAGTTTTGGGTCGTCAACAGTGATATAAAGGACCAACATGTGATAAAAAGGACCAGTGAAGGGTATCCACTTCCCTCTGAAACATGCAATCCAGTTTCCTTTTATATGAAGTGAGTAAATAAATCAAGACAGGCATCTTGGTTTTGGCTGTCTAGGGGACCGACACACATTTGCTAGACTGGACACAGATAACCATCATTTGTAGAAATGAACAAGGTTGCTCTGCAAAGGAAGGGCAATCAGACACAAAAGACAATTAAATCTCTCTGAAGTGCAGCTTCCACATATTTTTGCCAGCACTCTGATTTCAGACCATCAGCCTGCCCTGCTTATCTCCAGCTGTCAAATGAGTAGAAGCAGGGTTTGGAGGGTCCCTGCTGAGCCATTGGCTCTGTTGAGTGTGAGCAAGGTGCCTGTCTTGGCATATTGTTTTCAGATTCAGTTGTGGGAGATTTGGGAATGTGGACCAGATCTGTCATTGTCTTCAGTTACTTTTTTTTAAACCAGTTCTGTAGTCAAGATTAACTTTGCCAAGACAAGTTCAAAACCACAAGTGGTCAAGATCAAGCCAAGACCAAAACCAAGTCTAAATATAAGTGAGACTGAGTGTAGTCCAAATTCTCTTGAAGACCAGACCTTAAACAGAATTCTTCTGGTCCCAGTCCAGATTTGCTAACTCATTGATGGAGTCATTGAGCATTCGGCTTTATTATTCCCCTCCAGGTTCACTTAGACAATGGACTTAAGTAAGTAAAAGGATTTCGGCAGTTGTTGAGTTTGTACGAGTGTACACAACAGGACACTGAGATAAAGTAGTGAGCACGTATCTCTATCCCCAAGCAAAAAATAAAATAAATCATATTTCAGTTACAGAAACCAACAAATATGAATTCTCTTAGCAGTTAATGCTTTTGAACATTTTTATAGAGTGATGTGTCTTCTTCTTCTTCTTCTTCTTCTTCTTCTTCTTCTTTCGGCTGCTCCTGTTACTGGTTGCCACAGCGGGTCATCTTTTCTGTTAGCCCAATACCTGCATGTCCTCTCTCACCACATCCATAAACCTTCTCTTAGGCTTTCCTCTTTTCCTCTTCCCTGGCAGCTCTGTCCTTAACATCCTTCTCCCAATATACCCAGCATCTCTCCTCTGCACATGTCCAAACCAGCGCATTCTCGCCTCTCTGACTTTGTCTCCCAACCGTCCATTTAAAATGATTTTTTTTTATTTGTAATTATCAAACCAAAAACAAAATAAAACAACAGTTTAGGTCATTATTTCTTACAAGTATGGTATTTCACTTGGCATTAAGCTCAACATTCTCTAAAAATGTGAAATAATAATGCAACCCTCGTCCCCATGAACGGAGTTCTGCTGAACTGAAGCATAAGTCATATTAAGATGAACTGAAACATATTTCCATGAACTACTCAAGATCAGATTTAATTTTAGCGTGCCACACAGATACACATCATCTTTCTAGAAGGTTGCACCAGCAGTGTTTTCTATGCTGGCAAGCAACAAGAAATTGGTTATACTGTCCTATTGGCTCACTGATACTTGGTGAGAGTGGACAAACATAAATGAGTCTGCTGTATCTGTAGCTATGCAGGTAAAATACTCTTACAAGGTCAACTTTGGGGACAAATCATGTAAAAGATAAGGCCGAACACAGATGAAGGTTTGGGGCACCTGACGGTGTCTACTGCAGATTGAAAAGGTAAATGGAAAAGATTTCAAAATTGACAAAGATAGCAACGTCTTTTAAGGTGTGAGTCTGTGAAAGTGAGTGTTTGTTTGTGGGAGTGCTGAGAAGATGATTAATATTACTACATGGCTTCTTAGGGCCTGGACATCAATAAGACCCTATAATAAACTTTCTAAAGTAGTATAGGAAATATGCCAGCTTTATTATTACAGTAACGAAACAAAGCAATAATTGGACCAATACAGATTGCCTTATGTTAAGAGTGGCTGCAGATTTGCAATTTGTAAGTTGTAAGGCTCAGGTGCAAACCAAGGATCCCAAATGATGGCAGAAGGCTTTTAATATACTGTAAGTCAGGAAGCATGAGTGCAACCCCTGAAGTTCCAAAGTGTCCCTGCAGAGGGCCAAGTGTTGCATCAATGACAGTATTTCTGATGCCATCTCAAGGGAGAATTGACACACACCTCCTTCTCCAGCACAGATACTGCCTTCCTTTAGTGGGAAACAATGGTGAGAGCCTAACACAAGACAAGGCTGGAAAATCAGCAGGGTAAGTTTGAGGATCTGAGCATGTGCGATGCATGGAATAAGGGTTTGATTTGTATGGGAACTCTGATCTTTGGTCATTCTTCTATCAAATTGGATGAGGGAAATGTGAATGGTAACATAAACCAGTGACTTTTGAAGTCTTTGAAGCAGCCTGTGTCACCACCAACAGCACTACTGAATGGTTCAAACGTAGACAAAATGCAAAGTTACATTTTGTAAAACCAGCATATCTAAAATTTATTGGATAGAAAGATCTCAAAGTGTTACTCTATCCCAGAAAAAGATATGGCTTTGGTCAGCAGTTCTTAACAAAGTTCAACTACCACCTCCAGAAACTCTTAAGTTATGGGAAAACCTGAAAAAAACACATTACTGAGATTTATAGAAGGGGAAATGCAACTAAAATCAGTATAACAAAGCATAGCAAATTAAATCACACAAATGATTACACAATTATTAGATGACGAGGCTGGAGTAGTGCAAATTGTAGAGGAAATTAGATCAACATTAAGTCTTAGCTGGTGGAATTTCTTTGGAAATTTGTTACCCATAGAGGTGGACTGGCTTAACAATTTGTGTCATCCAATGGTTGTTCTCCTGGGGTCACCACCCTATTATGGTTTTAACAGTTGGACAGTATATGTGGGGACAGACTTAAAAAAGACCAGAACTTTCTTGCATTGCTGACTCATTATGATGATACTAAAAACTTGTTGTTCTAAAAAGAATAAAAATCGAGAGTGGTCTCCCACTCGACTTTCTTGTATACTCAGATATGGCGATGGATATATGAGGAGTAAACCATAAGACAATGATTGTATTCTTACATTATGTACATTAAAGAACCATCAACAACAAATCAAATCAAATGAATATTATATTGAACAATTATTATAAAAGTAAAGTTGAATGAATCAGACTCTGCAGCTGCATGAATAAAAAAGTACCACTTCCAGTTAGCGGAAATAGCTCAAAAGTTGATAGAAATCTATGTTTTGTACCTAATACTTGTATGCAAAATTTGGTTGACCTAAGTGACAGCATACTCAAGTTATCGTGTTTACATACACAAACACACAGACATAATCCCAGAAATGGTATTTTCAGACTCAATGAGATCTAAAACATCGAGATTCATCAAAATCTCGAAATGGAATAGTTGGACCATTACAATTTTTTCCCTATACTTTGTATATGAGAAAGTAAAAAGAGAGGAATTGTTGGGGAACACACCCTTTAACCTCTGAAGGATCACAATGACCATTTTCATTTCAAGGTGTATTTTATGTTAAGAATGCTGTCACTAAAAGAAATAAATGACAAAATAATGAAATCTACTCTCTCTATATAAAATCCTAAGCCTAAAAGTGCAACAATTTTATGTGACGTTTTTATGTCACTTTTTTGTCACACTTTAAATTGGGTTTATTTTAAAACCTACGTATATATGTTTGGAATCATTCTTCTCAGAATTTATTGAACTTTAATGTGATGTTGTTAGTTTTTCAGATTCTTATTCCGTTTTTAAATTAAAAACTAAAAAATATCAAGAACTCACGTCCTGTGAGACGAGACTTTGTGCCAAGAGATTTTACCACGCCCGGGGCCGGAAATAAAAGACAAACAGTAGAACAGCCGCTGTACAGGCTTTTAAATGTTCGAAGTGATGCAAGCCAGCAGCTGATCGAGCAAAGAGAAGGTACACAAAAAAATGGTATTTGTTTCCCATTGTATCACCATTTAAGAGGGGGTTTTGGAGGAGTGACCGCATTTCCTTGGGGTGCGTTCAGCCCCCCTCTTCACAACACAAGTGGCAGAGACGCAAAGTGGCTGGCACGTAGCTTTAAAAAGCGGGGTTGGCGAGCAAAGCGAGCAGGGGGTAAGCTCCCTAGTAAATATATAAAGGAATAAGCAGCAAAAGCATTTTTCATGAAGCATTTCATTATTTACTCTCACTATCATTATGCTTTTTATTTATTGTCACATTTTATAATACTTATTTGTGCTTTTATTTAAATTTGTACAGAATATTCTTGAATACCTGGCTGGAGTGCAAAAAAAAAAAAAAAAAAGAAGAAGACAGGCAATCTCCTTTGAGATCAAAGACCATATTTGCACCTAATTTAAATAGCTACAGATGGTTCAATTGTGAAACATCAAAATTACGAAGAAGACACACAATGTCACCACTCAGATTTTCATCTTTATGGCTGTGCAAACTCTTGTGCTTATGATCCAAAGCAGACTCAGACTGTTTTGGGGTACAACATTTAAACCAAGGGTCACACATGGTTTCAAGATGGTCCTTGAAATATATATATATATATATATGTCTTAATCCAGCAGGTCCACTATTTTCTTCCACCAGGCATCAGACAATACAATGCATCCTGTCAATGCCCAAGATTAGAAGAGAAGCATAAAATCCCAATTCCTATGTCTATCCTTCATTTTCTGTCCCTAAACTACTGTGGTAACTCCTGGGGAAAATTTCACCTGTTTCAAATTTAGTTAAGTGGACATCATTTAGAAAGGCATATGTGTACCTGTGTATAGAAGGCGTACAATTCACAGTGCTGCCATGAAGTCCAAGGAACACTCTTTGGTAAAGCATAGATGAGGGCAAGGGCATACAACCATTTCTAAAGCTTTGAGTATTCCAGGAGCACCATGGCTTCAATTATTGTGAAATAAAAGAAGTTCGGAACCACCAGGACTCTTCTTAGAGTTGGCTGCTTGGACAAAATGAGTGATCAGGCAAGAAGGCCCTTGGTCAGGAGGTAATCAAGAACCCAATGGTCATTCTAACAAAGTTTCAGAAGTCCTCTGCTGAGATGGAAGAACCTGTTGGAAGGATAGATAGATAGATAGATAGATAGATAGATAGATAGATAGATAGATAGATAGATAGATAGATAGATAGATAGATAGATAGATAGATAGATAGATAGATAGATAGATAGATAGATAGATAGATAGATAGATAGATAGATAGATAGATAGATGAGAAAGGCACTATATAGTAGAGAAATAAATAAAAAGTGTAATTCAGGGATGGTGACGGAGGAATTGTTAATAACAATGCTTAAGGTGGGCCGAATATAAAATCTAGATATGACTATGAACCTGTTTAACCAGTACAATGTTTCTCAGTCATGGGCTTGTGAGTTTCTATTGTTTATAATGGTAGTGGGTCATGGTAGGTCATGAAGTGATGATGATTGGTGAAAGTGGAGTTGCGACATCAGAACGGTTGAGAAACACTGACCTAGTACATGTGTTAATGACAAGTATTAACTTTGATTTTTTTTATTATAAAGATTTTTAATAATAGCTACTAAGAGCAATGCTCAAACACCAATAAGAGAGTGATTTTAAGTAAAGTGATTCCATTGTAACACTGTGCTAGTCATGAACATGGAACTGCATACTTTGCTCAAACTGTTAATATCAACTGAGATGCTGATTGTTTCAAAAATTAATTAATTGCAAAAACGTGTATGCTCCCCATGCTTGCTTTTAGTAATTTTCATTGTGCATGTTCTACCAAATAATGATGGCCTACACACAACATAGCTTGCAAAATCTCGGAAACAAATCCAGAGTAATGCAGAGTTGGTAGAAATCAATCAGATAAATTTTGGCAAACTTAAATGAACATTTGCAATGAAACAGCCATAGGACATGTGAAGCATTGCCCACATTAACAGGAAAAGCAGATGAAAAGATTGTAAAATCTTCTCTTGTGACGCCTAAGGTCCTAATAGTGACATTCAAATTTACAATGTAGAATGATTCCCTGAGCTGCCTATTTGGTTCAATCTCACTTGTGTCTGAAGACTGATCCTTTAAATTGGGAAAATGAATGAGTTTTGCTTGTTGCAGCTGACTCAGATTATTGCCATTGAGAAAACTTAAAATAACAACACAACCCCACAATTGAAATGAGCTCACCTGCAAAGTGCAACCCTCCTCTTCTGTTTCGGTGATGAAGGGCTTGAAAAACACATTAATTGTCTGATTGCACAGTCTGGATGTCACTGCCAATAAGTGCATTTTACTCCTTGTTTCACCAAATATATAGGATGAAATACAGGGCTACATACTATCAGGATCCTGAAATGTTTTGTAAATTATTTACAGGTTATTTTTCTGGTTCAAGTATTGAGCTGCATATAATAATAATAATATCATTATGATATCATTATAGGGTGTTTTTCATTGAAGAATCTCATTGAATTGAATCTTTTTTGATTCAACACTTCATTTTAAAATGCATTTTTAATTTGGGCCATTTCCTGAAGACATTTTGTTTTGCATTTTATCTGTTCCACTCACAGAACACATGGAATGGACTGGTGAGCCTGTCAATCATGACACAACAGGATTAAAGACTTTTTCTTCTTTGCTACTTATTTTTTTGAATTCACATTTGTTTGTTTTTTTTTTATTATGAAGTTGGCAATCCTTTCTGACTTTGATCTAATCTTGCTGTGTTTAGCTTTGGTAATCGGTTATTTTTTTTTGGATTGACCCTTGCTTTGGTTTGTCTTCCACAGTCATCATCTTTTTCACTTGTTCTCTGGATAGAACGCATGTAGTACTCTTTTGCATTGTAAAAGCTCTGTTTATTTAAATATTTTTGGGTGGCACCACTCAGCAAATTATTAAACTTGCATCAGCACTCTTTAGCATTATCATTTTAAGAACATAGATTTCTACAAGACGTTCACGGACCACTTGCACCTGGTGCCACAGATTATATCTCACCTGCAGGCCGTAGTTTGTTGATACTTGGTGTAATGAAAGGTATGGATGGACTTGTACCTTGGCCAGGATAGATTTTGGGAGGCCACTTTGTCCCTTTTATACTCTTTTATTATGTAGACCTTAACAGAATGTACCACTCTGTCAGCCTTTACTGTTACTTCCCCCTTCCATTTACATTCTATAACCCCAGGCAAGTAGATAGAGAACCAAAGCAAGCAGAAGAAAAGTTACACATTTATACATGTATTATAAAAAAAACAAAGTAAAATGAGTGAGACAAAAATACAAATAAAACCTCTCTGTCTTAGTTTCTGGTCCAACTACGACTTTGCTTCTGCATTGCCTTTGAATGGAGTGGCAGAAACAGACAGCAAAGCTTGTTCTCCTCCGCTCAGAACAGAAAATGGCAGAGTGAGAGCCTGCAGCATGTCATCCTCCTCTTATTATGGCTCTGTAGCCACTAACTCACCAATAAAACAGCTCAGGCACAACCCATCTTTGTTCCTGTCAGCATTTTCTCCCGATTCAAAGGATACACAAATTTAGTTTCAGACTAACAATAAAGAAGGGACATACAGGTAATTAAATCATAAAACACCAGCCCGCCCTGGCCAATTCTACCTCCCTCTTATCAATGATCAAATTCTTAAAACTCTGAAGGAGAGGAAATTATAATGGCTTACTTTCAGAAATCTATGTTATTCTTTATTATGTTAAAAGGCAATTTACAAATAACTATCACAGTATTAAATATAATGTTTAAATATAATGAATGATAATAATAAATAATAATCTTTAAAAAAAATATTTAGAAAGTGCATAAAAGTTGGACAGCCAGTATGGATGGGTGCTTCTTTTTCTGGTCCAGAGGCCCTAATAGATAAACTGGGTGTCGGGGCTGCCATAGCTGGGCCAAGTGTTCCCCCAGTATGTTGGGTGGCAGCATCCATATGGCATAGCTTCTATCTGAACAACCTTAGGTATACATGGGAGATGAGGTTCAAGGGGAACTCCTGATGGGGTCCATGGGTGCCACAGGAAGGAGTTTTTGGGAGGGGGCTCTCTTGTCAGGTGGAGGTTTTGCCTGACCCGGAAATAGTTTATGGCTACCAGACGTGCCAGACGTGCTCCTTGGTCAGGTTCAAAAAGGAGCCCTCCGTCTGATTTAGGGGAGTTACGGTCAGGAGATGAGTTTGACAAAGTTTGCCTGGGGAGGAGTGAAGGAGGAAAAGAAATGTAATAGGAAAGGAAGGTCATTGTGATTGGTGAAAGAGCCTGTGAAAAGGTATTTTTGGAAAAATAAAAGAATACACTTGAACCGAGGACTTGGCTCTGTGCAGTTGTGGTCTAGGGTTGTGGCTTTTGATGCCCCCTAGAGTGCACAATAGAATATTAGGACATTATAACGAGAACAGACTATTCAGCCCAATAAAGCTTGCCAGTCCATCCATCCATCCATTATCCAACCCGCTATATCCTAACTACAGGGTCACGGGGTCTGCTGGAGCCAATCCTAGCCAACACAGGGTGTAAGGCAGGAAACAAACCCCAGGCAGGGCGCCAGCCCACCGCAGGGCATGCACACACTCACATGCACACACACACACACATCAAGCACATACTAGGGACAGTTTAGGATCACCAATCCACCTAACTTGCATGTCTTTGGACTTTGGGAGGAAACCCACGCAGACACGGGGAGAACATGCAAACTCCACGCAGGGAGGACCTGGAAAGCAAACCCGGGTCTCCTAACTGCAAGGCAGCATCGCTGCCACTGTGCCACTGTGCCGCCCCCTTGCCAGTCCTATGTATCTAATTCCTAAAAAAACAATAAGAAGTCAAGCTGTGAAGGTCCTACTACCTACCTTACTACTTGGCATCTTATTTTATGTGTCTGTGGTTCTCTGTGTGAAGAAAAATGTTTTAATGTTTGTGCAAAATCTGCCGATAACAGGTTTCTAGATAGATAAATGTATATGAAAGACACTGTATCCTGCTATACATTTATATTTACAAGGTTGTGCATAAAATACCAGTTTGTTTATTGAATCACCTGTAACCAGCTTTTACCTTATCATAATTTTTACAGGTACAATACATATTTATAAACAGATCCTATTAACCTGTTATGATATTAAATAAGCTTTGGATAATAATGATGTCAATCAAACTGTTTTGGCATCTGAGTTTAATATTTGTAGGATTTGTTTCTGTTTTGAGACATAATATGCCACTTACTCTTTGGATCTTCATAAAAAAAACTGCTTAGTTATTATCTCTTTAATACAAAAATTTGCATTTTAACATATAAAAATCAGAACTGGAAGTTGCTGTAAATTCATGTCTGACTTTTTTTTAATTTTCAAAGCAAGGCCATTAAAAGTGCATCTTCTCAAGGGGATATACACACAATGACCTCATTCATTGAAGGTGTCAACAGAGAAACAACTCTCAGACCCTCCTATTATCTGTGTAATGCGGACTTCAAAAGAAGTGACTGGCAACACACAGCTGAATAATCAGAAACAGAGACCCAGTCATGCCAGTTACAAGCTGGACTGAAGGTTAATAAATTTCTCCTGGCCTGGCTACTGTTTCTCTTTCTTAGTCTGATAAGTAGGCGCCACACACATCACCTTGGTCTCCCCGGTCTCTCTTTTTTGGTTTTCTATGACACTGAGCCCCTGTCTTAGCTCACAACCTGCACAAACACCTTCTGCAGTTCATGAGATGGATATTAATTTATACTGAAGAATCAGTAGGAGATTTGAAAAGCCTAGCAAACCGCACAGTTGTCCTCATGACTGGCACACTTCTCAAATTTGTTTCAAAATACCAGACTGCAAGTTTCTAGCAGAGTGGTCAACATGCTTAGTTTGTGTGGATGAATCTCTGCTGGGAAATCTCCATGGGCTTGAGTGACTCCCATTTTATTCACTAATAATCAGCCAAAAGTAGGACCCAAGTACTGACTGGGACATATTTACCCAGTAATGGGTTGGCCCACATGTCTGTTCCTGCAATAAATGAAATATTTTTGGTTTTACATTTATTTTATTATTTTTTTCCCAGACATTTATCCCTATCCTTTACCTTTTGCTGCACTGTGTTATTCACACACTATGATGAAAAGGACAAGAGATAAAAAAAGAGGGAGCACAGCTAATGGCAGTGCTCAAGCATTGTGCTTTTGTGCCTCCCATTGGGTACTTGCAGTAGTTTTGCTATCTTTGTGCTTTGGAGCACTTCCCTGCATTTTTTCTGCCTAGCATCCTTTTAATTATATTTGCCTGTCTTTCATGTGTATGTATTATATGTGTACTGACTAGAAGCTTTGTCAGTATAATTTTTTTGAACGAACATGGACAAAAAAAATCAAAGAAAAATTATCATAAAAACCAAAACACACTCCAAAAGAATAGTAGTCAAAGAGAAAATTAAATTACTATGCTTTTATCTAATCTTGGATAATAAAGGAAGTCATGTGGTGCAGCGTTACACTGTCACCAATCACCTTCTTCCAAAGGATCATGGGAAATAGTTATAGCAACGACACAATCTAACCTCTCAAAATGGTGACTGCAGTAACTAAACAAAAAAGTATAAGAAATGATGGTTAAAAATGATTCATTTTTAAAGAAAGCAGTAATTCACTAAAAATAAGAACAGAATTAGGTACGTTGGTTTGAAGAAACCCCAAATGAGAAGGTTTTGATTTTTATCTATAAATAAAATTCTAGGACAAAAATAAAAAAGAATATTTAACAATATGTAATCTCGGCTTTTTAAGGATTTTAAGGAAAATATGATTTTATTTTAAAGTCAATAACTATTTTTTAAGACATACTTTGAGTATGCCAGGATCATCCAATTAGCTGGCAAGTAGTCGGCAAAATGATCATCCATTAACAACAGTGAGTGTAAGTAAAGAGTATATCTGAAAGGAAAAAAACAAACATACGTTATATAAAAGAGTCTAGAATCCTTTGATAAAGGAATATGTGATCATTTGTTTCTGAAAAGCAATTCAACTATTATGTTTATGTTCACATTTTTCTATGGACACACCACATTCATTGAATAACTTCACTATACTCATTAACATGACAGAAGCAAAATATGACTGAGCGTATCATGATGAATTTAGATTTTTGCACATGTGGAATCATTTTGTTTCAGTTTTTTTTTAATATTAGGTGGCTTTCTCATTGTCTATTTATTGGTTACCATTGTGATGCCATTTCGTTTCTTGTCATACGGTTGCTGCCATTTTGTGTTGATCTTTTGGTTGCGTAGCCATGCTTTTCACAGGTTGCTATGCCTATTACCAGTCAATGAAGCAAAAGTCAGTTAATCTGTTAGATTATCTTGTTCCAAATTTAAAAGATGATGAACATGTGTTATGCTGACCCAAGTGCTGGAAAAATTTCTAAAACAAAAATACATATTATGATTTCTCTATTTTCTCTTAGGGGCATGAATGCAAACTTAGAGTTAGGGCTTGATACATTTATTTTTAATAATGTTTTTTTGGTCACCCTCTTGGCTGGTGATACTTTTAACTGGAATATTTATTTTGGACTCCTATAGTGGCAGTGAAAACTGAGCAAACTTTCTGAATAATTTAGGCCACAAGAAGAAGATATATCAAAACACCAGAAAAAGTTGATAAGGAGGGACAGTTTCATCTTTCATCAAACCAAATCACTAAACTGGATCATTACAAATTTTATTGCCTCAAACTTGCAATCAGACTGACAGTTTAATGTAGCTGTTAAAACCGATGGATGGATGGATGGATGGATGGATGGATACATAGATAGATAGTGTGAACTTGAACCCGGACACAGACAGGCAGACACGTTCATGTCGCCCACAACACGTTTATTTACAAACTATGTACAATAGAGTGCACCACAAAACCCCCAAAGTCCCCAAAGTCCTGGCCACACAATGCCTTTCTCTCACTTCCTTCAGACCGCCTCCTTGCCTTCTCCAGCTCCGTCTTGCTTCCTCCCGACTCTCGCCCCGAATGAAGGGAGGCGGCCCCTTTTATCCGCACCCGGATGAGCTCCAGGTGCTCCCCGGCAATCTCCCGCTGACACGCCCCAGTGTGGCGGAAGTGCCGGCTGTTCTCCCGGAAGCTCTCCGGGTGTCCCTGCTTCTCTTCCCCCCAGCACTTCCTGGTGTGGCGGAAGTACTGGGGTCCAGGATTCCCAAGGCATTGGGGCGCCTCCTGGCGGTGACCACGAGGCCCTACAGGATGGGGCTTCCATGCCCTGCAGCCGTGGCCCCCAATGCAACCAGGAAGGCGGCCCCCACGTGATCCCAGCTGGGCGCACGCCCATTTCCGGTCCTCCAAGGCGTCCCGGCCGGGTCGTGGCCCCTGGCATCCTTGACAATAGATAGATAGATAGATAGATAGATAGATAGATAGATAGATAGATA
>JANRMT010062796.1:77575162-77588882 GCA_026402145.1 Polypterus bichir lapradei
ATAGATAGATAGATAGATAGATAGATAGATAGATAGATAGATAGATAGATACTGAAGTTGCCTCAGCCTCAGACTAACCATATATTTGTTTTAACCTATTACTGTGATGAAAACTTGCAAAACAACAAAAAGTCATTGCTGCCACATGCTTTCCGTCACACCCCAGTACTAATTACATATCATCAAGTGTTTAAAAATATTTACTGCAATGAGTCATGTAAATTACTGTGTGCCAGAAAACCTTCCAACATTCAAGAGGTTGCTTATAGCAGACTTACGCCGTTCAAGTAATGAATTTACTGTGACATCCAAACTGTCATTGAAGTCAGCTGCAAGGACAAGGTAGTACATTTCTGAAAGAAAGTGTAACTTTTCTGTTTGCATGAGTATGTTGTTTTGTGTTTTTTTTTGTTTTTTTTTTGCATAATCTCTCAAAACAAGACAGTGGTCCAAACTGTGTATGAAGGTTTCAGGCTTCATGAAGCCACAAATTTCAGGGTTGATATGCTGCCCTGGGTGTTCACAGTTCTTGCTCTCCTTCCATGATAGTCATAACTGAGATGGACTAGGATAAATGAGGGCACACATCAAGTAATGTCAGTCATTATCAAACCCGCTATATCCTAACACAGGGTCAAGGGAGTCTGCTGGAGCCAATCCCAGCAAACACAGGGCACAAGGCAGGAACAAACCCCGGGCAGGGTGCCACCCCACCACAGGGCACACACACACCAATCACACACTTATGACAATTTAGGATGGCCAATGCACCTAACCTGTATGTCTTTGGACAGTGGGAGGAAACCGGAGTACCCGGAGGAAACCCACACAGACACAGGGAGAACATGCAAACGCCACGCAGGGAGGACCCAGGAAGTGAACCCGGGTGTCCTAACTGCGAGGCAGCAGCGCTACCACTGCGCCACCATCAAGTAATCTGCAAAAGTGAAAAGTGTTTTTTTATTTAAGACAGTGTCAAAAATAAAGTGCAGTACAAAAGAATATCTAATCAATAAGTAATCCCTAAAAACTATAATCAGTTCATTCAAATGAATTTCATTTTTATTTTCTCCCTGACTTTTGTTTTATGGACATCAAGGGCAACAAAAAATCTTCAAAAAAACAAAGAATCGATTTATAACAATAAAAGGAGCACAATTGGATGGAAAACTAAAAAAAAGTGCCAAATAATCCCAAAACAACAATGCCTGAAAAGGTAACCCAAAGCAAGCAAGACCAATTTGCAAACCATAGAATAGCCCTCCCAAGTTCAGACTCGAAATGTTTTGACCAAATCACCATATATTAACACAACAAAACCTTCTCACTGTCCAGGTGGCACCACCTCCCAGGGTCTAAAACAGGGGTCCTCAATCCCAGTCTTGGAGGGCCGCTGTGGCTGCAGGTTTTTGTTCTAACCCGGTTGCTTAATAAGAAAGCAAATCTTGCCAGTAATTTAATTTCATGGCTTGTTAGTGCTTTAACTCTGCTATGTCAGGTAATTCTCATATCCTAGATTTTCTTCCCCTTTCTCTAAGGATCTCATCCAAATGATTTGAAGGCCACAATGGACGAGTAATTCTCAGTCCTTCACTTTTTTCTCTTCACTTTCCTTCTAAGTATTTAATTAAACCAAATTATGCAGGATAAATGCACACAGGTATAAATAGTAACAAGCTAAATGGAGAATGCTGCTCATTTTGTCATTTGCATGTTATTGCTAATTAGGAGCAATAAAAAGAAACAAGAATAGAGCTGTTTAAGAGTAAAATAAGCAATAAGGGTTCAAAATCTTAATGAACGAGACAATTAAAGTGAAGCAGAAGTGTTACTTGAGCAATTAGTGCTTCTTTTTAAGCAGTTGGGTTGGAGTAAAAACCTGCAGCCACTGCGGCCCTCCAGGACCGTGATTGAGGACCCCTGGTCTAAAATATCTGAGAGCTCTTCTTTCTTCCAATATGTAAGGTGAACTGGCAATTGTAATTTGATTTATATAAAGTGACTACAAGTGTGTGCTCTGAAATGGGCTGGCAATTGTAACTAGCGTAACTAGTGTAACTAAAACACCAAAAAAATTTGTTAAAGTAAAAGCACAGTAAAAGTTTCAAACTAAATTGAAATTAAAACAGCATACTCCAAAACTGAAGTAAAAATGTCTGAATTAGCATAAGCTGTCCTAATTTGGGGTGTTCATAAGAAATGTAATGATTTACTTCATGATGTAGAAGTACATGATAAACAAGAATAGTTGTGTCAAATAGTTCACATATGTTTAATAAAATAAAATGTTTGCTCCCATTTACATATTTAAAGTCTAAATAATCTTGATTGTGACAGAAATGTGTCATTTTTCACTCTGATAGAGCTCCATAGAGGACTAGATTCTAAGTAAAAATGATAGTACACATGCGGATGTTTGAAATTTGTCATTTATTACATTCTGGGAGTGGGTGTTAGAGGGCTAGAACCACCAGTAAAGAATCAAATATCAAAAATATTATCATATTCGTGATCAGCAACCTCAAAACACATAAAACGACACTCCACATTCCAATATTACTAATCCCAATTTTTTCAAAGTTTTGTGAAAATGCGGGCAGAGTAGTGGCTCTGAGTCTAGGGACCTGCATTGGCAAATGGAAGGTTGCCGGTTCAAATCCAGTAATTGCCAGAAGTGACTCTACTCCATTGGGCCCTTGAGCAAGGCCCTTAACCTGCAAATGTTCTGTCATGGGTATGGCGTTAACCTGCATCCAGCCCTGCAAGTAGACCCTCCAATTTACAGGGAAAACTTGGGGGTTGGTGGCAGAATTGACAGTCCAGCTACCATAAAAAAGCCTCACGCAATTCCATTCCATCTGAACTAGTGTGGTACTGAGGTCTCACCCTTTGCATGGCTGCACTTGGGTCCTAATCTGGGATCCTGAGGTGGTTTGTCATGTGGTGGGTGTGGCAACATGTTCCTTTGACCCCTCATATGCTATCTGGGAGTGAACCCCTAGGGTCGGTTAATGTGTCAAGCAGAACTTCCCAAAATGTCATAATAAATAAATAAATAATACATTTTCCCATGCTCAAGACACTTTATGAGGGGTTTTCAGGTGTAGAGGGCCAACAATAGGAGCAACCCCAAAAATCTTGCCATTTTGCTTATTTAAACATCAAGACAACTTGATCAGTCGCATTTAAGGGTTTTCTCATCCCTGTGAGTCAAAAGGTGCTGGCCAAAACAACAGACGTAATTTCAAAGTGTTCATAATTAATTTTTAGAAACACAATAATCATCAGTGGAAGCAAAATCCGTTGTTGCTATCAGAGAGTACACTACTTTTGACCAAAATTATCAATGAGGTGCATTACACTCCTATATATTACATTCCTAGTTCTGAATCGCAATCTGATTATTTAGGTGGTTACCTACCAGGTAACACTTGTGGTTGGTCGGCCAGTCAGCAAACGTCCACCACATCCTCTCAGTTGCAAGAAGCAGCTCATAGATATGTGATAGAGTATCTGTCAAACAATATAAAGAGTACACAACATGTGTTTTGTTCTTATTGGAGCTCGTCAGGTATATATACTTTTGCATCCCCTTATAGGGATCGAACCTCAGAATCAGCACCTGAGGCAAAGCTTCTGACGTTGCTCCACAGCGGCTAGTTTGCTTATTTGACAGGGTGAAGATCGGAGTACAGTGTTAGATTCCTAGTTCTGAATCACAATCTGATTATTTATGTGGTGTGAAATGAACAGCCTCGACACACACAAAAAGGTTTGTCCCTGGCTGCAAATAGGTTTGAAAAAAATGGCCCTCATGTGCATTGAATGGAGTCCTGACCTGAACTGCCGTTAAGCAGGAAAGATGGCGGCTTTAAATGGTCCCCACAGGAAGTGATATCATCTTCACACCAGAACCGGAAGTGACTTTGTTCTTGGCTCCGGAAGCGGAAGTGATGTCGCCAATGTGGAATCAGACCAGATTTCCCTTGTTTGGTCTGCAGAGATAACAGAATTAGGTTTATTGTACCCTACTACCCCTTGGCCTGGCATGGAATTACCTTCGCATGGTCTCTTCAGCTCCCTCCTAGTCATGCGTGTGTGACGGTGGTTACCTACCAGGTAACGCTTGTGGTTGGTCAGCCAGTTGGCAAACATCCACTACATCCTCACAGTTGCGAGAAGCAGCTCATAGATACTGTTGTGATAAGTGAGTCAGGAGGAACAGCACAATAGCCTTCCTCCAGGTAATCAATTATTAAAATTTATGGAAAGCCCAGAGGTGAATCCTTTACAAATTCACATGAAAGTAACCCAGTAAGTTTGAGTTATGCCCACCCATAGCAAATGTTATGCATTCACAGTTTGGTAGTTATTCACTTTTAAGTAACTTTGGTGAAACATAGTGAAGCAAAGTCATTGGATCAGAAAAGAACCACAGAGATGGTGGTTTAAGTCAACTTTGGTCCACCATTAAAGCTAACAAAGTTTGTAACAATTAGAATATTCTGAAAATTTATTTGCAACAAAGTAGGAAGAGTTGCTTTCTGTAAAAATGCAAACATGCATGTTAAATTCAGTAAACCATGGGGCCTGCTGAATTATGATATGGAGCATTTATCACCAAGGTTCCTCATCACACTCCATTTATGATAAGCCTAAACATTTTCTTATCCTCGTTCCCATCATTAGCTGTTTTGATGGGCACTAAATCTTTTTGATCAGCAGTGCGCCTTTTTTCCTCAATTTCTTGTGTCGTTTTTGTTGTTTTGTTTTTGTGTCTGGGTTGAATCCTGTTTTGCATGTGATGTTGATGGGTTTGGCTCTGGTGGATTAGGCAAATTAGAGAAAACATTATTTATGAAATGAAAAAAATGTAACATGTTTTTGGCCAGTCATTGTTTTGTCAGTCCAGAATGTGACTCTGCTTTTTAAAACTAAGCCTGAATGATTTTATATAATCTGGTTGTATGCAATATGCTGTTAAAAGAAGTTTCCAGGGCAATTTTATTTAAAATTCTTTAACTTTTAAATGAATAAATTAATGAATAAATGGTTGGAGCCTGAATAGCTTCAATGAACGTGTCACATTAATAAATGTTCAAGTTTGCTCTGTAATGCATAAAACTTTCAGATTATTTTATATGAATATATAATTACATTTAGCAGTGAGCAGAACTATTTTCTCTAAATTAAATTCCCAGTGAAACGTACAGTTTCCTATTTAAAAATTCATAAATCAAATCCATAAACACATGCTGTATATTTTTAACTCATCTGCAAGCTTTTTCTCCATTTATAAATATAGACAACGGGAGCTGTGGTCATGCAAGGAAGACGTACCTAGACTTTCAGGGATACTTCTCTGCTGCTAAAATCATTCGACTTGGGCATGTGGCTGTCAGAGAGCCTCTGGAAGAATCCCGTCTTGGAAAAGGGCACCCAAAAACTTCTGGAATTGCTAAATTATTTTAAAACTTACAACAAATTGTTGTTCAGTCATGTTCAAAATGCTCTCCATGAGATACCATACACTTGTCGTAGTTGCTTCTCCCATTTCTGTTAACACTTACTGTAAGCATCCTTCCAAAACCTCCTGCATTTTTCCTGGATTTCTTCCACTATCGAAAATCTTCCCCTCAATCCCAGATTTAATCTTGGGTACCAAAGCAAGTCACTGAGAGTGAGATCTAGCAAAAACAGGGAGTTGGGAGGCAGCGACCACATTGTTTTTGATCAAAAACCTTTTGAGTGACAGACGTGGGATGTGCAGGTGTGCCATTTCTTTGTATGTTTTTCTTTCCTAATGCTTTCCTATATTAACCTTAACATTTCAAAGAAGTGTTGCTGATTAACAGTCTGTCTTTATGAACAAGTCAGTGTTTTGTTATGGTAGGGTCCTAGGATGACCCTGTTCTCCCATTTATACTCTTTATTATGCACACCTTAACAGAATGCCCAAAGTCTCATACTCTTACCACACTGTCAGGTACTGTAGTTCAGCACTTCCCTCTCACTTTCACATCTGTAACCCCAAGCATTTAGACAGAGTACCAGTAAAGAGAGGAGAAAAGAAGTTACACATTTATCCATGTATTGTAGATAGTAAGTGTTAATCTTCAAATATTATAACTAGTGTCATAAACAAAAGCAAATAGAATGAGGCTTTGCAAACCATACAGCCTCATAGTGCTAATATGTAGCTTCAGATGACACAAAAACATGTAGTTATGCTCGATTCTCTCTGGTCAGTTCATCTCTGGTCAACTCTCTTCAAGTTATCATCTGGTCTTCTCTCTTCTTAGTCAGCTCACCATCTGACTTTATGCAGCTTTCTTCCTTAGTGGCCCTGTCCCAGTCTCATTTGCTAGGTTTATAAATCTAAAACCTGTCTCTCATCCTCCAAGTCTTCTTCTTTTAGGATGGTGGTTCATAGAGTATAAAATGTTCCTACACATTATCTAGTCACCAATTCCACTAACAAAAGGTCTTATCTGATCTGCTAAGTCATATATGTCCTTGAGCAAAAACTGGCCTATTTAGTTTTCCTTTCACTTTAAAATGTGATAGTTAGACAATACATTCTAACATTTATATTGTTAGACATTATTAATAAAAAAATATTATCATCCTTCATGATAGATATTATTCTCTGTTAATGGAGGAAACTGTGACCATCGATGTTCATTGGTGGCTTGGGAAAACAAATTTGGACGTGAACATCAGTAGGCTTTGCACTCTAGGAAGCAAGTTACCTGAATTATTCTATAACATTTCAGTAATTGTTTACCACTCTGATGCTGACCTTTCTGATAATAAAATAGGTCATTATGATAGCAACTGAAGAGAAGAATTCATAATTAATTGCAGAATTACTGTATGTAAGGGTTCCTCTAGAGCAGGGGTCGCCAAGTCTGGTCCTGGAGGACCACTGTGGCTGCAGGTTTTCATTCTAACCCTTTTTTAATGAGTGCCATGTTTGTGCTGCTAATTAACTTCTTGTGAATTCATTTTAATTGACTTGTTTTTTTAAGATTTGTTCCCCTGAATTTCTTCATCATTCCTCTGCATTGCTTCCTTTCTTTCCTTAAATGGCACCCAAACAGAAATGAAATGTGAAGTGAGTGAGCCAAGAGAAGACCAACTAAGTCAGGGCTTCAAACTCCAACCAGTTGCTTAATTAGGCGCAGAGTCTTTTCATCAATTAAACTCCTTCTTTAATAATGACTTGTTGCTGCAATAGCACACTTTTCCGAAATTGTTGATTTTCTCTTTCTAAGAGCTCTGTGGACCTGAGCAGATTGGCATTTCTGAGGCCATCATCTTTCCTTATTTTCAGATATTGTATGATGGACACCAGTTGTTTTGGCTCATTTTGTATCTCATTATTGTTTGGCTGCTAATGAAGGAAAAAGAAACAATTAAGAGGTCTGAGCCTTCAAGAGCAAGTCAGTTACAATTAGTTCAAGAGAACTTAATTAGCAGCAAAAACAGGTTACTCATTAAGAAAAGGGTTAGAATGAAAACCTACAGCCACAGTGGTCCTCCAGGACCGTAGTTGGTGACCCCTGCTTTAGAGTGCCTCTTTCTCTTACACGATTTGGCTCAAAAGCTAATCAGCACATTGTCATCTTATAACAGGCTTAGGTTTCCATTTTGGTATTTTTACGTCTAGCCATTTTAGTTCTAGACCGTCCTAAAGAAACTCTGACACACAGACACACACCCATCATCGAGATATCAATGTTAAAGGTATCAGGGACCCCTAAAATGTTGATCTAAATTTTTGACAAATCTAAAGCTTTCGCTCTTTCCCTTATAGATGATAGGTTATGGTCGGGGAGGGTACAAAGTAAAAGTCACTGAAGTCACTTCCACAATTGTACCACACAATGCCTTTCAGTGGACTGATTAACCCAGCTGTAGGCATACGATATCTAGTGGCATATAGCTACACACTACTGCTGTACTGTTGACCAGTTTGCTGGATGTAGGGGTCCTCCCTTGTAATTTATATTATAACTATGAGTCTCAATCTGAGCCCGTAATCAGAGAGAGGACTACACAAAAATAAAGTGACTGGAATTGATTAATCAATTTAAACCACAAAATAACATACACAGTTCAAGAAGGAAATTAATATACAGTCTGCAAGCAGGAACATTTTGTAATTGGGGCAAACCATTTTAATCAAGATGAAGCTTACCATATACCGTATCTGGCAGTAATTATGTCTGCAGCATTTCACCCTCTTGAACATACAATAAAGACGTGACATGTGCTATGAGAAGGGAATAGTGTTGTAAGGGTTCGGTAAGAATAGAAAAGTGAAATTAATGTAATATACACAGTTGGGTGACACAGAAAAATGGTGGGCATCTCACACGGTGTGGAACGTGGCCAAGCTGGGCGAGGCGTGCAACAATATTGTTATTTTGGATCACCCGGCAGCAATAACAGAAAACTGTGCAGAAGAAGATGTTATTCAAGTCTGCATTTGCTGCATGTTCCCAGGTGAAATTGACCTGCAACACTCTATTTTATTTATTTATTTATTTATTTTTTGGTTGGTTGGTTTTTCTCTCTCTCTCTCTCTCTCTCATTTTCTCTGTCTCTCTTAGAAGTCTCTAGAATCAGACTGATAGCTGTCAAAGTTATCTATGTTGTTTTTAAATTACTGAGGAGTCCAAACTGAAGCCATGGGCTTTGGGAAAGTGGGACAGGATGTTCTGTTTGAGTGACATTTCTGCACGTTTTTATCCTCTTCCATCTTCTTCATTGCTGTCTTTTTTCCGTCTCATCAGAGCTGCAGTCAGTCTCTAAGTGAAGTACTGCCTGATGAAACATGCAACCCCCACAGAGGACATTCCATGTCTATGATTTCCCAGTTAATGATGTTAATATAACCTTTAGTTAGGGGTCTTTAAACCCCTTCTTCTAACCACCCAGTGTTCTCTGGATGTGACACTGATGGTACATAGAGGACTTGTTTTAGGAGACTGAATTTCAGTATTCCGAAGCAGTGGATCATCCAACTGATTTGGGTGTGCATCATCATGGCTCTAAGGTTGCTCAATTTTTGCTTGGTGACTTCACTGGAAATGGTGAGACAATCATTCCAAATGATTGCCAAAATCTTACAAAGAATAAATCTAGTTTGGTTACAGATAAGAGAGCAGTCAGTGTGAGACATCGTGAAAGCATAATGCCTTAAGAATGAAGCAGCCCAGGTAGCATTTCTTGACACACTTCTGTTGAATAATGTTTTGGCTTAAAGTCCTTAATGCTAGTGTGTCAAAGAGAGGATGTGCAGAGTTACTCACAATGGTCATCAGTTTTGTCTTTATTCTCTCCTCCACTACTTCCTCCAGCAGGCCCAGAGTGCCTCCCATTACTGAGCACACTTTCTTAATCAGCTTGTTGATTTGGTAGTGATAGTACCAGATCAGCATACTACAGCATACAAAATCTCACTGGCTGTCACAGAGTTATAGAATAATAAATCATGTCTTACTACCTTGCAGGAGGGCAGTGGCACAAATGTTCTTATGAACAATTCCTTTTTAAGTTCAAGGGTTTTTTAAGACTTGACAGCGTAGTAAATTGAAAGAGATTCTTGCATAGCTGATGTGGTGTTATAAGCAACCTCCTCAATGGATGCTTTTTAAGGTAGCTGTCTGCCAAGGATCAGAAAGTGGTTCACAAATTCCAGAGTTTCTGCAGAGTGATGGTCAGAAGCTTAGTTACCTCACCAGAGACATCATTGTATAGGATTTCAGATTATCAACATTAAGGATCAGTTCTAAGCTCTAACAGTCTTCTGTGAAGATCTTCAAAGTTGACTGACATTCTTCTGTGGAATGTTTTAAAATGAAAGTCATCTGCATATTAAAGGTCAGTGACTATGATGTTGGTCACTCCTGTCTTTGCCTTAAGGCGGTGTAGGTTGAAGAGATTTCTGTTAAACCTTTCTTCAATTTCAAAGCCACAAGAAAAACAGTAAGAAATCAGAAGCAGAATACAATAGAAGCAAATTGCAGAAAATTTCAATATGATGACATAACCTTGTTTGATCCTTTATCACAGTAAATTAATCAGTTTCCTAATTATTGCAAAAGAAAGTTTAAGTCACCTAGCAATGCAGATAAATCTGGTAGGACATCTGTGTCTGACCAGGATTTTGCACAAAGCTTTACCACTGAAGTCAAAGTCCTTGTCATGTCAAATAAAGCTTCTTGTTGCTCCCCCTTAGTACTTCTCTCAGATTTACCAGGTTATGAAGGTCATGTTCATATTGGTTCACAATTGTCAAAATCACATAGGGACTCAGAAAGGATTTCTTTAGCAAGTGGGAGCATAGATTTAGGAGCACATGGGCAAAGGTTAACCTGGCGGTGGAGAGCAGAACAAAACCAGAATGGCTTGCACACTTTGATTCTTCACAATTTAAAATAGTAAGGTCTGGTGGGATTGCTTCAAAATTCCAGGTTATGACGTTCCTCATCACCATCTTTGAATGTCTCTGTAGAGATACCAACCATTCTTCAGTCCTTCATGCATGTGATGTTTCATGTGATCTCCTCTAGGGCTACAGATGTGTTTTCTGGATGTTTTGAAATTGCTGGAATCATTTCACTTGTCACTGTGGAGTCGTAGATCAATAGTTTCTTCAAATGCTAGTTCCAATTGGGAAAGATTACATTATCCTCTAGAAGGGTTAATCTTACAACCAAAGTGAAGTAAGGCCTTTTGAATTTCAAATTCAATGCACATTGGATTTTTGTCAACTCACTAGAAACTACTGATAATGCGGTAATCATCAAGAACTCCTAAGCTTTCTCCTTCCACCATTTTTTCTTGTATCTTTATCTGGGGCTAAAATTTTGTTCTCACACATTTATCTAGGGATATCTACCAAGGGCCGAATAATTTCCTTTTTCAGGATAGTTGGTCCTGTGAAAGGTGCTGTATATATCAAAGGTAGGATAATTTATTGAGCCATTTACTTTCAGTATCCATGCATTATTCAATTTTGAGAATGTAGGGTGTTAGTTTACCCATTCAGGAACCACATCACTGTTTTCTGTATGTGCCACATTAGACCTGCTACCATATGGCATTGACACATAGATCATATCTTTTCCATTACATTATTAGTCTTCAATAAAAACACCTAACAAGAAGATAAGGCAAAAAAATAAATGAATTGTATATTTGTGGTTACATTTAACAGGAAAACAGAGTGATGGTCAAGATAAGGTTGTGCTCTGATCATTTCTTCAGAAATAGAATTCTATTGAAGTTGGCCTTTCCACTTGCCAATGACACAAACTACAGGTTGGAGAGTTCCAGTGTAGAGAAACAGCTCTGTTCAGGCCCTCGGGTGCCTGGTTTCTGTTCAACCTGAAAGTGCCATGGATGACCACTGGACCACTGCTGCAACACCAGAAGTATTTCTGGGTCCAGTTTAAAGGAGGCCCACTGCATCACCTCAGGTAGTCAGAGCTGGGAGGCAGTGGGTGCCACTTAACAGGAGGTGTGGAAGGAGAGAAAGAGAATTCACTTGTTTTGTAATTGTCTTGTTGGGGTTTGGTGCTCGGTGGCATCTCCTACTGGCTACAATATATATTCTCACCCAATATGTGTGACTATATATAATCTATACTAATAAAAGGCAAAGCCCTCACTGACTCACTCACTCACTGACTGACTGACTGACTGACTGACTGACTGACTGACTGACTCATCACTAATTCTCCAACTTCCCGTGTAGGTAGAAGGCTGAAATTTGGCAGGCTTATTCCTTACAGCTTCCTTACAAAAGTTGGGCAGGATTCATTTCGAAATTCTACGCGTAATGGTCATAACTGGAAGCTGTTTTTCTCCATTTACTGTAATGGAGATGAGCGTGAAACCCGTGGGGGCGGAGTTTCGTGTGACATCATCACGCCTCCCACGTAATCACGCAGTAGGTAGAAAACCAGGAAGAGGCCCAAAAAGCGCTGAAGAAAACATGCATTATATAATTGAGAAGGCAGCGAAACAATAAGAAGCGAGCGAGTGACATATACAACCATATTCATGAGTTCTGCTACTTCGGAAACAAAGCACGATGTAAACCTAAACTTTAAATTAAGTTCATAGACAGGCTGCCGCTAGCGTTTGTAATTTAGTGCCTGCCCATATAAGGCCGTCCGTTAGCGGCAATCCAATAGCAAACTGCCACGGGTAAATATTCACGGGTGAAGGACTGTGCTTATGCAGAGGAAGATGAGATGGTCAGGGTGGTGTTTGGCACAAACTCAGCGAAACTGCGAGAGAAAGTTTTAAGTGCCGGGACTTAGGTAACATTAGATACAGCCATGGACATAGCACGACATGGCACCAGCACAGCTGGGAAACTTCGATGCATGTACACCGAGCGGCTCACGTGAACTGACGCAGTGCACAGACAAAAAGCAACAGTTCCAAAGAGCGCTGAACAAAAACCGAATTACACAATTGAAAAGGCAGCAAAAAAATATGAAGCGTCTGATACATACAAGCATATTATTCATAACTGCAGCTACTGCAGAAACAAAGCACACGGTGGAAAAAGTGAATGTCCCGCTAAAGGAAGACAGTGTTAAAAAAAAAACCCGTGCATGAAGTGTGTCAGGTCTCAGATAAAGAAGAAGACGAGCTGTTTATTGATGCAGTAAGAAACGAATCGATGAATGAAACCTGTCATCTTTACAACGATTGACAAACACGGAATGTAACTTGAACACAACACATCCTACAAATACGAACCTGATTGAAAGAAATAATGATAATCAAATCCTTGATGACAGCAACACTCTGTAAAACTCACAAAACAATTACTGTATATTGACAGTCATGTTACGTTATTTTTAAAATGTTCCCTTTTCTTTTTCATAGCTTCTTTAACACACTATGTCTCCTCTGCGATACGCGGGTATATATATATGTATATATATACCCCGATCTACATACTCAAATAATGGATACTTTATTCGCAATCAATGATTGTTTTGGTAAAGCCATACTCAGTGTATTCATTAGATGAACGGTAAAAAAGTAAGAGCGAGGGGAGGATGACTTATTGAGGCATGCAGGCTGTAGTGCGCGTCAACTCTATCTGAATTGCGCGATCACATTTGAAAAAATATATCTTTTCAAGTTCTATTTAGTCCATATGTGTCAAACTCAAGGGCCGCGGGCCACATCCGGCCCGGCGTGTAATTATATCCGGCCCGCGAGATCATTTTATATACTGTATTATTGTATTTAATGGCCCGGGTATATGAAGCGCTGGTAACACAATAAACTACAGATCCCATAAGGCAGCGCTTCAGCTGCCTTGCCGAACACTTACCGCGTTAATCAAGTCTAGCTTGCAAGTTATTGCGAAGCTAGCCCACACGATGCTGAAGAGAAAAGTTGATTCTGAAAATAGAGCCTTTAAAAACCGATGGGAGGCTGAGTATATGTTTACTGACATTGCCGGTAAACCCATGTGTCTCATTTGTGGAGCTAATGTGGCTGTAATTACAGAATTTAATCTAAGACGGCACTATGAGACAAAACATCAGGGTAACCTGAAAGACCTGAATGCAATGCAGAAGATACAGAAAGCAGAAGAATTAAATAAGAATCTGACACTTCAGCGGACGTTTTTACCCGTGCACAATCACAAAGTGATTTCAAGTGAAGCTGCTTT
>JANRMT010062796.1:77593882-77632450 GCA_026402145.1 Polypterus bichir lapradei
GAGTGAGTGAGTGAGTGAGTGAGTGAGTGAGTGAGTGAGTGAGTGAGGGCTTTGCCTTTTATTAGTATAGATAAACTGCTTTAAAAATTACAGGAACAGTTTGAAAACACATCAGATCTCAATGGGAAAAATCCTGCTAGATATCTATACTGAAATGGGCTGGGTAATGTGTTAGGAACTAAAGGATGCCACAACATTTGATGAAAATGAATATAATCAACCTACAGAGGGCTGAATTCAAAGACATCCCAAAAATCAAAGTTAAAAAATGATGCGGCAGGCTAGTCCATTTTGCCGAAATGTAGTAGTTTGTATGGCTCCCACATGCTTTTATGCATGCCTGACATTGTCGGGGGGGGATTTTCCTAATCAGATGACAGATGGTGTCCTGGGGGATCTCCTCCCAGATCTGGACCAGGGCATTACCGAGCTAATGGACAGTCTGAGGTGCAACCTGGTGGCATCAGATGGACCAAAATATAATGTCCCAGAGCTGTTCTATTGGATTTAGGTCAGGCAAGCATGGGGGCCAGTCAATGGTATCAGTTCTTTCATCCTGCAGGAACTGCTTGCATACTCGTGCCACATGAGGCCGGCCATTGTCATGCACCAGGAGGAACCCAGAACCGATTGCATCAGCATAGGATCTGACAATGGGTCCAAGGATTTCATCCCGATACCTAATGTCAGTCAAGGTGCCATTGTCTAGCCTGTAGAGGTCTATGCGTCCCTCCATGGCTATGCCTCCCCAGACCATCGCTGACCCACCACCAAACCAGTCATGCTGAATGATGTTACAGGCAGCATAAAGTTCTCCTCAGCCTCTCCAGACCCTTTCACGTCTGTCACATGTGCTCAGGGTGAACCTGCTCTCATCTATGAAAAACACATGGCGCAAGTGGTGGACCTGCCAATCCTGGTATTCTATGGCAAATGCCAATTGAGCTCCACGGTGCCGGGAAGTGAGCACAGGGCCCACTAAAGGACGTTGGGCCCTCAGGCCACCCTCATGAACTCTGTTTCTGATTGTTTGGTCAGAGACATTCACACCAGTGGCCTGCTGGAGGTCATTTTGTAGAGCTGTGGCAGTGCTCATCCTGTTCCTCCTTGCCCAAAGGAGCAGATGCCAGTCCTGCTGATGGGTTAAGGACCTTCTACGGCCCTGTCCAGCTCTCCTAGAGTAACTGCCTGGAATCTCCTCCATGCCCTTGAGACTGTGCTAGGAGACACAGCAAACCTTCTGGCAGTGACACGAATTGATGTGCCATCCTGGAGAAGTTGAACTACCTGTGCCACCTCTGTAGGGTCCAGGTATCACCTCATGCTACCAATGGTCACACTGACCGTAGACAAATGCAAAACTAGTGAAAAAACAGATTAGGAGGGAAAAATGTCAGTGGCCTCCCTCCACCTGTTAAACCGTTCCTGTTTTGGGGGTCATCTCATTGTTGCCCCCTAGTGCACCTGTTGTTAATTTCATTAACCCCAGAGCAACTGAAACTGATTAACAACCCCCTCTGCTACTTAACTGACCAGATCAATAGCCCACAAGTTTAATTGACTAGATGCTATACTCGGATTACAAAGTGTTCCTTTAAGTTTTTTTCAGATAAAACAGAAGACACAAGGCATAATGAATATTCTCATTTATTGTGAGTTCAAAACGCTAGTCTAACCGTATGTAACTGATATCATTTAACAAATCAACCATCACTAATTTTTAAATGTATATGTACAAGTGTGGGCAAAAGTAGGTTTACAGTTGTTCATATGGAAAAACTCATGCAGGTTATGATTATTAACTCAATTGCTTTGAGAAGAAGAAAACAAATAATGCAGATAAATAATAAAATAATTAATAAAGAAATAATAATACAAGAATATATTCTGTGTTTCGCATTCTCCCAGCTGTAAACCTACTATTGCCTATCCCTATATATATATATATATATATATATATCTCATGTGTGCAGTATATATATATGTGTGTATTTATGTATTTTTACTTATTTAAGTCTGAACACTTGATTTCCATCTGGTCTGTTCTTAAATGTTCGCTCTGTGCAAACTGCCACTAAAATCAGCAGCATGCATCTCCAAGGGTTCTGTTGCTAAATGCTTTAAGAAAAGAAAACAAAAAACGTTGTGGCTGTCACCACAGGAAGTTACCAAAAAAGAGCACAAGAGCTGAGGGAGGTTTAATCGACTCCTCAAATCAAAAAAGAGTCGCGCCTGTTCCCTTTTCAGGGCTTAAACTGCCTCTGCCCAGACAGATCAAACAGTGGGGGTTAAAGAGGTGGAGGGCAGCTTTTAGTAAGAGGATTGCTTTGGATCACAAGACTGGAGGAATTACCCATAGGGGACAGAACACAAAACTGTGACCAGGAGCGGGGTGACTAGTGTAAAACATGCTTCAAGTTTGCAGTGATGCATGGGAAGACACTTTGATATAAGCGCCAGCTCAGTAGCCACAGGGTTGGCTAGGACAGAGAGCGCTGAACTCCACCCCAGCCTGCCTCTCCTCTTACTTAGAAGTGTCATGCTCATGACGATCTGTGGGCAGGAAGTTTTTTTCAAAAAAGACAAGAACCTTTTTTTTTTGAGTGTGTGTGTCTCCTGACACTTTTTGTGAGCTGTGAGCCTCCAGATTCTACTGCTGTTACCAAGATTATGAAAAATGGATTGTGAGAAGACACTCATAAAGGTGGGTTGGACATATGGCTGTCGTGGGAAATCCCGATGGGTTTTCTAGTCCTTGGTACCACAATTTGAGTGAATGTTTTTAGTCTCTGTCACTTGGTGTCAGTGGAATATTGTGACAAGCAGAGGACTCTAGAAGGCAGAGAACAGCATACCTCATGGTAAGAAACTGGGTTAGAGGAACGGGAACAAACGGAGGCCGCAGTTCAGAGCGGGGTAAGGATAACAGAACTGTATGTTAAGTTTGGTACAACGATAAGAACATTGTGGTAGGAGAGAGACTAGAAAGCTGAGAAGTGACAGGGAGCCAAGTTTTGGGGGCACCGAGCTGTAAGTGCATTTCATTATGAATATAATTTGTTGATGTCCAGCTTCACTTTTCTCCTGTAAATGGTGCCTATAAACTAATTTAGTGAACAGGGCCCAAGAGGCTGGCCTGTGGCTACTTTCCTGGCCTTGCACATCTTTAATTAGTAAACTTTTGTTTGTTGGCATTTGGGGGGTCCTGGGATTTGGTTTTTGGGCTTACTGGCTTGATGAGCTGATTGAAAAGCATAGAATGTTACTAGTCCAAATCAGGGGGTACCTGTATTTATAAAAATTATTAGGCTTTCAGTAAGGGAAATGCTAAGCCTTTACAGAATCTATCATTTTATACCACACCTTTCATTGTGCTTTTACAATCAAGTAGAGTAAATATAATTTATTTATTTTAGTTCAACTGAACAAAATAGTGAGATGAGCTGTAGGACTGGCCAAGAAATGTCCTCAGGCACATTGTGACATCAAGGATGAACATACTTGAATTTGAGGGCTAGCAGCAGAGATGAGTGGCAATGACCACTTGTATGCAGTTCAGGACACATCTGTATGGTTGAAGTAAGTAAACAGGAGAAAAACATCAGGTCGACCTCCATCCCTTGTTCCATTGGGCTGGCCTCTTCCCAAGTGGTCACTCTCATGTCCTTGAAAATGTAATAAAAATGCTATGTGTAGTATAAGGCACTTAAGCTTGTAAGAGGTGATTGTTGTTTGTATCAGAGTTGAGCAAAAGTGGCGAGTAAAAAGGAAAAGGCTGAATCTCTGAGATTGTATGGGTGGGTAACTGTGTCAGCTTTTAGTGGGAATGAAAAGGATAAGAATTCCCGCCATGTTTCATTTGTAAGTGTGGTAATCCTCGCTATAATCCTCTCGATTGTGTATAAACCACTAAGTGAACTTTTAGTTGTTTTTACTTGCAATGTTGAGGTGTGTCATGGCTGCATGGAACAGAGTAAGTGTAGGCGGCAGGGCAGTGCTCAATCACAGAACAGTAGTAAAGGGTGCAAGGCAGGAACTAACTTCAGGTAGTCACCTCCCAAATCAGACCTATTCAGAATCATCCTAAAAACATGCGTTTAGACTGTGGAAGTTGAAGGCCATGTACGTATACACAGGGAGAACATACATTCTACACAGAAGGTGCAAGCAAATGACCTGCCCCAGGCGCAACTGTCATCCGATGGAAAGATTCTCTCATCTGATTGGCTCACCAGCACAGGCTCCACTATAGAAAATCCAGGAGCGATTAGGCAGCCAGTTGGCCGAGGTCTCCAGGACTGTGACTTTATTTTTGACTTTTTTACAATTTTAATCTCCACCATAGTTTATCCATTAATTCATGGACAGATAATTTTGGTTTCCATTTATGTTTAATCAGTTACTACCTTTTTTCTGTGTATTTTAACAAAACTGCATTTAAATGTGTGTCAATTATGTATTTACTAATTAGTACAATCTATACTTATATTTTAACTTCATGTTCTGCAGCTGCACTCAATAAGAACACTACACAAATAATAAGTTGTACTGTTCTATCAAAGAAAACCATTTTACAATCTACAAGATAGCAAAACATTCTGAAATCTGCTAAATCCAATTTGGTAGTTGTGCAAAAGGGGACCAAATATTTGTTAAAAAAAAACTTTATCATAAAACTTATGGCAATTCCCTTTAAGCCACCTTCAAACTACTCTCCTTGACATGCAATACACTTGTCCCTGTGCTTCTCCCATTTCTGAAATAATTTTCTGTACTCCTCTTTTGTTACAGTGTCCAAAGCCTCCTGCATTGTTTTGTGTCAGTAGCAAATTCTCTTCACTTCAGTCTTAATTTTGATTTCAGAAACAAAAAGATGTCCCAATAAGCAACATCTAGTGAATGTGGGTATTCAAAGCACCAACCACATTCTTTTTGGTCAAAAAGTCCTTGACTGTCAATGCGGAGAATGCAAGATGTGCCGTCATGGTAGAAAATGTAACTTTTTGTGCATGTATCTCTTTTCGGAAATTTTTTCTTGAAGGTTCCCTATAGCCGGCTTAGCGCTTTGATGTAATGTCATAGATCAAGATTCTGTCAATGGGGAACATGTCCATCAATGTCAGAAAACACATTCATCAGTGTCATTTGAAAGTGTGCCAAGGTGGCTTGGAAAAAAAAATGGCCCAAGTCACCTTCTCTTCTAAATGACAGAAAAAACACACTTGATCATCTCAGCATGATGCAACTCAGCAGACTGATTTTCAGACTGTAGGCATATGATTTCTAGCAGCAGATAACTGTTCACTACAGCTGTGTTATTGACCAATTCTGAGAATTTTTGGGTCCCCGATTAGAAATAGAGTGGTGCTGAAGTGTCACCCATTACATGGCTGCGCTCGAGACCTAATTTGGGATCCTAAGGTGGTTCGTCTAGTGGTGGGTACGACAACGTGCTGTATTAGTATATGCTCCCAACCTCCTCTTCCTCCTCCTCCTTGTAATCTGTATTATAAATGTGAGTGAATTTCATGGCTCTGCCACTCAGCAGGCTGATTAACCAGACTGTAGGCATGCGATACCTAGTGGCATACTCAACTCGATAACTACACCCAACCCACCCAACTTGTGTTATTGACCAATTCTGGGAATTTTTTGGGTCCCCCCTTGTATAGTAAAATTTTGACTTACTAGCACCGGTGTCTACTGGAGGACTCTGGAACAAACCTGCAAGACGTAGTTGAAGCACAAACTGACAACCTTCAAGAAGATGAGATATTGGGAAAGCTTAGCTATTAGCTAAATAAAAGGGCTTGATGGACTGAATGGTCTCGTCTCATCTGGAAAATGTCTTATGTATTCTTATATATCCTGGCAGCAGCCTCTGCAGAGCAGGGAACAGCCACAGACAGAAGACCAGTCCATCCTACACCCAAGACACATGCACACCAGGCCAGTTTCAAAGTGACATTTAACCGAACCTGGAAATCTTTTGGGATGTAGGAGAAAACTTGAAGTACCTGTGGGAAAACTTACAGGGGAAAAAATGCAAAACCCACACGGACAATGTCCAGGCACAGCAATGCTAACCACTGGACTACTGTGCCCCACTACACTACAAAATAGTCTGTGATAAAATAAAAAAAACAAGTTAAGTTTTAAGTTAGACAGAAAAATACATTTTTGGATGAAATTTTCTACTGGGGAAGGCATGATGTCACAGTAGAGAGCGCTGATGTCTCCCAGCACTTACTTATGTGTGTGAAGGTTAAATGGTGACTCTAAATAGACAAAAAAGTGTGACTGAGCGTGTGCACAAGAATGTATTCGTGTGATGGATTTGAGTCCCGAGTTTGTTCCTGGCCAGTGCCTGACATTCATAGGCACCAGTGCTACCCTACCCTAAAACAGATGAAGCAGGTTTTCAGAATTGATATACTGGTGGAACTGCTGCTCTGATGTTTCAGTTTTCCTCAGATCTGGACTATCATGAGGTGTGTTACTGAGTGAAAATGTTCATTCAAGCCTCTGTGACATCATAATTCTAATCTGGTTGTTTCCGAATCATTCCAAATGTAAATTGGCCCTTTGACTTGAGACCCTTTACTCTGTAGTGGAGTTGACTGCTCCCTTGCTGATGGTTTTGTAATTGTCTAAATATAAAGTTACAAATGCTCATTCTGTCTGTGTCAGCAGTAGGTCTCCATCACAGTTGAGAGGCATCTTCTAAATTTACTTCGTTTTATAAAGTGACACCAGCATCTGTTTCCTGATGACAGAATTATCGAAACGTGGCCCACGGTCTGACAGGAAGTATTTTCACAACTGCAAAATTTAAGTTTGTAGGCAAGTGCAGTCACTTCCTTGTTGTCGGCCTGAGAGTTGCTGCCCTCTTTCAAGTGTTGCTTTCTCCTGAAGTAGGCTTTCTGAAGCACACCTTCGCAAAACAGCTAAATCCTAGACGTGAAGGCTGACCCTTGTGTCCCTCACTTGGGTTCAGATTTCTGTGATTCAACCTACCCATGTTCTGGCACTTCCTGTCAGTTTGTCAGAGCTGGAATTGGGTAACATCCTTCAGTCGTCTCAGCTTTAACGCTCAGGGAGTTAATGCCATGCTTAGTCTTTATCTCTGTTCAGCTGAATACAAAAAAACTTTCTCCTTCAGCAATGATGTGGCTATCTACTGTGTATACAATCATGTGGAATGGTACTCTCTATGAAATTATTTCTTTTTTTTTACCAAATGTGGGCATATCAATGTTTTAACTTCTTTAAAACAGTATCTTTAGATAAAGGTGATCTAATTGAAAAAAATATGAACATTTGGCTTATCATTTCATTGCAGTAATTTATTCAATGAAAATCGAACAGCTTTGCCATTTGTGTCTATGGAAAAGTAAGTCCAGCCTCAGCTTTAATAGCTGGTAATGCCCCCTCAAGTTGGTATTCCCTATAATTGTCTATGAGTCTCTTGACAGCAACTGGGAGAACGCTTCACCTCCATTCAGAATTCCTTCGGTTGTGCAATGTTTAATGGGTGTCTTGAGTGCAGACTGTATCAAATCACCCCATAGTACTTCAATAGGATTCAGATTTTAGTCATTCCAAAACCCGCCATTTCTTTCTTTTCAGCCAGTCTTTGGTTAATTTATTAGTATGTTTAGGATAATTGCTATGTTGAGCTTCAATCTTCTGAGATATGGTCTCATATTATCTTCAAGCTACCTCTAGTACAAAGAATCCACTCTTTTTCAGAGATGGTGAGCTGCCCGGGCCCTGAGGAAGCAAAGCAGGCCAAGACCATAACATTTCAACCACCATGCTTTACAGCTTGTATCAGGTTATTCTGGTAAAATGCTGTCTTTGGGTTTCACCAAACATGTCTTTTAGTAATGTGGCAAAATAACTACCATTGCCTTATTTGTCCATGTTGTTTCTGAAGTCCTGAAGCCTTTTTTATAAAACTTTCCATGGATTTGACAGTGAAAACATGTGCATGGTAAAAAGCAGGAAAAAAGTTGTATGGCAAAAAAAGAAGAATCAGATTTATAAAATCTGGTGTATGCACATTTCTACACAATTTACCACTTATAAATCAAAATCATCTTGTAAATATGCATACAAGAGCACACCTCTAACACCACCCTGAAACATCCATATATATCGACCTAATCGACCTTATACATATGCAATCACGATGCTGCAGAACTTCCTTTGACTGAGGCTTCGAGACCCCGCCAACTACATTCAAGAGTATCTGTGAGCTGTGCTCGGCAACTGAGAGCATATATATATATATATTATTGTATGTACACCCAAACCATACAAAACTGGATGTAGTGCCTCGCCAGTTGGGTAATGGCTTCCAGCACATCAAACATGCTGGAGTGAAGCTTGTCCAGTTCCCTGAGAAGTGGCAACAGGTAATCAATATTAACATTAAAAGCAATAAAGTTCTTCAGTTCAAATACGCAGCTTTGTCGCTTCTAAAAGAGAACTAAAATACAGACTGTGCATCATATTCATCACTTTGGAGTTGTAATATATTTGTCACATCAGCACACATTATAATAACAGCTCAATGATATGAATTATTATGCATGCACATCATCATTTAGCTTGTTGGACTGCATTTCCCTGCTTGATGTCGTCATTTCCCTGTTTCTCTGTAATGCTGCGTATGCATGGCTCAGTGTTGCTGCAAATATACGTAAGCTTTAACGTCAGTTTTTCTTTTGTAAATCCTAAAGTTTGTCTCATAAGTTGCATACACACTTTTCGAGCCTCTTTTTGTGTATACACACACTTTATGAATGAGGCTCCTGGTCTTAGGTGTTCATGGGCCTGTCTTGACCTGATGATCTTTCTAGAGGTCAAAGGTTTCCTCCTGGCACACCACTTATGTAGATGTAATTTGTGCAGCATCTTTCTAATGCTAGACTCATACAATCTGAAATCATCAGTAGCAAGACCAGCCTGTAGATCCTGTGATGAAATTGTGGGGTTCTTAGAGACATCATTCAGCATCTTGTGCTTTGATCTTTAGCTGAACTTGCAATTCAGTTGGCAGTTGTTTGAAATCTCCACTTGTAGAAAATCCTCCAGACAGTGACATGATTGATTTCCAGTAGTTTGGAGATCTTTTGAAATCTCATCCCAGACCTATAGACATCTATATGAAGGTCTCAGAGAGCTGTTTTGATCTTGACATGGTGATAACACACACTACAACAACAAAGAGCAAACAAAACTTGGTGTCTGAAGTTTTAATATGATGGGTTCAGACAAGGTCCACTCTAATGATGTTTTAATCTTTTTCACCTGATTCTAATTTGAGGTATTTGAAGTACTGATAAATGTCGGGTGGATTTACCTATTCCATATTTGAAATTTGCATTTGTATTTATTTAAATTACACTGTGGAGTACGAAATGTAAACATGACATGATGTTAGTTATATTATTTCACCTTTATCTGAAGTTATTGTTTAAATGAAGATCATATATTTTAAAAAAGAAAATACATTTAATGACGTCTATTTACTATTTCACATGGCCGTCCACCTTATTGGGCCATTCCATCCCATTAACTACTAAATCTGTGAGAGCATGTTAAGTGCAGAATAGGCCATTTAAAGTAGGCAGACAGATGATCTTTTGGTTAAAATTCAATGGAAGATCATGCAAGACTAAAGGTTTAAGAGGCTTTGAATGTAGTAGCATAGTAATGGGCACCATGCATGCTAGCGTGAGTGCACTGGAAATTCATGGGTGTATCAAGAATGAGCTACTAGTCCAATGATGGTTCAGTTTTTAATGAAAGTGGCAAAAGATTTGAAGTATTCTCCATAATCTTTATATTAGATGAAATTTTATCTTTATTGTCACATACACTGAAGAGCAGTGTGAAATTCTTTTGCCACAGTAGTGGTGAGAAGAGGGGGGGAGCAGGAAATTATATAAAGGGAATAATCCATCCATCATCTAACCTGCTATATCCTAACTACAGGGTCACAGGAGCCATTCCCACCCAACACAGGGTGCAAGGCAGGAAACAAACCCCGGGCAGGGAGCCAGCCCACCGCAGGGCACCCACACACACCAAGCACATCGCCAATCCACCTAACCTGCATGTCTTTGGACTGTGGGAGGAAACTGGAGTACCCAGAGGAAACCCACACAGACACGGGGAGAACATGCAAACTCCACACAGGGAGGATCTGGGAAGCAAACCCGGGTCTCCTAACTGCGAGGCAGCAGCGCTACCACTGCGCCACCCCAATAAGATGATGTATAATAAATAAATACAATAAGTAAGAGTAGTAGAAGAATGACCCAGTGTACGTAGTGAAAAGCAGAACCGTAGAAACTGTATTAAACTGTAGTGGAGAAAAGTGCAGATGGCAGTACACGTGTACCATAGAATACAATTGGACATAAACCAACAGGTGGGTACAGTACTGGGCAGGTAAGATCAGGTTACCAAGAATTCAGTAACCTTAAGTTCTGAGGGAAGAAGCTGTCCCTGAAGCACGTGGAGTGTGTGTAGTGAGGTTCCAGTAGCATCTACCAGAAGGCAGAAGGGATGACAGTGGATGAGTTTAATGATGGATTCTGTTCTCCTCAAACATCTGGTTGAGTGGAAGGTTAGCCCTAGTGACTTTAGAAGTAGTACGGATGGTCCTTTGGAGGAGCTTGCGGTCCTGGCAAGTCAGGTTACCAAACAACACTTTGATGCATCCTGTCAGGATACTTTCATTACTGCAGCAGTAGAAGTTCACCAGTCTTTTGGTTTCCACCCCAAAGATTTTTATCCTTCTCAGGAAAAAAAACCTTTGCTGAGTCATTTTGACGCTGCTGTTGGTTTTTTACAGACCACGAAAGACAGTTAGTGATCTAGACCTCTGGAGAGGGGAGCCATTGATGTGGAGTGGAGCATGATTGCCTTTGTTCTTCTTGAAGTCAACAATGACCTCCTTTTTTTTGTTGATGTTTTGGAGAGGTTGTTGTCATAGTACCAAATGGTCAGGTCTTTTACCTCCTTCCTATAGGCAGGCTCATTATTGTTGGTGGTGTCATCTCCAAAGTTCATGCTGTGAATAGACTGTATAGCAATGGTCTGAGGCAGCAGCCTTGTGAAATGCCAATGCTGGTGAACAGTGTGGAGGATTTTTTGCTGCAAATCCTCACTGACTGGGGTCTGTTTGTTAAGAAAACAAGAATTCAGCCACAGATAGAGGTGCTCAGACCAATGTCTCTGAGCTTCATCACCAGGCTGGAGGGCACAACTTTGTGGACTCTAGAGCTATAGTTGTAGCATCCTGACTTAGATGTTTTTCCTTTCCAGAGTAGTGTGTAGGGTGAGGAACATGACATCATCCACAGATGTGTTGCACCAGTACACAAACTATAGTCAATCCAAGGTAGCAGGGATTTTGTGGTTAATGTGGAATATGACCACTTTCTTCAGATACTTCATCACCTTAGAGCTTGAAATAATGGGCTGATAGTTGTTCAGGCAGATTGTGATTTCTTGAAATGGTTGATAATCAAGTGTATACCTTCCAGGCAACAGTGTACCTCAGCGTTTCTCAACCTTTAAGTATTTGAGACCCGAGTTTTCATAACAGTTTTAATTGCGCCCCCCCCCCCCCAACATTTTTTTGAAATGTAGATGCATATTTTATTATACCTACTTAACTTTTATCGACATTTATCTAATTCTATATTTATTGTTCTAGTATCAGAATGTAGTTTTAAGTTAATTTGTTTTGGTATCAACAGATGTTTCTTTCATATTTTTGATTCTTGTTTTCTTTTTTTCACATCTTCACGCTCCCCTTTTTCTTACTTCGCGTCCCCCTAGGGGGTCCTGCCCCACAGGTTGAGAACCACTGGTGTACCTATCGCCAACAGGTTAAAGTCCCTTGCCACCAGGCTAGGAAAATTCAGAAATCTCTCTAGGATGTAACAGAGAATTAAGCTTAAGACTATGACTTCCCTAGTGCCCTGATCATAGAGTATAGGCATATCTCTGAGAGGAGACAAATTGAGCTTTATGGGGTAAAACTCTTCAATAGGCAAATTTGTAAATTATGGCAGACATTGGCATTAACACTTTCTCCTTCAACCCCTGAACATTTTAAACTGTTAAGAGGGTAAAAGGAGAGACCTGCTCACTCTTGGTTAACAGTGCCTAATAAAGTGGGTTCTCAGTGTATATGCATGTTTAAAATGTGTGTGCCTTCATTATTACCAGTAAATGTTCCTCTCCATAATTTTGGGTCAATGCCGGATTGGAGTTTAATTCATTCTGATCAATCAATGCTCCAAATAAGACATTTATGTATCCATCCATGTGTTTTTAATCCACTTTATACATTAAGGCAGAGACTTTCTTCAAATGAATCATGAACAGAATTCCAATGCACTACTTGATACACCACACTTAAACCCAAATAAGCAATTAAATATGGGGTTTGCCCCAGTCAGGACCTATCCTAGCAATGATCCATGATCATTGGGCACAAACACTTGGATCCAATCAAGCTTTCAGATCTCTCCAGTACATAACAGTGAATTCAGCTTACGACTAACATCAAGTGCCCTGATCATATACAGTCTTTCATCCATGCTTAAATGCTGAGTCTGAGCCTATCCTGGTACAAGACTTAACCAAATGACAGACCTTTAATGAATTCACATACCTCCACACACACAGAAACCCTCAAATATCACATGGATTCATTTTCCATATCTTTAATCATTCTAGGTTGTTGGAAGCCAGAGCCTGGCAGCTTTTTTCTGGACTGGGCGTCAGTTCAACCAAGGGTACACTCACTCACAAGTCAACTTAGAGTGGCCAACACACCTAACAGCATGTCTGTGAACACCTGAAGAAAATCAACAAGCCAACAGATCAAAAAGGCAAGCTTCCTTCAGAAGGTACCCCAATCAGGATTTAAACCAGGGTCGAGGTATACTGAAGCAGCAACTCTATCCTCTGTACCCTCATGCCACCTGAATTATAATTTTTATAGGAAACTTTTCATTAATTCTTACAACTGTATAGAATCCCTTATTGGTCACTGTGGAGAAAGCAAAAATGTGAAAGAGGAGGTCATAAGGCTTGTGGGTAGGTCTAATGAAGAGAATAGAACAGGAAGTGATCTCACAACCATATGGACAGTCATAACAGATGGGCTCCATTAGTTCTGGCTGCTCTCACCCCTCACCTCTGTCCACTTGTAAGCTTGACGGTGTCACAAAAGGAGTGCTAACTAGATGACGAAAGCTGCTTAAATGGAGTGTGAGAGCAACTAATGACTGGATAAATTCAGAGAAAGTCTGAAGCAGATGTGGCTTTCCCAGCTCAAGGTGTTAAGCAAATCATTGTACTCATGATATAAGGGCTGCAAAGAGCTGGTGCTTATTCTGGCTCTATGTCAGGAACAACACTGAACATGGTACTGGTCCATCACAGGGCCCATTACACAGACTATTTCAATTCAGACTTCAAATTCAACCTAGCATGCATGAATATCGAGATGTGGGAAGGGAAACCCTGACAGACATTAGGAGAACATAATGGCTCCATACAGACAATAACCAAGTTCAGGATTCAGACACATGAGGCAGAAAAGTCAACCACTGAAATTCTGTTACCCGAAGAGAGCAAAGATGAGAAGGAACGTGTGAATACTAATACAACAGATTAAAAAAAAAAAAACTCAGATAATGATAGTACAGAAAACTAGTGGACCCAGAGAAGAAGACTGAGCAAGCTGATGGGCTCAGTTGGTTTGCAAGAGAAAACTGTGAGCAAGATTTTTTATCCATTTTCTGACCCTAATTAGTCCTGGAAACATTAGATTGGACAGGGTGTCACTTTATTATGGAGCACCTACACACCCACACTCATTCAGCTCAGAGTCACCATTCTACCTAATCTACACATCTTTGGAATGTGGAAGGTGACTAGATTCAAATGCAATCTGATGGAGCTAAGAGATAGTAGTGCCAGCCAATTTTCCATTGTGACACTTGTGTTAGTGGCACAGAATCAAATCTAACTTGTTTAAGCAATGGTGGACACAGCACCCCCTAAGCTAGACTGGTATGTGTGAGAGTTGCAGCCTGTGTGAGTGTGCCCTGTGATGGACTGGCATTCTGTTCAGAGTTGGTCCAACCTTGATTTCTGTGCTTCCAGGATTGGCCTAACCTATAATTTTGGATTATGAAGGTTCAAAGATAGCTGAATGTTTGTTTTGAATGTGCTGAACAGAGTTGGATGGTGATGTGATGCGTTGAGATGTTTCTTTTTAGAAACGTTTATTCGTTCTGATCCACATCCCTTTTTTGGTTAGCACCATGTTTAAACACACACACACACACACCTTCAAAGTTTTCTCAGCCAAGTAGATGAGCCTATGATGCTCCTTCAGAGAGCTCTCTTTGTTTTTTTGCTGTTGCCATCCCTCTTGCACTTCAAAGTTTTATGTTAATGACTCTTTGCTTAGTTTTGTGAAGACAACGTTGCCTTCACCCTTTGTGTTTATGTTTCCTGTTTCATATCTCATGTTATCTATGGGTTTCTTGTTTTCTGAATACATTTTCACAAAATAGTACCGCACTGTTAATTGATGAGGGCAACTATGAATTGTTTCAGTGTGCTGTTTATGCCTTCGGAAAGGGTTAGTACTGAGACGGGGCATTGGCAGGTGCAGAGGTGACGCTTAGCTGGTACAGCATACAGAAAAGCACTTTGCCATAAATATGGAGAGGAAGCCTATAGGGCAGGGCAATTGCCTTACAGTGTTTCAGTGTGGACTTTGACAATCATATGCTTAGAAAGAATTGCCATATTGAAAGCTTCATAGTCATTATCAGATTAATATCTAATAATCAGGGTAATCTAAAGTAAGTGTAACCTACTGGACAGCATTTTGGATTAGGACTTGGTGAATTGGGACTTGGTAAATGGTGTGAAGTTATGCTCTCCAAAACATCTTAACCCTTCACCACCACAGATGCCAACTCAGTCTTTGCTATTGCTCCACAGTTTCCTTTTGTTTCACTGACAAGTTGTACAACTAGGTGGGCATGTTGAGCTGAAGTAAGAAAATTTGTGCAGGCGACCATCACAGCCATTAACTTACTCTGTATTACACTACGAGGTGTGGCTACTAAAGAACAAGACTGCGGATCGAACAACATCACTCAAGCTGGGTGAGGGACATTGGAGAAGCATAAGCAATCCCATAAAGTTTCAATAACATCATGTTATTAACTGTTTGAGGGCTGAATATTTTTTTCCGAAAAAACAGTTTCTGACAAGCAGTGGTTTCACAGAGAAATCAACATAAAAGCCTGTTGCTGCATGCTGTGGCTGCCAGTTTGCCAAAAATGTGTGGCAGGCTTGTGGCCAGGCTGTCTTTGCGTGGCTGGGACACGGTCGCAGTGCATTGCAATCTGGTTTCTACCTCTTATCATTGTTAAGTGGCAGTCCTCCTTGGCGAACATTGTCAGTACAATGATTAGCTGGGGACCAATCAGCTGTAGATGGAATCTCACATTCATTTTCAATCTCTTATATCAGAATCTGAGTCTGACAAATCATAGTCCAAATCAGAGATAATGCGCAAAACGTTATCCACGGAGTGTTTTGCTTTATACATTCGCTTTGATCTCTCGCCAGATCTCAGTGCCTTTTTTGCCGATGTTTGTGCCTTGCTACTCATGCGAGCGCAGGAAATCTCGGTCAAACCAATGAATCTAACTTTCTTTCTAGCAACAAGAGTCCAACTAAAACATAACAGTTGGTTTTGTCACCGTTTACAGTTGATTACCATCGTCAACTCCTCCTTTAGACAAAAGTCGACATCAGCCCTGAAAGAGTTAATTCATTGTTGTGCATTGTTTGAAGTTAACATGGTTCTCTTGTGTGTTGAAACGATAATCAGTTTGAAGATTAAGCAATAATTAAGCAAAGTTCTTTCAGGTGCTAGTTGAGGTTTACAGGGAAGAATCCATGTCACATGAACGTCTGTTCGAGAGTCACAGAAGATTTTGTGGATGTCAAAGATAGTGAACATCCTGGACATACATACACCTTAAACACTAACCTGAATGCACAAAATGTCAAAAACTGTTGTCCCAAGGCTTCTGCCCTATGACCAGAAAGAGAGTTGCAAGGGAATTTGTGCTAACATTTTGAGGCAAATTTAAGCAAACTCAAAAGTTTTTAAAAAATTGTCATCACTTTAATGTCCAGTGTGTCTCTGTGTAGACACTTTATACAAATATCTACTTGAATAGTTGAGGGACCAGTTTGAAAAGCAAAATGAATGTATGCCACTTTATTATATCACTGAATTGGAGGTTCTAATTAAAATCAAAAACTCAAAAGTGTTCAATAACTGCATAAAGTCCTAGAGGAGAGTGATTAAAGTGTTTTAAAATGATGTTTTATTTTTAGCATCGTGTACAACACTCACTGGGCAAATTATTAGGACCACCATACTAATAATGGGTACGATCTCCTTTTGCTCTCAAAACAGCCCCAGTTCTTCATGGCATGGATTGCACAAGATGTTTCAGACATACCTTTGAGATTCTGGTCAATGCTGACATGATTGACTCATGCAATTTCTGCTGATTTGTCAGCTGCACATTAATGCTGTGATTCTACCGTTCCACCACATCACAGAATTGCTCTGTTGGATTCAGATCAGATGACTGTGAAGATCACTGAAGAGCATTGTCAAGGTCATCAAACCAGTTTGAGATGACTTTTGCTTAGTGACATGTTGCATTATCATTCTGGAAGTAGCCGTTAGAAGATGGGTAAATAATGGCATTGTACTCATGACATAAGGGCTGCAAGGAGCTGGTGCTTATTCTGGCTCCCTGTCAGAAACAACATGAAGGGATGCACATGATCAGCAACAACACACTCAAAACAGGCCGTGTGTGTGACATTCAAGTGATGAATGGTTGGTGTTAATGTGCCTTACGCCCACACTATTACACCATCTTCACCAGCCTGGATTGTTCACACAAGGCAGGGCGGTTGCATGGATTAACGCTGTTGGTGCCAAACTCTGACCCTACCATCTTTGTGCCTCAGCAAAAAAATTGAGATTCATCAGACCAGGCTACATTTTTCATCTGGTCAGTTTTGGTGAGCCTCTACCCACTGCAGTCTCAGCTTTCAGTTTTTGACTGAGATGCATGGAACCCAACGAGGTCTTCTGATGTTGTAGCTCATCCGCCTCAGGGTTTGACACGTTGTGCATTCTGAGATGTTTTCCTGTTCACCACAGTTGTGCAGCGTGGTTATTTGTGTTGGTGCAGCCTTTCTGTCAGCTCAAACTGTTCTGGCCATTCTCCTATGACCACTGTCATCAACGCAGCATTTCTATCCGCAGAACTGTTGCTTACAGGATGTTTTTTGTTTTTTTTTTGTTGCTCCATTCTGAGTAAATTCAAGAGACTGTTGTGAGTGAAATACTAAACCCAGCTTCTCTGGTACCAACAATAGCACCACAGTCAGAATCACTAAGATCACATTTTTCTCCATTCCGGTGTTTGATGTGAATATTAACTGAAGCCTCTGGCCAATATATGCATGATTGTATGCATCGCTTTACTGCCACATGATTGGCAGATTAGATAATTGCATAGATAAGCAGGTGGACAGGTGTTCCTAATAATTTGTTCAGTAAGTGTAACTCACTGTTGTGTGGCACAATGGCTAGAACCAGGCAATCATTATGCCATGCCCAATGGCACAGTTGCCACCTTAACTGAGTCAGTTGTAACAAAAGGATTTTTGATTACTTTTGACATTTAACTTGCTCTCTAAAACTGGATGTACTATATTTATGGTCAGATAACCCCACTGACAACTAATTCACACCAGAAGTGACATGTGTGTGTTCATCCATCCAGTTTCCATTGACTCCATTCTGTACTGAAATGTGACAAGCAGGAATTAAAACAGCAGCTTTGTTAGGTTTTGAACAATCTTTTGTGGCAATTTCTCAACATGTGTGTATCAGTTATGGGGTAAATTGCATTACTGGAAATCTTTTCGTTTTGAGTGTTAATTGTTGGTAAGTGAATTGAGCTTCCTAATTACCGTGGTGTGGGTATTTCACATAGAGCGTGTTCATCTTGGGCTAACTTATAAAGTACATTGTCCTAAGGATGTACAAATCTATTAATGTAAGCATATGTTTTAGGAAGTGAAAGATACTGTACAACAGTATTATGTTTGTTTTGAGCAGATGTCGTTAATAAGATAATGAAAAATGAAATATTCAAATCAAAATCTTGTCTTTAATGCCAAATTTTCAGAGTGACTATTTGTTGCTACTTCACTGTTTTTCATGACTGAAAATAAAAGTAAAGTTACAGCTCAATTCTAACTGAAATATCACCGCCCACCTCAGTATTTCAGAAGCCCCTACAGGTTTTTCCCTGGTTAGAACTGCAAGATTCACACTGCTTGGTTTGAGAGCCAGGCCTGGCCACCATCTGAATGCAGGTGATATATACTCGTATTCTGTGTGGATTTGTTTTATTTTTTTTAGTTATTGCTGGTTTACTTGAAAAATGTGCTTGTTCTGTGGATTGGTGGCTTTAAACTGCTGTGAGTTAAGTATGCCCTTTAAAGGACTGACACCCTAGCCAGGGTTTCTTGCTACCTTGCATATAAGTGCTGGCTCCTCTGTGACCCTGTGGGTATAGAATATTAATGAGTGAATAACCTGTTAGCTGTGTGATGCTCTCTCATTTACACACCAAGTACAAAACTATTGTTTGTATCTGGTTTATAATTTTTACTCATACTTGTGGAACACACAGCCCTCCTGTCCTCAAATAAAAGGCAATGGAAAACAGTAGGATCAGCATCTCTCAAAGTCTTCTTTGGAGTAAAGGAGTGCATCTTTTTGGTGGTGGTGTTTGCCTGTTGTGTGTAGCGAACATGGTAAGAATACCATTTGATTTTGGAACAGCATACTTTCATTGGTGTTGTGTAACATCAGTTTGGAAACACATTCTCACTTCTTGAACCTAATTGCCCTTTTGTCTGTGGTTTTTGTTCTTCTTCTTCTTGTTGCAAATAGTGGTGTCTTGGAGTTTTTGTGAAAGTTATAATGTCTTTTAGTAATTACGTAGTGTTCATCACATGTACTAAAAACGTGTTAGAACTTGTGTCATAATGGCATCAGTTTAATTTTTTAACTTCTTCAACCTGTCAGCCATCCATCTGTGCTTGTAGTTCTTTCCGTTTTCTTCAACTTGCCTTCAATTAATAAAGGCTTGGGTACAAGGGGTGTTGCGTTAAGTGAAGTCCTGTATTTTTCTAAGTAAATAAGGAGAGATGTCCATGTTTTAAGGCCATGAAAGAGTTTGCTTAACAGGTATGTACAGTACATGATGACTGATTGAACCTGTCAGTCATCTGAGTGTGTGGTTTGTTTTTTTTTTTTTGTTTTATTCATCTAATGTGAACGTATATGCATTGTTTTCTGGGGGATTTTCATCATAGATGTAAAAGATAAGGAGCTGTTGAGGCTGAGTATGTGTTCTAAATCATTTATTCTTGCACTTCCTATGGGTAGTGAGGCTGATGTTTCAGTTTAGTATTTCGAATTGTTCTGCCATGTCATCATTTGTCATTTGTCAACAGTGAAACAGCTCTTCCTTTTGGCCTGATGTACTGTATAGGTGAGGTCGCAGATCCTTCTGTTTTCTTTGGCCAAGCGGTGTGTATGAATTAATTTTGTGATCAGAGTACAAGTTTGCACAGGAAGCTCTCCATGTGTGTCGTGCCTGCATTCTGTATCCTGTAGCTGAAATGCATGTCATTGGCATGTGTAATGTGCCTGACTGTCAACTGTAGTTGCAGATGTTGTCATCTTGTAGGCATGACGGCGTGTACCTCGAGGAGTCAAATGTGGCCATCTTTTTGTTTACTTCATGGTGTTTGTCGTGGTTCTTATCAACAATGCCGCATGCAGACATTGCATCCATACCTCCATTCTGTATTCACGTCAAATATGTGTCAAGATGTACACACGTGCAAGTCAAAGTGTACTGCAATGTCTACATTGGTCGTGAGAAGGAGACGCAGTTGAATTTTGGGACTGCCACAGACTTGGCATCAAATTCATGGGTTGTGTTGCAGGAGTCATGGCATAAGGTTGTTGATTGAGAACTACAAGGTTGTTGTTTGATAAAATGACAGCACTTACCAATTCATATAATGTATACTATATATATATATATATATATATATATATATATATATATATATATATATATATGAAAAGCTCATTGGCACAAGCTTAACTGAAAGTGTTAAAAATGGATACAACATTTGTAACGTTCATTAACTGATGTGCTCTACTTTTAGATGGTTTTGGTTTATGCTTTGACTCCATGTTATCTTCACTAAAGTATTTTTCTGTCTTCACAGGTTTAAATATGTGACTGTGTAAACTTGGAGCAAGCATGCTACTACATGCAATATGGAATTATGCAAAACATTGAACCCAGTGGTGACATGATTCTCAAATAAGAACTATTTGACCCATTGGGATGGAGACCATACAGGTGGAGCAGTCTCCAACATCACAATTAGAAGTGCCAGCACACTGTTTTGACTATCTGGAGCCCTTAGACTGTATGTTGACATCTTCTCCTTCAGATTTCTTGGATGTTGACCTGGAAGACAAGATGAGAGGAGAGGATGCCTTTTTTGTTGCAGGAAAAGAGTTGCAGGAATACATGATAGGGAATGAGGAAGTCAAAGTAGAAAGCAGCAATGAAGCCTTTCTTCAAGAGCCTGACTCCAAGCCTCTGATGGACACTGAAAAAAATGTCTGCACACACAGTGAGTCTGGTCTCTTGATGGACTGTGAAAAGTTTTCATTTCCAAATCAAGACCACCAGATCACAATTGTCAATGAACCTGTCATTTTGCCAACTGATCCGAAACAAACTGTAACACAGGAGAATCCTGTAGACTTTGCATGTGATGATAAAAGTCATGTGCCTAATGACCAGTCAGAATCAATATCATTAGATACACAAGGCCCATTGCACATGAGCTTTATGGATTGTGAATCTCTGGGCCAATGCTTGGACCACCTTGAAATGACCTGGACTGACAATCCTTTAGTGGCACAGGATGTTGGTAGTGAACAGTCCACCTTTAGCAGCAAGTCTGAAACGAAGACTCAACTTCCTGAAGGAACATGGCTCTCTGTAGTCAAGCAGTGTGAGAGTATTTGCTACACGGAAACAGACCATTGGACAAATTGCCAGGTGACTTGTTCTGAGGTCAACAGCCAGGTGACTTGTTTTGAGGTCGGTGGAACAGAAAACAGCAATACTGATACTGTAAAAATGGACATTCCTGCTGTACCATCTGTCATTCTGCCACCCAAGAAGAGAAGGCCAATAGTCAAAGAACAAGTTAAGGTAAATTGCATTAATTAATTTCTTCTTTACATAAAATAATCACATTTCAATGAAACATCAAAAATTAATGAAGTGGTGAGTAAAGGAAGAAAAGGGTACCAGAGCTGGAGATCCACAATTTACTAGCCCCTTACAATACTGTAATCTTTCTGCTGAACAGAGCTTATCCCCACCTGGAAAAACAGGGCAGATCTTATCCTTGCCCCAAGGATCTTCTTTTTGACTTCTCTGGTGCATTCTACACCATGCAGCCCAAACCGTTGTGGGAGAAGCTTTGTTTAATGAGGGTTAATGCTACTATACTGGCTCCCTTCTTACTAGCCCCAAACACCTCAGATTTTAGATGCAAAATTGAATCGTAGAATCTGATGAAGTTTTTAGATGACACGGCCATATTGACGTGTGTCAGTTTTGACAGGAAAATGAACATAGGGCACTAGTGAAGGACTCTGTTGAGTGGTACAAACAGAATCACCATCAATAGGACAAAGATGTTAATTCTAGATTCAGGAGTGTCAAGCCCACTCTGCCTCATTGATGGAAAAGATGTGAAGATGTTGAGGATATACAGTATAAGTACCTCAGCTTTATTCTTGAGTAGGTTGAGGTCATTTGGTGTATGCAGGCCATGCTTACATGTTTTCAACCAGGTTGTAGTGGTCAGTGTAATTTTTTTGTGGTAGTGTACTGGGGCAGTAATATTAATGCATTGATTAAAAAGGCTGATTCAATCTTTGGAGTCAGGCTGGACGTACTGGATACAATGGTAGAACAGAGGTCACTCAGCAAGCTTCTTAGAATCTCGGATAATGACTCTCATTCCTTGTATGAGGTCTTGACTAAACAACTGCATTGCTCCAAGAAGTGCCATGTGAGGTTGTTTCCATCCTAAGCCATCAGATTCAATAATGAGTCACGCCATGGCTAAAGTGGTCTTATCCCTGTGTGCTGAATGGTCCTGAGCCAGTTTAGCAGATGTCTTAAGAGACAAAGGTACTATGCAATATACTGTGCCAAGGACTGAAATTATGTACTGTGAAATAGTAACTGGTAAGTATCTTCAGTTCTAATCTAATCACTTTACACTTAGTGAACACCTATATTTAGTTAATATTCTTATAGATAATTATTCTTATATGTGTCTTTCTATCCTAACACACACTTAAGATTATGATAATTCTTGATATATATAAACTGCTCAAAAAATTAAAGGAACACTTTGAAAACACATCAGATCTCAAAGGGAAAAAAATCCTGCTGGATATCTATACTGATAATGGACTGGGTAATGTGTTAGGAACGAAAGGATGCCACATCGTTTGATGGAAATGAAAATTATCAACCTACAGAGTGCTGAATTCAAAGACACCCCAAAAATCAAAGTGAAAAAATGATGTGGGGAGCTAGTACATTTTAGTGAAATTTCATTGCAGCAACTCTAAATCATACTCAGTGGTTTGTATGGCCCCCACGTGCTTGTATACATGCCTGACAATGTTGGGGACTGGGGTGTTAGCAGGGCATAATCCAAATGAGACGATGAATGGTGTCCTGGGGGATTCCTCCCAGATCTGGACCAGGGCATCGCTGAGCTCCTGGACAGTCTGAAGTGCAACCTGGCGGCGTTGGATGGACCAGACTCTATTGGATCTAGGTCAGATGAGTATGGGGGCCAGTCCATGGTATCAATTCCTTCTTCCTTCAGGAACTGCCTGCATACTCTCTCCACATGAGGCCTGGCATTGTTGTGCACCAGGAGGAACCCAGGACCCACTGCACTAGCATGGTCTCTGACAATGGGTCCAAGGATTTCATCCCGATACCTAATGGCAGTCAAGGTGCCATTGCCTAGCCTGTAGAGGTCTGTGCTAAACCTCCATGGATATGCCTCCCCAGACCATCACTGACCCACCACCAAACTGGTCATGCTGAACAAAGTTACAGGCAGCATAACATTCTCCACGGCTTCTCCAGACCCTTTCACATCTGTGACATGTGCTCAGGGTGAACCTGCTCTCATCTGTGAAAAGCACAGGGTGCCAGTGGTGGACCTGCCAAGTCTGGTATTCTATGGCAAATGCCAATTGAGCTCCACAGTGCCGGTCAGTGAGCACAGGGCCCACTAGAGGACATGGGGCCCTCAGACCACCCTCATGAAATCTGTTTATAATTGTTTGGTCAGAGACATTCACACCAGTGGCCTGCTGGAGGTCATTTTGTAGGGCTCATCCTGTTTCTCCTTGCCCAGAGGCTCAGATACAGGTCCTGCTGATGGGTTAAGGACCTTCTACAGCCCTGTCCAGCTCTCCTAGAGTAACTGCCTGTCTCCTGGAATCTCCTCCATGCCCTTGAGACTGTGGTGGGAGACACAGCAAACCTTCTTGCAATGGCACATATTGATGTGCCACCCTGGAGAAGTTGGACTACCTGTGCCACTTCTGTAGGGTCCAAGTATTGCCTCATGCTACCAGTAGTGACACTGACCGTAGCCAAATGCAAAACTAGTGAAAAAACTGATGAGGTGGGAAAAATGTCAGTGGCCTCCCGCCACCTGTTAAACCATTCCTGTTTTGGGGGTCGTCTCATTGTTGTCCCTCTAGTTCACCTGTTGTTAATTTCATTAACACCAAGGCAGCTGAAACTGATTAACAACCCCCTCTGCTACTTAACTGACCAGATCAATAGTCCAGAAGTTTCACTGACTTGATGCTATACTCGGACTACAAAGTGTTCCTTTAATTTTTTTTGAGATAAAACAGAAGACATGTGGCATAATGAATTTTCTCATTTATTCTGAGAGCTGAGTTCAAAACGCTAGTCTAACCGCATGTAACTGATATCAATTAACAACTCAACCATCACTAATTTAAAAAAAAAAAAACTGAAAACATACAATCATTATTTATGCTTCCTGATCTCTTCAGAGACTTGCATTGAAAATGCCACTCTAACCTTAAATGACTGATGTCACTTAGTATTAAGAATGACTGAAACAATTTGTGCAAAATTGAATTCATAGCAAAATTATTTTTGCTTCCAGTGAAATTTCTGCTATTGACACAAGAAGAAAAATCCATCTGGAAGGATTTACATACTTAACATAATTCCACAAGTGTCTGCCTGTTATTTAGTATTCATTTTAAATAAAATTTAAAAAAAAATGACCAGACTCATTTCCTGTTACCTGTACACATTTTGTTGAGTCTCCAGTCAAGTTCTGGTATTCAGCCCTCAGTATCCGCGGTTTATGCATCCGTGGATTAAACCATACAAAAAAAAAAAATCCGGAAGGTTCCAAAAAGCATACTTGAATTTGCCATGTGCCAAGCCTTATGCTGAATCTACATGAATGAAGTGACATTTAGACACACCCTGCTGTAGCTTCCCACCACTTCTTCTGCAGGAATAAAGAAACGTCATGGGGATGCTGTGGCCTCCTGTGTAGTGAGATTTTCTGGTGAAAAAAACACAGTAATGTGCACCGTGGTGTATTTTAAGGGGATTTAGTGCGAAAAATACACAGCAGGTCACAAACTGTGCACATGCACACAAACACAAGTGTTAACAAGGCAATACAGAACAATATTCCTTGTTTTCCACCACAAACAAATAACTTTTAAAACACCAAGAAAATTACTTTTTATTAAGTTTTTGCATTCCACAATTGAGAAATCTCCTGCAAAACTGTATGAGAATCATAACCTGTTAGCATTAAGTAGGCCACCTAAATACTGTTATTGATTTAAAAATACAATATGGCAATGTTCGCAAGCTCATTTCAAGAATCATCACATACAACCCTAGCATACCGCTGTCTAAAGCACAGTCTCTGTTGGTTGGTTTGGTTGTTCTTTATGCGTACTATTACACTTAACATCGTCTTCATTCAAACACCTCAGTTTTTTTATAATGACCCTAAGCCCACCTTGGGTGAGGTCATATTGAGCTATTTATTGAAATTTTAGAGTGCTTCACACCAGAAGAAAAATCAGAGAATGCTGGAATACTAGAGCAATGGTTTCACACAAACATCAACATAAAATACTTATTTATAACAATTGTCACTCTGTTTTATATTCCATGAGCCTCTAGAGCATGTAAATTCACATACTTATTACACAGCCATTTGTCTCTTCACTCATAAGCTGAAAGGCACTTACTGGAATAAGGCAGATTGAAGTAGTTGTGTGGCTGGTAATCCATAGAGTTCCACGAGCGTGCCATGTAATCTGATGAAGTCCAGTTGCCAGTTTGCCTCCCACAGATCTATGTCTGTGTAGTCCTCTCAGGGCGAATGTTGCCGTGGGCACATCAGCTACACGAGGGTGTTCAGCACTACGATCAAATGGGCACTGATCAGCTGATGCAAATACCTGACTTTCATTTTCGATTTCCAGATCATTTGCATCAAAATCGGAGTTTGATAAGTGACTGTGTAGTACTCTCAACTGAACGATGCCATAGAACCGTCAGCTGGTGAACGATCAGCTGATGCAGGTACCTGACTTTCGTTTTCGATATACAGATCAGTTTCGTCAAAATCGGAGTTCGGTATGTCAGAGTGCCTGGGGTTTGTTTCCTGCCTTGCGCCCTGTGTTGGCTGGGTTTGGCTCCAGCGGACCCCCGTGACCCTGTAGTTAGGATATAATGGATGGATGGATGGATGGATGGATAAGTCAGAGTCTGATTCAGCAAGAATACTAAATAAATTAAATAAATAAAACACAAGGTGCATTTTGCTTTGCTCTCTCACCTGATGTCGATGCCATTCTAGACATTGTTCACTCTGCACTACTTACACACTCAGGGATTCTACGTCAAGATGGTCATACCCATAACATATCAACATTTAGAGCTTTTATTGCCCTCTGCCCCTGGATGTCGACTTTAGTCATTATCTGCTCTCAATCCCTTGTTTCGACAAAAGTCAACATCTGCCCCAAAAGAGTTAAGTAAAGTCAACAAATACTCAAAGATAGCTTGAAGAAATTCAAAGGTGTGGTGGCACAATAGTTAGTGCTTCTGACACACATCTCCAGAGATTTGGTCTCTTTCTGTGTGATAATTAATACTGTATGGCCTGCAATGGACTGATCCCGTCTCCATTTATTTCTTGTCTTGCTCCTCATGCTGTGATCCTATTTAATTAATTGATACTTGCAGGCCCAATTGCCTGGTTTTAATTATTTTAATTATGTCTTCAACTGGGACCCTGGTACATTAATTGACTTGTTTAAAGTTAGTGGCAAAGACTGAACTGTCATCTGTTGTGTTCACGATCAAATGATTTAGCCACTACCCCATAATGCAAAAGAAGCTTATTTACAGGACGAATTAGCAATAGATATTTGTAATTGCTGTGGCTTTCTAGGACCAAGGCTTTTCATCCTGACACAAGAATCATCAAGTGATTAAATATTGTTAAAAATCATCAGTACAGAAGATTTGTCTAAAATACAGTATGTGTCAACAAATAATGGTGTGTTCAGATGTGTGGTTTTTGGTCTTGGTACCCAGTTTTACCAATTTTTGTTCAGTGATGACCATTTATTAGTAGAATTTTAATGTAAACTAGTCAACATTTTCTCCTAAATGACATACACTAATAAATACAGAATTTAAACACAGTGTACATAATAGTAAATGTCACTCATTAAAAAAATAGCTCAACACATTGGGTTTTAATATTGAATCAAATTTAGTGCCCTTTTGTCTTTTTTAACTGGTAGCCCTGGCTGGTCAGAGCTTCAGAATTTCAAAATCAGAGGTCAGTGAAGAGGTTGCAGAGAGGAATATGGTTGTGTCTGTAGACAACTGACTTGTCTAGAATTTCAGTGTACACAACCACTGCACAAAGCAAGACAAACTTTTCTACGGTTGTGTGTGCTTTCTTATTTTGGGAATTCTGATGTGCAATGAGCTGATGCTTGGAGTGCCTGCTGGCTTATTGTACAAACACACTAGAATGGTTTTGATTTTTCATTAAAAAAGAACTTTACTTCTGTAAGTAGCATGCTTTGTTTCAGGATGTCTTTATAGCTGAAACATTCATGTTTTATTATGGTAGTAGCACACTGGTGATAATGCACAATGGTCACTGTTCTCCATGCTTCACAGTAAAAGTAAATCAATACCTCAGAAAATATGGGTTGCATGCTATTTTAAAATTCCTGTTTGGTTCCGGTTTTTGGGATAACCTTGTGAGGTTGAATGCTAGTGAAGAACTTGTCCATGTTCTTTTGCTTTCTTAATGAGCATGTAGTGTGGTCTATTTCAAGTTCTCATCTGAGTTTAAATGACTATTCTTGAGTCCAACAGTATTAACTGCAAACCAGCTGCACTAGTTTGCTGCTGCCAATGTTACTTACTGTATAGAAGAGATTATCATTACTGCTTTCTCCAGGCACTTCTTCACATGAAAGGCCAAAGAAACCAACGTAAAAAATAAACCTTAACCTGATGTAAACAGCTTTTTTATGCCACTGGATAGTAAATTTGTGTCATTTAGCTATTAGCCAATCAAACAAGTTTCATGAACTGAATGGTCTCCTCTCATTTTCCAAAATGTCTTATGTTCTGAACACTACTACTGTAACTCACACAGGCAGGCAGTAATGTCTACTGGTTAATGCATTGAATAATAAAGTGGGCATCATTGGCTGAGGAGATCACTTAAACTACTAGGGTGGAATTAAGTTTTAAAAATGTATAAATAATTTTATTGGTTCACCTGTAAACCACCTAAGAATGTTGGCCACTATGGCAAGAAATTAAAATGTGTAAAATGAAGCTTACTGAGTGGCATGGTGGGGTGGTGGTTACTGCTGCTACTCCCTCATTACATACTGTATGAGGCTGGGATTCTGATCTCAGTATGGCCAATGTCTGTCTCGCAATTGCCCTTTCTTCTGCAGGAACAGAGATTTACTTGACCTAATCCACATATGGAGGGGGCACATTCTACATTTGGTGTACCACTGAAACCAGGGCCACTTGTTCTGGGATGAGTCTATACCTCCAAGGATCCAGCAGATTTACACCAATAAGAAATTCCTCCATCTCAGCATTCTGAAGATGACACCACAGCATGTTCTCCTCTTGCATGCCTAGATTTTCCTTTTCATTCCTCCCATATCCCAAAGACGCTGAGCTTGTTTGATTAATTGTCCAAGTGTTAGTGTACAAAGTGGCAAACTGGCATCCCATTTGGAGTTGATTCTTGCCTAACACCCAATGTTGCAGGGATAGGCTTCAGCAAAATGCATAAGTATGTTGAGAAGATGGACTTGATGCAATACTGCATTCCTTATTAGATAACGGTTGTGATTCATTTTCTAAGTGGTGTGAGGACTTCAGAAGCACCCAGGGAAGCGGGCCAGAATTCTACCTGTCTGCCCAGAGGCGGTGTGCCAAAAGGCACTTGCATGGCTGCCTTCAACCTACAGTTTCAATGGGTTGTACTTACTGTTTCACATGACAGTAGATGTTAAATAATAACCAAATAGAATAAAATTAACTGAGAGTACATCATTAAGCAATTAATAAATAGGGAGCAACCCTGGTTGTAAATAAATCTCATATCATCTTCCCCTTCTTCAGGCGAGGGTCAAGGTTACTTGTAAGTAAATATATTTTTAACTCTAAATGATGTAAGCAAGTGTGTGAAATTGGCCACAATAGGTATCTGTAGAAGAGTATATCAGCAGTTATAAAAATATATGATCATCATTTATTCATTTCCTCTAATATATAAAGATAGCAGTCTTTGGACCTAAACATCTCAACTCAGTGTGATATTTTCGGAAACCTACATGCACAGGAAATGACACTCTGTGGTGGGTTGAGAGGCCTGGACAGATAGCACTTCATTTGTACCCAAGTATTGAACTTAAATAATAAAATCCTTTCAAATATATTTTAAATCTTTGTTATGGCTTTTGTGAAGTTTCATTTGAGCCAGATAAGTGGTCTGTATACGGCCTGCTGTTACATTACAGAGTTGTTGTCCTTGATCAAGTTTATTTCTTTGTTTACTCAGTTATTTTTTTTTTAAATATTTTTTGTATTGTGTAAGTTCTGCTTTTGGTTTTGTTCTTTCTATGTTTTATATATTTGATGTGTTTATTCATTCTAGTATAATGTTGTATCATGTTAACATTATATGTATTTGTTTGCTTTGTTCTTTTAAACTTCCCAGTTTTCTGTATGTAGAGCCATAGGAGGTGAGGCCATCAGATTTTTCAATGGGGGGCTACCCCAGTACTATAAATGGAGAAGAAGTTGTGGGCATTGATTTAGCTGGATTCCTGTGTTTTATTTATGAATTCAGTTTTTGGAAATTTCTGGCTTTTAACCACAGCATAAGTTACTGTCTTCTGTTTTGAGATATTTGGATTTGCTTGCCATTATTTTTCCCTTTCTATCTTCCTTAATAAATTGTTGAGTATTGAAAAAAAAACCTTTGTTCTTCTTTGGAGAGAGCTTTAACTTCTCTTCTTTTTGTTATTGTGGAGATAAGAAAATATTTAAATTTTAAAAACCTTAGCCATTTTGTGTGCCTGTGCAGGCCTGAAGGTCTGCCTTTAGACTTTAGAAGTGAGGCATTTCAAGTAGGCTAAACCCACTAATAAGTTCTGGTCTGGCCTTTATTGTGTCTTTTTGAGGCTTGCTCTCCCTTTTTTGTGTCTTTTTGGAGGATATCACACACCTGTGGTATTGCAGATCTGACAACGTGACAGTTTCAGTCAACACAGTGGAGACAGTTGTGATTGGCATATATATTTGTCATATTTGTCCAATTTTCTCATTCATTTCTTGAGAGCTCTTTCTCTTGTTGAATGTTTATTGGGTCACAGGTAATGATTTTGATTTACTTTAATTGTTGTCTATTATTTTTTGCCAATTTGGCCACCATTTTGTTTTTCATGTCATTTGTAGTTAGGGTAGCTTCCCATGTTGTCTGGTGCATGCTCTTGCAGGTCATGACCTTTGGGTTATGATGCAACGGGTTTAAAGAGCACACTTGTGAGCGGTTAAGAAAAAAAATATCCATGGCGCTCTATTGATAAGTCCCAAGGGCTCTGATCTATCAATTTATTGATGCATGGAAAAATGAAGGTTAGATCTGCATTTATTTTTTTTATTCTTTTAATATTATATATTTTTTTATTTGTATTATTCTTTTATTGAAAATTGTTTTGTTGTGTAAAAGTGTTCATGAAAGATACTTTTTATACTGATTGATGTTACTATGGAAATTATTAGCCTTGATTTACTTGTACACTCCACATTATTGCCTAGTGATCATCCATTCATCAATCATGTGTCAAACACAACAGTGGCCAAGGGCCTAGATAGATAAATAGATAGACAGATAGATAGATACTTTATTAATCCCAAGGGGAAATTCACATAATCCAGCAGCAGTATCTATATATATAATTCACTAAGGCAAGACATCCATGGAAAGCGATTCACTAAGCTGCCGACAAGTAAGACACCTATGGCGCACACAGGAAAAAGCCACGCCCACCAACTCCAAGACCATTGGATACGACGACAACTCGCAGAGCCACGCCCACCAACTCGGACGCGACGACACAGAAAAACCGGCGTCATTTATATTCGTCTGTCGTAGAAGCCACATGCACCTCCGAGCAACATTGACAGTTCATAGAGGCATGTTTCTCGCGGAGGTGAATCGCCATATGCAGCGTGTAAAACGGTTTGCGAGGGGTATCCCATGGGATCCTTAAAACGATCCTTTACAACTGAAGTTAAAACACAATGAAGTAAGCAGTCTTTAAAAACCGAGATTTCGGTTACAACGCATGACCGTGTGCACCATGGCAAACTGTTTTACATGCTACATAACAGCAATTTGCATCCGCGACAAACATTCGTCTTCTTCACTCACGGACAATTATATGTTGCTCTCTCCAGAGTTCCATCTTTTCATTCACTTTCTGTTGTATCCTCAAACCCTCCCTTTTTAGACAACTGTGTCTTTCCAGAAGTGTTCAACCATCAATAAATAATTATGCGGCATTTGTTATGCCGCGGGTTCACTATTGTGTTGTATTTTGCTCTCTCCAGAGTTCCATCTTTTCATTCACTTACTGTTGTATTCTCACACCAACCCGTTTTAGACAACCGTGTCTTTCCAGAAGTGTTTAGCATTCAATAAATAATTATGCATGAGATTAAGCGTGTGTCTACCCGGCGCAGAGAGGTGTGGGTAAGCAGCTGAACCCCATTCAGGCTGCAAACCGTGAAATTCCCACTAAGTGCGACTCATACGCTCCCACTGGTTAAGTCCCTACCCTTTGTACACACCCCCCTCCCACCTCGCTACTACCGTGGTCGGGTGTCTTGGTGGATTATATATAGAAAAGCAGCCAAAACCGCACAGAGCAATGAAAAGTCTACGTGAGTCACAGGTGCATCTGGACTGTGCAAAGACGACAATGACTCAAGTGACGAGTTGGAGGTGGGCACATGAGCAGGCAGTGCGTACTGAGAGGGAGCAGAATGGACGTCTTTCTCCTCTCCTCCCGTTCCACCCTCCGCGCCTGAACGCCGTGCACCCCCATCCCTCCATCTGGCAGGAGAAGGCGCGATGGTGGTCCGCCAGTTTTCAGTCACGGACGATTGTGTGTTGGTTTGTTCGGTGCATTGTTACAATGTTGCTTTTCTTGCTGATTTATTATATTACCGATTTTTCAAATGTTAATTTTCTCCCTGTGCAAAGCATTAAAAAAAACGGCCTGATTATGCGGCGTATGGTACGCCGCGGGTTGGCTAGTACTGATATAAAAAAAAAATATATTAAATTAAATAGTAATAAAAATGCATGCAAAAAGGGCTGCACAAAGGAATATGGCAGAGGTTGGCGACCTCAGAAGCTGTATACCTCATCATTACCTCTGAAAGGGCTGCACAGTTCTAACAGTACAAGTACAGCTCATACTTAAATAAACATACCACACACAACTCAACAACAAGGCCAGACTTCTACCTTTGAGAATGCAAAACAAATAACAAATCACTCAAACAAGCACACTGGAGCAAATGATATCAACAATCAAGGCAAGTTTCAGTGGGGTAATATTCAAACTTTAATTTATAATCATTAATTATGTTTTTGCAAAAAAAAAAAAACAAAAGAAAAAAATTAAACACAAGAAGTGAAAAGTAGAAGAAGAGATGAAACCTGCACCATTCAAAATTAATTTCCCTAAAAACAAGCTTTGCTTCAGTGTAAGCAGGGAGGAGAGATGTCAATGAATTTAAAGAGTCTAGTCTTATAAATCAAGGTGTTCTTTGAAAGTATTCCCCTTAATGGTGCCACCTTGATCTGCTTCTTCTTTGTTGGGGTATATTGTAGATTGTGCTGCAATTTTGTTCTTGGATCTCACAATGTTTTGGTGCCACATCAGAACTGCCTATAATAACAAACATATATTTATATAGCACATTTTCATACAAATTATGCAGCTCAAAGTGTTTTACAAGATGAAGAAAGAAAAAAGAAAAATACAAAAATAAGATTAGGCAATGCTAAGTAACAAAGAATAAAGTAAGGTCCGATGACCAGGAGGAAAGAAAAAAAAAGCCAGACCACCCAGCCCCCATTGGACATTCTACCTGACATAAATGATCTCAATCAGTCCTCATGGTTTTCAGGCTTCACATGGAGGAATTAGATGATGATGGTCAAGTGGACATCTGGCCTTCAGTCCATCAATGTAGGGACTGCACGGTGCTTTGATCGGGTGGTGGTGGCGCAGCTCACCATTGCAGAAAACTGGAAAAAGAATAGCAGAAAAAGTAGGGGTTATTATGAATTGTGGAGCCATAATAAAAATGATAATTAAATGCATATACAGAATATCAGGGTTACATTAGAATGAAGCTATAAGAAAGCCATATTAATATATACTCTGTGTGTTCTCATTTCTAATTTTCTGCATGTTATTCCTCCAGTTCATCTGCCTCTTATTTGCCTCTCTCAAAAGGCATTGTATTTGCCGCTCTCAGTAGCTGTTTAGCCTCTTTTATTCTGTGGCTTGATGGCTATGTTTACTAAGTTAAATCAATCAAAAATCAGATGATTAAGAACGTATCCTTAGTCTTTGAAGCTAATTATGAGATATAAGTTAAATAACAAAGTCCCCAAAAGCTCCCATTTCACATTTTCTTACGAGCATATACACACTGGTTAGCTTATGTGAGTTTAAACATTCTAACAGATAACACTTCTTCCTAATGTTTGCTTTATATTTACATAACCTTCCCATGATTTTTATCTCATTTACATATCCCAGAATTCAACACTCGGTTAAAGCATATTAATAATCCTCATCAATTTGTTTATCAATTTGACCCTGGTCTCAGACTTGGCCCATAATGTCTTTTAAAAATTTCACGTAACTTGTAGTTCAAGTTAGTGATAGTCTTGGTTGCAGAGTATATTCAGTTAAAAGCTACATCTTATCTAAAAAAACACTTCAATTAAATATTACAAGGCTTATTTAATAAACAAACAAAAACTTCAATTTTTAATCTCCATTACATAAGCTTGTAGATAACATAGTAGTTATACTTTCCAAAATTCAGAACCAAAAGGTGAATGTAAATTCATTATACAGTACAAAAGAATGTTTAATCTAAACACCCAAGTGATTGTTTAATTTCTTAAGCTTTACACTTCTTTAGCTGCTAATCCGATAGGTTACTTTTCCTTAGTTAAATCAAAATTCAGGAATTAGGATTGATTTAAACACAACATGGCACCAAAGACATCACCAGTCACACATATATGTACATACACATATTTGACAATGATGCATGGCAGTTATCATGACTCTGAATTATGGCTGTCCTGAAATCATGTGGCTAAATTTGCTGAATTATGCAATTCATCTATTGTTGTTTATTTTAACAGGATTAGCAATGATGTCACTTAAATACCATTTTATATGCCATTTTTGGTTGTTTACTGCTATTTTGAGACCATTTTCAATGGCATGGCTATGTTGTTAACAGATTCTGAAGGTCATGTAACTGTATCAGTTCACTTGTCCCACCAATAAAAGATGGTGGCACAAAGCTTTCATGCCCCAATGTTGGATCAGATTAAAACAACACTTTGCAGTAGAACAGTCAGGTAATAATTCCCAGTTAGTTTAGATTCTTAGGTTTCAATTGTCTTTGTTTCAGCCCTCTGTATCTGGTTACATTTTGGTTATGGTGTCTCTGTTTTATTTAGTCTTTTCTGGCATTTGACCTCCTAGCCTGTCCTTTGACCATATCCCTGTCTCTTTCATAAAGGTTCTTCCATTTCCTGGTGCAAATATAAAAGTAATCAAAGATTCTCTTTCAGTCTTGGACTTGTTGTTCCAAATACAAATCTTATCAGCAATTGATCACTACCACCATGGCTCCTGATTGTCAGTTAATGTGTTCACTATGTGATTTGAAATCAGTCCTATGCAATTTACAAAAGAAATCAACATAGTTGAGTAAACATCAGTCTGGGCGACTGTTTAAGAGCAAGTGCCACAGGACAGTTACAATATTGACCATCATAAGTGCATTTAAAACCAAACACAATAACACAGGACTAGTTACATTTTTCTTAGTGTTGTGAGTAGCCAAAACAAATGTGATAAAAAGAATGAGTTTCCCACTAAGTTCCACAAAGCAGACAAGAACCTTCACCAGCCTGTCCAGATAAGCTTACACCCCATGCAGCCACCCCCAGCTACCAACAGAAGGCTTTGGCCTACACAGGCCCCAAAATGTCAATCTGGCTTTGAAAGATCAAAATGTAATTAAAGTCCCAAAACTTATTAAAATGTCTTACAAGGAGGAGGATAACTACAAACATCTGGCTTGTAGAGACAATGCAAACCAAACATCTTTATAAATGTATTGTGAAAAATAGCAAAAAATAAAACAAAAGGAGCAAAAAGGCACTTGCCTAAAAGGTCTCAATACACAATTCAAAATACAGTATTCCTAGAGCCAGAGCAATAAACAAACCAGAAAATTCAAAAGAAAACAGTTCTCACAAAAATCTCCACAAACTCAGTGATCCACTGCCGGGACACTGGCCTCTGTATAAAAGATGAGGGGAGAACCCAGCAGCAGTGACATCAGAGTTGCCCTACCTCCAACCATAATTCTCAAAGAATATTTAAAGGTATAAATCAACAGTACAAAATAAACAACAAACCTAACAGAAATTACATAAAAGTGTAATAATTGTGGGCGGCGCGGTGGTAGCGCTGCTGCCTTGCAGTTAGGAGTCCCGGGTTCACTTCCTGGATCCTCCCTGCGTGGAGTTTGCATGTTCTCCCCGTGTCTGCGTGGGTTTCCTCCGGGCGCTCCGGTTTCCTCCCACAGTCCAAAGACATGCAGGTTAGGTGGATTGGCGATTCTAAATTGGCCCTAGTGTGTGCTTGGTGTGTAGGTGTGTTTGTGTGTGTCCTGCAGTGAGTTGGCACCCTGCCCGGGATTGGTTCCTGCCCCGTGACCCTGTGTTCGGATTCAGTGGGTTGGAAAATGGATGGATGGATGTAATAATTGTAATTCAGAATGAATCAGAGTAACAGCAAAACAGAAAATGCACACACATTAGATTCAGAAAGTATTAAGACCCCTTCCTTTTTGTACACTTTATTGTGTTATAAAGGTAATTTTAAGTGAATAAATTTGACTTTCATGTTCATAAATCTACATTCAATCACCCATCATAACAAAGCGAAAAACATGTTATCAGAAATGTTTGCAAATTTATTAAAAATTGAAAAGTGAAATTTCTCATTCATATAAGTATTTGGATGCTTTACTGTGGCACTCTAAATTGTGGCCAGGTATATCCTGCTTGCTTTAATTCTCCTTGAGATCTGTCAAGAACTTGATTGTAGTCCACCTCTGTCAATCTGAATCGATTTGGACATCATATCAGATCCACAATTAACACTGAATGTCAGGACAAAAATCAAGACATGACATCCAAGGAACTCTCTGTAGTCAAATTGTTGTGAGGCATAGATAAGAGCAAATGGATAAAACCATTTCTGAAGCTTTAAGAGTGCCCAGGAGCACAGTGCGCTCAATTATTGTGAAATGGAAAAAGTTTGGAACGATCAGGACTCTTCCTAGAGTTGACTGTCTATCCAAGCTGAGTAACCAGGCAAGAATGGCCTTAGTCAGGGAGGTGACCAAAAACTCAATAGTCACTCCAACAGAGCTTTAGAACTCCTCTGCTGAGATGGAAGAACCTGTTGGTAGGATGGCCATCTCAGCAACAATCCATCAATCAGGTGTTTATGGGAGAGTGGCTAGATGAAAGCCACTGTTCAGTAAAAGGCATTTAAAATATTATGAGAGAATGAACAAAAAGATTCTCTGGTCTGATGAGACAAAAATTGAACTCTTTGGGCACTGCTCATCACCTCCCTTCACCGGGCACTGCTCATTACCTGCCTCATACAATCCCTGCAGTAATGCATGGTGGTGGCAGTGTCATGCTGCTTCTCAGTGTGCTCCTCAGCAGCAGGGACAGGGAGACTGGTCACATTTGAGGGAAGGACCAATGCAGTGTCACACACACGCGCTTAGGGGACAACTAAAGTGCTTGAATAAAAGTAATTCCACGCCTGATTCTCTCTCTCAATTCCTTGCAGACCATTTTCGGGAAGTTCCACCCGGTTCCGGGGCAACCAATGACGTCACGTCCTGTTTCTGGCCCTGATGACATCACTTCCTCTACTTGCATTTAAAAGGCCGCCATTTTAAGGCAGCAAGTCAGTTCTGTTTTGGTCTCAGTCATGTGAACATGTCTGTTCTTTTTGATCGATTTTGCAGCCAGGAAATATTATACGGGTGGCTTCCCCAAACCTTTCCAATGTCTCTTTGTCATTCTTGTGACGAGAAATGGTCTGCAAGGAACTGAGAGAGAGAATCAGTGCACTTCACCATCCCCTGGTCAGGCATGGAATTACTTTTATTCAAGCCCTTTAGTTGTCACCTAAGCACACGTGTGTGACAGCAGCCAAATACATACAGATCCTGGAAGAAACTCTGCTCCACAGTTCATGTGAGCTCAGACTGGGGCAATGGTTCACCTTTCAGTATGACAATGACTGAAGCACACAGCAAAGACAATGCTGGAAGTTCCTTCACTATAAGTCTCTGAACGTCCTTGAGTGGCCCAGCCAAAGCCCAAACTTAAACAACATAGAATGTCTGTGGAGAGACCTGAAGATGGCAGTTCACAGATACCTCCCGTCCAGTCTAACAGAGCTTGAATGGGATAAATGGTCCAAATCCAGGTGTGCAAAGCCTGTAGAGCATGGATGCCCAATGCGTCGATCACGATCGACTGGTAGATCGCAAAGGTAGTGCAGGTAGATTGCGTTGCATTCAAAAATTTTTTTTTAAATGTTAGTCTATCATATATCCTCCCTATGGTATTTGCCACTTGAATGACATACAGGGCGGCCATTCTGAGAACTCTTTTGTTGTAACACACTGGTCATCCCGCACGCACGATCAAACGCGTGAGATACTGCAAAACTCCGGCTGTGATCTAGTTAGCCGTCCAATTTATATCGACTAAAGAAGGGATTTAAAAAAAAAAATGTTTGGGGAGGGTATGGGCTGGATGTGGAATTGGAAGAGGATTTTTTTCTCACAATGTCACAATTGAAGTGCTTTTGTCTGATCTGTCAATCTATCATTGCTATTCCAAAGAAGGAAAATGTGGAAAGGCACTTTCAAACTGTTTATAAAAACTATAAAACTGACGTCCTTCCAATAAGCGATCTGAGAAAGAGAAAGGAGAGGGAACTAAAATCACAGTTAATCTGACAGCCGTCATTTTTCACTCGGCTGGATTCAAAAGCTCCTTGACTGCATTATTCGGCTGTACTTATTTATGCAAGTCAGCCTTTTCCCACATGACGATTATTAAATCCAAATACTGTAGTGACCATAAATGAATTGTTATTGTGCCATAAAGGTTATTCAGTTATGCAAGATACCACAACATACATTTTATGTATAA
>JANRMT010062796.1:77636074-77653288 GCA_026402145.1 Polypterus bichir lapradei
TATCTATCTATCTATCTATCTATCTATCTATCTATCTATCTATCTATGATATAGCTTCTCTCCAATCTATCTATCTATCTGTCTATCTATCTATCTATCTATCTATCTATCTATCTATCTATCTATCTATCTATCTATCTATCTATGATATAGTTTCTCTCCAATCTATCTATCTATCTATCTATCTATCTATCTATCTATCTATCTATCTATCTATCTATCTATCTATCTGTCTGTCTGTCTGTCTAATTGTATCTACTGTATGCGCACTCCTGATTAGTAACTTAATTAAGGAGAAAATGCTCTTTACCCCTTAGGTGACTGATGGTGCTCTGTGTTAAATGGGTCATCAGTATAAAGGAAGCAGAAAACATGGTTGAACACTGCTGACTAACTTGACTTCTCCAGGGAACTGATTCTGAGGCTCAGTTTAAGATCAATCAGTATACCCATTTAAAGCCCTCAGTGGGACTGAGGGTTGTCACCTCTTGTTGTCCACAGAGAGTAGTTGTTATTATTAGACTTCAGACCCCTCAATGTCCAGATCAAACCCTTCAATAACCCAACAGCTTTTCTTTGTGCAGATAAACTTTAAGGAGTATGCATCCCTTGGTTTATAGGGTATGCACACTTTTACTTTCTTTCATAGCGGCCCACAGCAGGTAATGTTGCCCACTTAGTATCATCACAGTTCGACAACAGTTCCTCCTGGGTACAGAGTGCACATGCTCTACTGCCTTTTAAAATCTGGCTTTTCCAGTGTAATCAGTTATATGGCCATTAAATTTACAGAAACATCCAACTAACAAAATGGAGTCAGAGTCAATCGAGGAGTTCAAATTTGTACCACTTGCAGTAGATGTGACTGATAATCTGGTTGAGTCTCAACTGTTAGGTGACACTGAGATTGCTTAATGGCAGGACTTGCATTCTGATTTCTGTTTATTTTTGCTCTCTTAGTCAGCAGCATAATGCGCCAAACTGATCCTGAATATCTTCAGTGGAGTTTTTATATGGTATAAATATACTGCCTAGATCCAGTTTCAAAGTGGTTGATGCATATTCACTCAAGGTCACAAATGAAGGCCATTTCATTTTTAAGACTTGGATATTTAGCATCTCCTTCTATCTGCCACTTCTATAGTAATAATTGCACTTCATTTTCACTGGTATTTACTAAATATTACATTTTTTTTACCAACTAGATTCGAAAGATAGTATAGGCCTTCCCAGTGAGGGGCTCCTCTTTTGTTCTTCAAGTTTGTCCATTGTATCAGACATTCTGGAAGATGAACTGCAAGAAGAACAAAGAGTCTCCGGGGAGGAAGCTGAGCAGGTGGCACAAGAGGTAGATCCAGAAAAAGAAGTAGGACTGCAAGATGAGGTGGACCCCCAAAGCAGCCAGCAGCCCATGTTAAATACAGAGACCACACTGTGTGCCCAGCAAGAAGCAGAAATGGAACCTAAAACTCACTTTGAGCAGCTGGACGCCACCAGCCAAGACCAAACAGAGATCAGCCTGGATGAAACAATGACGAGCAATGGCAAGGAGGATGTGCTGGAGGATGAGAACAGGTGAGAGCCATCTTCTGTGACAGTGTTAGATCTTTTAAAGGCATTAGAAGAAATGAAATCCATCTAAATGATTATTTCATTTACTAGCAACTCAAGCTTAAAAGTACCATCGTTAAATCAAGCTGTATATAATGTGAAGAAAATAAAAGTACATTAAAAGTCAAATTAAACTTTTGAGCTTCTCCACATAGATCTTTGTAGTCATAGCTCAAGACTAAACGTTGTCCATTTTCTGGACCGATTTATTCTAACTCATGGTGCGAGGATGCCATTCCCAGCAACACGGTTTACAAGGTGAAGGTCATTCCTTAATGTGATGGATGCAACTCCATCACAGGGCAAACAAATTCCAACTTATTCTTAAATCATCCATCCACTTTTCAAGCCTATCCCAGGGTTGCAGAAAGTAGGAATCTTTGGTAAAATTATTCACAAGACAGGTGCTACTCAATTACAGGGCAAATAGTTTATTATAATCATCCACCCATCCATCCATCCATCCATCCATTCATCTATTAACTGAAAATAGTCATTTCAGTTTTAAGGGATATTTTGCCTCGAAGCAAAGAAGGAGCCAACCCTGCATGATAAACAGAATCTGGCTTTTTACAGAAGCTCTTTAAATAAATAAATATATCTGGATAAAAGTATCAGACAAATAAGTAAACATAGAGACTCTTCAGTGTGATGAAAGTCCATAACCAGTTCCTTGGTTTTGCTGATGTTAAGTTGCAGATAATTGTCTTTCAACACCATAAAACAAAGTTCTCCACCTGACTCATATACTCTGTCGCATCCCTTTTGTTGATACACTCCATAAGTGCAGAATCATCTGAGAATGTATGTCTGTGACACGACCTGGTGTTATACAGTATTTATAGTCTGAGGTGTACAGAGTGAAGAGTAATGGAGACAGGACTGTTCCTTCTGGTGCTCTGGTGCTGCTCACATCCATATCAGAGACACAGCCCTTGAGTCTCAGAAACTGTGGCCTGTCGGACTGATAGTCCATTATCCAGGACACCACAGGCTAATACACTAGCAAATCTCTGAGTAAACCCCTTAACAGGGATGGTTGGATGGTACTGAAGGCACTGGAGAAATCAATAAACATCATCCTCACAGTGCTGCCAGCTTTTCCTAGGTGAGAATAAGCCTTGTGGAGTAGAAAGGCTATATATAATCTTTGTCTGGTAGGCAAACTGCAGTGAGTCTAGGTGGTCTACCACAAGAGGACTCATATAGTCCAGGACCATCCTCTCAAAGGTCTTCATGATGTGAGATGTAAGTGCCACAGGTCTGTAGTCATTAGGTGAAGAGGCGCCTGCCTTCTTTGAAACAAGAATAATGCAGGATGTTTTCCACAGCAGCAGCACTTTCAGAAGCCTTAGGGACAAACTGAACAGGTAACTGAGGAAACCACAGAGTTGATCAGCACAGGCTTTAAGACTTCAAGGAGGTACTTGAGGTAACAATTCATTTAAGTAAAAATAATTATATAGAATTGCATAATTTAATAGAAGAGGAACAATGGTGCAATGGTTAGAGCTACAGAGTTCAGAGTTAAAATCCTGGAAATGACACTATGGAGTTTGTAGGTTCCCCTTCTGCCTGTGTGGGATTTCTCCAGAACATCCATTTTTCCTCCAAAATCCCAAAATATAGCATTTTAGGTGAATAAGCAAATGCGTAAATATGGTCAGGGTTGTTCCTTGCCTTGTACTGTACATATTTGTCCCCAGTCCCCACAACCACAAAAGAGAGGAAATGATCAATAACCAATGGAAAGAAAAATATGTAACATAAATCAGTGTCTCCCAATCACTGGTCCACAGACCACTACAATTCTTTAAAATATTTTTGCCAGTCTGTTCAAATCATTGAATTCTCAAGTTATGTTTTAGCCAATGTGAACACTTTTTAGATAAAATTTCAAACGAAAAACTATGCAATCTAATGTTAGTAAATCTGGAAAATAGAATTGCCGCCCTAGTCCAACTTAAATATAGAGCACCAGCACTTGTGTATTTCCACTTCAGGCATTGGTTGGACAAATTATGAGAGTGTAAATACGTGTATTGTATGTTCCATCTCACTGATCTGTGAAATGTTTCTCTGTCTTCTGGTAGTTACAAATCAAAAAAGTTGAAAACTGCTGATGTAGATTATAACGCCAAAAAGAAAACTAAGGAAAGTGTGGATGAGATTATCAGTATTTCCAAGACCTGTGCCTTCAAAACGTTGCATTTTCTTTAAATATTTAAAATCCTCAACCATAACCTCAGTAAGGAATTAAGATGATAGACTGATTCACTGATAAATGGGAATATTTACTAGATTTTATAACATTTTACAAATTGTGGTATAACAGAGGTTATCACTGTTTCCTCATAGATCCAGTATTATGGATTGAAATTCCCTACCATTCTGCTATTATGATCTGCATTTGTTTACATTTTTTGCAGCTTTATTTCATACTATTTCCTCAGTTTTCTTTATCATGTTGTGGTTTGGTCTTGAGTAGAATCTCATTTTGGCAATGGGTTTTTATTTAAATCTTTATTTAAAGATGTTATTCCCACACCCCCATTTTGTTTCATTATGGGCACTGCCATTTTATTTCTGTAACTGCAAGTTTGCTGGGCTCAGATGACAGAAAGTGCTTAGCTCACTGTGGACCTGTAAAGGTCAGAGCAGGGTCTTGCCACCTAATAGTGGTTTTGAGTATTTGATTTATAAAACTATCTAGTTAAGACTTAAAGCTTTGTTTTCTTTTGAGTTTGATTTTGAAATGTGCTTTGGCTTGTTTGAGAGAGAGCCAAAAGAAAGACATTTAAAAAGAAAAGAGTCAAAACAGATAATATGAGTGCCAAAGCCAAATAAGAGATATAAAATGTGGTCAAAAATTCAAGACCAGCTGTCAAAAACCAAAGATACCTTCAGAATAGAAGCTGCTTTGAAAATAGTAATTTGAAAAGGGTTTTGACTTCTCAGCTTAGATAAGGAAGTGAAATCCTAGACAAACTTTTAACCCATCATGTCGTTACCAGAAGGTCATGACCTCAGAGGACACACCCTAACAACACTTGACATGGCCAAAACCACAGGAACCCAAAATTGTGGTGGTTGTAAAAATAAAAAAAAACAGACAAAACAGTCCAAAAAATTTTATAACTATTAAGATGATGTCAAGCTTGGGTCTAGGAGTTGCACAGGAGACTGGAAAGGGTTCAGGTTTCCAAGGTACAAAATCTTTATTGCTGACCTAGCAGGGACAGACGCAAGACCTTACTCAGAAGGAGATTATCAACAGCAGAAAAGCACACAGGTTACAACTGTCAAAAGTGGTAGCCCAGCTCCCCTCTCCCATTTTAACGAATACAAAGCCTTCTTCATCAAGGCAGATTCAGCGGCTCGGAAGCAACAACTGGAGCAGACGCAGTCTGAGGGAGAGATGAGCCATTAGGTTGGCTGGCACTCGGTCTTTAAAATGTTCTAAACCTTGTGTGAGAAGCATGTTACGTGGTAAGCCTGTAAGCCTGCAGCTGGTCCTGCAAAGGGGACAAGTAAGAGTGTGTTTGTTTCTCATTGAAATACTATTTAAGAGGGAGTTTCTGAAGGGCAGTTGTGTTTCTTAATGCCATAGTTTTACTGTTTAACAGAGGGAAAGCTTGCAGTTAATAGCGTAAGAGCATGCAGAACTGGTGACGCTATGTGGGAGGAAAAATGGAGCAGGGGAGTGTGGTAATGCGCAACCCGCGCATTACCAAATTTAAGTTGAAGAAGCCTTGAAATTGAAGCAGTGGCATTTATATGGTTATAAGGAAGTGCGCTTACCGTTTGTGTGTTAAGGGCGCTGTCGCAGGAACGTGGGGCCATCTAGCAGGTGAGCACTGTGAGGTGCGGTGTGTCTGGACACACGTGGAGCCGGTATAATGGCCAGTATGGGCTCCTCCGCATGTGTTCATTTTTACATGCCGGTGTCCTCGCAGCCTGCCCAGTGCAGGCGATTTAAAGTGCGGAGCGCCTAAAAGAGAAAGCCGGAATTTGTTAGAGTCTGAGATGGGGATCCCATGATGTTAAAGAAATTATGTTACTTACTGGTGAATCGGCAATGGGTGTGCATGAGCTCAGCATAGTTGTTGGCCGTCCCGGAGGGTTTATACGCACGCGACCCGCAGGGGTTCGGTTTTAAATGCATAGTTGCTCAGGGTGTGTCGCGGCGCACGCCATGAACGCGCTAGTGTCTACCTGGATAGGTGCATGAGGTAGATGGGTTGGCAGATTGGCTGGACAATCTTGCCAGTTACATTTAAGGAGTCACCAGCCAACAGGGGTCATCAGTGGACCTAAAGGCGAGGTATGAGTAAGCACTGCTGAGCTATTTGGAGGAGCAGTTGTGATTTTGCCGGCTTTTGTATATATTCTTTTGTATATAGAGTGATATATCTCCTAGTGATCACTTTTGATGGAGCTATATATACTTATTTGGTGATGGGATAGTTTTTGATTTTGGGTTTGGTGCAATTGTTTTTGTATATACACACACTTGTTTTTGTGCATTTTTCGTTCCTGCTGGAGGAGCGTCTTGAACCAGGGACAAAAGAAGACAACCTTGATTATTGGAGTGTGTGTGTAGTTTTTGTAGGAGTGCACTGTTTTTGTAAATACACCATATTTTTCCCTTTTGTTTGTTTTTATTTATTTCTGAAGAAGTGTCAGTGTTGAAAGACTGTGTCTCAAAGCCCACCTGACACTATTGCATTTTGGTTGTACAGCACTCTTGTAAATAAACTTGCAGCATTCATCCTTCAGTTTTTGTCTGTGTCTCATCCCTCCACTGATCCTGTTCGGTTCAGATGTCCAGAGTGTACGCTGGGGCCACTTTCCACTACACGGGATATCATAGGAAGCTACTGAACTTTATATGAGTAACAGTCGCTGCCATTATGGGCAGCTAACTGCAGGCGACACTATTAACAGCAATTGGAGTTTTCAAAAATAAATGTCGGATTCATAATTAGACACCCAAAAAAAACCCTAAAAAGTGTGTCAGATCACTTGGAGAATAGCATATCAAAAATAGAAAGCAAATATTAGCATCATGAAACAAGATGGTCTTGTAAATAAACTGTGCTAGACTTTAAACTGTGTTTCATCTCTTGATTGCTTCTCACTAAAATCTGTCTCATTGTCTTTGTGGTAGTACATTTGCTCCCTGTCTGTATTTTGCAAGTTGTTCTCTGTGTCTATGCGCCAGTGTTTGAAGTGGAAAAAAAGATCAGGGGACACTTCAATTTATGTGCAGAACCCACACCTCTCCCCTTCATCCCAATTTCTTGAAACTGAGAAAAAACTAAATATTGCGTATATATTTTACTGCCTAGCTGTCTCCAACACCGAAGAACAAGAAGCTATGAAAAGGCTTCATATTTCAGCCCAAGGGGGCTTTATTTTAGTTAGCACTATGTGACAAGAAATACACACCTGCCTAGAGTAACTATCTCCTAAAGAGCACAAATAGCCACAAAGTACAGCAAAAGTGTGTAAATAAAGAAAACCAAAGGATGAATGTGTTAGATTACTACAAAACAATTATTTAAAATTCAGACAACAAACTATAAAAAATATATCCCCAGGCTTCCTCCATGTCCACCACTTAACTTGTGCCAAGTAAAACTAGATGAATAGAAAAAAAAGAAGAAAAAAAAGCCAAGAGAACAACATAAAAAGATGATCAACGAGTTATATAGCTTGATAACCTAGAAGTGAGAAGTGTGAAGTGCGACAAATGGCATATGGAAAAGATGGCCAAAGGAGAGAAATGATAAAGCAAAAGAGCTTTATTGGTAAATTTCCCCACCTTTTATGGTTATACAATTTTTACAAAAAGTATTAATTTATTTTGGTCTTTTATCAAATTGCATTATGTTAGAAGAACTAGAAGAAGGGTGGGACAGCTGCATAGTGGTGAGCACTGCTGCCTCATGAATTATTGTCACAATGGAATTTGCATGTTCTCCTCCATTTGTATGAGTTTTTCTTTAGGTACTCTGGGATTCCTACCATATCCAAAAGATGTTTCTGTTATATTAAATCATGGTTCTCAGCTGACCCCTTAGAAGTTATTGTAATTGGGTTCTGTGATGGTCTGGTGCTCTTTCCAGGGATGGTTCCTGCTTGGGTAGGCTTAACTAAATGGAACTAATCAAACCAAAGGAAGTTGTTATGTTTGTTGAAGAAAAAAAATGCTAATTTATTTAATTAGGATGGCTACTTCTTATGTTCCACAAAAAATTCAGCATCAAAATGAAAATAAAATTTAAATTAAGAAGGAAAATGGTGAAACCTTTAGACTACATTATCTTTGTGATCTTATGTTTGTCCATGTTGTTTTCAATGTCAATAATTTGATTTGTAACTCTGCCTTCTGCATCTAAGCTTAAGACAGTCCCTCAGTTTTGTCTTTCCTTTTGTAGGGTCTCCAGTGACCTTCCAACAGTGAAAGTGAGTTTGGTAGCAGACTCTCCTACCCAAAAAGATGAGCCTGTACCTTCAGCTCTCCCACCACCGCCTGCAAATCAAGTGGACTGGGAATCGGCTCAGCAGTTGTCCTGCCGCCTCTATAATCTGGATGGGTTCAAGAAGGCAGAGGTGGCGCCATACCTCTACAAGAAGTAAGATTTCTATGACATTATGAGGTAGATAGTGTGTAATGGTTGATGATTGCCAGATTGCTCTTCACTACTGCCAACACTCAGTTCTTATAAATTTAAAATCCCCACAGAAAGGTTCGGAATGGCAAGGTCAGCTCATTGATTTTTGCTATACACTTAAAAAGGTTTGGATGAATATGAGGTGAGAGTTAAGAATTCCAGCCTTAATTTCATGGTATTGGCATATAGATGTGTCAAACAATATAGACGACAGCATGTTTTGTAGAAAACCATCCAATTTTCAAGCAATCACAAGTACTTAGAACATGTGAATGACAGGTGTTACTTTTGTCCTCTGTCACAATAATCACAAAAAAGACATCAAAGAAAGGTTTGGGGCAGCCACCCGTATATTATGTTCTGGCTGCAAAAGGTTAACATATTGCACAGATCTTTACAGATCGGAGTCCACAACTGAACTGCTGGTATGGAGACAAAATGGCAGCTTTAAAGGCCAGTGTAGGAAATTACGTCATCGGGGCTGGAATTGGAAGTGACGTCATCGAGCCCAGGACTGGAAGTGATGTCATCAGAGATAGGACCGGAAAGCGAAGTCATCAGAGGCGGAAACGGATGTGACATCATTGGAGGCACCAGAACCCTGCCAGATTTCCCGAGAATGGTCTAAAAGAGACCGAGAAAGACAGTTAGTGCACCCCGTCGCCCCCTGGTCAGATGTGGAATTACCATTATTCAGGCCCTTTAGTTGTCTCCTACTCACACGTGTGTGACACCTGTTAGATTGATTGTTTAAACAATAAATAGCTCTGAAAGTAAACTCTTGGTTTTATTCTTGGACTTTACCTGTGAAGACCGCATTGGTTGTTAAAAAGGAGACGGCTGTTAATGGGAGACAAGCAAACCATTCTGAAGCTAAGAAAAGAGGAAAAATCAATCATTTGGTTTAGACCAGTGGTTCCCAACCTTTTTCTCGTAGCGACCCCTTTTTATCATAGCCATATGACCCGCGACCCCCCATGCAATTGAAATAGATATTTATAATACGATAATTGAAAAAAAACACAAAAAAATTGTATTTTAGTATAATTTTATACATTAAGCTAAATTACATTATTTTAATAATTAAATTTTAATGTGATGGTTGAAATTGCAACTTATCAACCAATCTCGAAATTCGTGGCTGAGTATTCGTTAACGCCAATCTCATATCGTTCTCAACATTTAGTTGATTTCTTTCTTTCGTTTTTAACCGAAGAAGAGTGGAAAATCCACTCTCGCAGAGATATGTCGATACAAATGGAATTAAAATTCGAAAGGCAAGCATTGTCACATTCGGGTATGAATGATACATACTACACCAGAATTGTGTGAGCAATTTTTCATTAAACAAGTTACGTGCTGAGGAATCATTCCGTAAATCTATGAATTCATCTTGTAATTCATTAGGAATGTTTGTTATATCAAGAGATGCAGAAAACGGATTACGTGTAAATGTAGTTTCTTCTTCCTTCAGCTTAGGGAAGTAACGCTCCAGTTCCTTCTCAAGCGATTCGAGATGCCCGACAATCTCCTCCTTCAATTTTTTATTTATTTCACCTCCAGATTCATCTACCACACTGCAGAGTTTCTCAAACATGGCAATATTTCCAATATTTACTTTCCTTCGCCAGTTTTGCAGCTTGGATAAAAATGCACAGAGATTATCGTGAAATACGATAATATTTGTTTCCTTTCCCTGCAGTTTCAGGTTAAGCTTATTTTGCTGTTCTAATATATCTGCTAAATATGCTACTCTTTCCAACCAAGCTTTGTCGTTAAAGTATACCAAAAGATCATGTTTCTCTTGTACATCTAGGAACAATTTAATTTCATCTTTCAATTCAAAGAAACGATTCACAACATTCCCTTTTGATAACCAGCGTACTGCAGTGTAGAAAAACAGAACCTCGTGATTAGAATCCATGTCTTTGCACAGTTCTTTAAACAGACGCGTATTAAGAGCTCCAGATTTTATGTAATTTACAATTTTTATAACTGAATCAAGAACCGCTTGCAAAGGAATTGGAAGAGTCTTACTGGCAAGGGCATACCGGTGAATCATGCAGTGGATTCCCTTTGCTTGAGGAGCTAGTTCTTTTACTTTTTTCTGAAAGCCTGATTTTGACCCAAGCATAGATGGTGCGCCATCCGTACAAACTCCACAGACATTTTCCCACTTTAATCCTCCAGTCTCAAAAAACACATTAATCTTCTCCATAATGTCTTCACTTTTTGTTGTACTTTCAAGTCCACTACAAAATAGGAACTCTTCTTTAATATCATCTGAATGAATATATTTCACGAAGACAAGCAACTGAGCACACGAGCTGATATCTGTTGATTCATCAACTTGGAAAGAAAACAATGGTGAAGCCTTGATTTCATTCAGAATCTGCTCTTTGACGTCTTCGGACATATCTGTTATACGCCGCTGAATAGTATTATTAGAAAGAGATATTCGTTGCATCTTTGCTTCACTGGAATCCCCAAGGACTAATTTCACCATCTTCAACATGCAAGGTTTGATAAGTTTTTCTCCAATTGTGTGAGGTTTTTTTTGCTTGGCGATTTCTAATGCGACTTCATATGATGCTTGAATTAATACTTTGTTTGATTGCTGAAAACTTCCTGCTCGATCAAGTCTCTGTCTTTTGCAACTAGTTTCATGCCGACGAAAGAACTCCAAATCCTTTTTAGTGTATTCTGAATGCGCTGTCTCTAAGTGACGTTTGAGTTTTGAAGGTTTCATAGATTCATTACTGAGAACAACTTTGCACAATACGCATTGTGGCTTCTCTATTCCATTACTAATCAAGTTAGTAAAGCCATATTTCAGATATTCTTCAACATATTTACGTTTTCTTTCCATTTCTGGGAAAAGAAATAACAAAATTTATAAATAAATTTATCGTAAGTTATAGCGAGAAGGAGCACAACCGTACCATCAACGTTAGAAAGGCGTAGGTTATTGGGAATAGGCGGTCCTATATGGGGTTTTCAAACGAAAACGCTTATACTCGTCAAGTATGACACCTATTCCCAATAACCTACGCCTTTCTAATAAATTTACCTATATAAATTGAATTTAATATCTACCTGTGTTTGTTTAGTCACCAACGATTTTTTTCGAAGAACAAACCAATACCGCCTGTCATAACGTAGTCAACAGTAGACAATCACGCGTTCGTTTGAGCAGGGGATTCACAACCAATCAGAACAGCCTCAGCCAATTAGAAGCTCGAATGTAGATCACATGGGGTGCGCATCCTTCTGGTCCATTGCGAATCCCCTGCCCAGGAGCGACTTCTGTGAGTGCGTCAAACAATAAAGGTTCCTACTACTTCACTATTAGTAGCAAACTGCTCTGTGCTCTATGTTTTAACCAACTGTGAAAAAATTGCCTACACTTTTTTTAGTTTACTGTACAAGTTCGCGACCTGTTCGCGACCCCCAAAAAACCCGTCGCGACCCCATTTGGGGTCGCGACCCACAGGTTGGGAACCGGTGGTTTAGACAATACAACAATTTGGAATGTCCTGGAAAAAAAAGCACTGGCGTACTGAGAAAAACAGACATTGAACAGGTTGGCCAAGGAAAACAACAATGACAGAAACACTGTGAGAGCCGTGAAGAAAAACCCAAAAAACAACAGTCAGTGACAACAATTACCAATTTTGATCATTTATGTTAGGGAGAATGCCCAGTGGGGGCTGGGTGGTCCCCTGTCCTTGGAACCCCTGGAGATTTAGTATTTTTTTTTTCTCCAGCCCTTTGGAGTTTTTTTTTTTTTTTTGGTCCTCCCGGTCATCAGACCATACTTTATTCTTTGTTATTTTAGTATTTTTTTTTTCTTTCTTCAGCTTGTAACGTACTTTGAGCTACATCATTTGTATGAATATGTGCTACATAAATAAATGTTGTTGTTTTTGCTGTATCGCCAAGAACCTCCAAAGGGCACAGGGCAAGGGTGACACGACCTGAAGGAGACTTTGAGTGCAGAAATATAGAGGCCATACCACAAGAAGAAAACCATTCACTATTAATTAGAATTGGAAAGCCAGATTGGAATTTGCAAAAAAATAAAATTAAAAAAGGCTGTAGAACAAAGTTATAATGAACTGATGGATATGATAGAAAGGCTGAAGTGTGGTGGAAGACAGAATCTGCTCATGCTTCAAAACATACAAGCTCATCTGCAAAGCAAAATGTAGCTAGTGTTATGGCTTGGTCTTGCATGGCTGCTTCTAGAACAGGCCCACTGATCTTTACTGATGATGTAACTCATAATGGTAGCAGCAGAATGGATTCAAAAGTCTAAAGAAACATTTAGTCTGCCAATATACAGAGAAATGAATCCAAACTAATTGGGAGGAACTTCAACATACAGCAAGGCAGCGATCCCAAACACACTGCCAACTCAACAAAGAACTTCATAGGTGGAAAAAGTGGAATGTTATAGAATTGCCGAGCCAATCACCAGACCTTATTACCAATTGAGCATATTTACCACCTCCTGAAGAGGAGACTCAAGGGAAAAATCCTGAAACAAACAACAACTGAAAGAACCTGTGGTGACCTGGAAAAGCAGAACAAAAGAAGAAACCAACCTCTTGGTGATGCTGATGACTCGCAGGCTTCATGCAGTAATTGCAAGTAAGGGATATGCAACCAAGTATAAAGTGTTATTTACTTTAGTTTAGTTTAAGATCTGTTTTTATTCTTTTGCATGCCTATAAATTGGGTGGTCTATTACAAATGGTGTTATATTCTATGTTGTTTAAGACCTCTAGATGTCAATAACAGGAAATAAAAGCAGAAAGTCTGAATTCTCTTCTCATGTTCTTTTGGTGAATCTCAAATCCAAATGTCTTCAGTTTATAGCAAAAACAAATGAGCTGATTTGCTTTCTCTACTCCATTTTGTTTATGATAGGCACCACTGTTTTAATTTGTTTTTGTCCATGACCATATTTTTGTTGTCAATATTTGCCCTCACGCATCGACTAGAATGTCATCACCACAAAAGTATTTAAGACGGCAGCTTACTAGTCTTGGCATTCAAGATTTTGAAAATTAGTTAAGTCCTTTGCTGCGAGATTAGTATGAAATCATTGTAGAAAGTAGTATTATAATTGTGCTATGATCTAGCATTTTCTTACATTTTTTATGACAATTATGAAGAATGTTCTGGTAATCTGTGTCTATTTTGGGATTTTGCTACTTTAATAATTCCTTTTTTTGGCTTTTTTTCCTTGGAAAATGTAAAATATTTTATCATTATTCCATGGCACCATTTTTGTTTTATACTAGTATCACTACTGCGGTGGGCTGGTGCCCTGCCCGGGGTTTGTTTCCTGCCTTGTGCCCTGTGTTGGCTGGGATTGGCTCCAGCAGACCCCCGTGACCCTGTTAGGATATGACGGGTTGGATGATGACTGACTGACTGACTGACTATTATCACTATTGTAGTCCTTTTGCTTTGAGTGTTACCAACAAAATCTATACAGAAGAACCTGAGAAAGCTCAGCATAATTGCAAGTAAGGGATATGCAACCAAATATGAAGTGTTATTTACTTTTAGTTTAAGACTTATGTTTCTATACTTTTGCACATCTATAAATTGGGTGGTCTGTTAAAAATGGTGTCATGTTCTATGTTGTTTAAGACATCTAGATGTCAATACCAGGAAATAAAATCAGAAAGTCTGAATTCTTTTCTCTTGCTTGTGTTGTGAATCTCAAATCCAAACATCTTCTGGTCTTCACTGTCTGGTATGGCAACTGCAACATATCCGACTGCAAGTGCCTTCAAAGGATAGTGAAGACAGCAGAGAACATTATTGGGGTGCCTCTCCCTTCACTGCAGGAAATATTTTACAAACGCAGTGTCCGCAAGGCCTGCAGCATTGTGCAGGACCCCTTACACACCTCACATGGACTTTTCACACTTCTGCCATCCAAGAGAAGATACTGCAGCATCAAAGCCAGATCTGCCAGGCTGCAGGAGAGTTTTTACCCCCCAGCTGTCAGACTCCTTAATAACATGCTGCCCCCTGGGATCTTCCACACTGCCTCAACCACTTTCCTGCAAAGACGACTGTGCATGTAGAAAAGAACTGAAAATCTCATACTGACCTTTAAGGACTTTGACACTCTTGATATCCTTCTGCTGTGAAACATTCTGACCTGTCATTGTTTACACTGTCTTAAACAACTATTATCATACACTGATAATTTCTGCATTATCTATATATATTATTTATTATTTATGTATTATATTACATATCTATTGACTCTATTTATGTATCTAGATTGCAAATACCATACATTGCGTCAATGTTCATATTGTTCACTACACGCCAATATTGCCGTTACTTCTTTGTCTTGTCTTTGCACAATGTCTTGTCTTGTTTGTGTTTTAATTTTAAATTTAAATTTTATTTTTTAATTTATTATTATTTGCACTTCATGTTGTTACACTGTGGACCCTGAGCTTCGCAATTTCGTCTATCTGTATACTTGTATATGGTTGAGATGACAATAAACTTCACTTTCACTTTGACTTATCTTCAGTTTATAGCAAAAACAAATGAGCTGGCCCTGCCGTTCTAATACTTTTGCAGGAGACTGCATGCATGACAATTTAAGGACCAACGTGGGGATTCATTTGTTGTGTCTCTATGTTTGCTTCTAATAGGACCATAACAGATTTATGTTATGAAAGCTTTCTGTAAATATTTTGAATATTTTAAAGCTCACCACATTATGATTGTAATGAGTTAAACTCATAATAAATGACAAAAAATTCTGGGCTTTCCACAACATTTTGGTCAAATATTAGTCTGATATGTGAGCTGTTACCATTTTTGGTAATAGGGGAAGAAAATTTATTATGGTGCTACTGATTTTTTTATCGTCATTTTATTCTTTTCTCCACTACCAGCAATGACTTCAGTAAGGCTGTGGCTGAAGAGTATATGAAAAATTTTGACTTTTCTGGACTCACCCTGGAGCAGGCATTAAGGTACTGTAAATCTACATGGACTCTGGGAGGTTCATTTGATGTTCTGCTTCTTGATGGCCCAACAAGTGCTGTAATTGTAAAAACAGGACAGGATTTGGGTCAACAGCCCACATTTGATAAGAGACTCTGTGCCACAATCTTGTGCATGGAGCCCTGGATATACCTATTTCCCCACACATACATGTATATTCAGAGTTCTAGAGGTGTATGGGACTTTTTATCTAATAAAGTACAGTCTCTCTGCTCCCCATTTTGATGGTCAGGTATTAGGACTATTGATGGCTCTTTAAAGAAAGTCAGGATTTCAGGGACACCCAGGACTCTACATTAAGTTCTAACAGGATGACACAAACAGTTCCCTACTCCATTTTATCATTGCCAGGCTCCCTTTAGAAGGGAATTGAAAAGGCCTTCCTGGCCACATTACAGTTGCACTTAGAGTAAGGAGGTCTATAGGTGTCAATAGTAAGAGAAGGCAGAGATTAAAGAGAACAGAAGAAGTAAATAGAGGGACATAAAGCTGTCTGGATAAGTGTGGAAGACCTGATTGACAAAATGAAATCATAGTGTACACTTAAGCCGAACGTGGTTAGGTTTGTTGTTTTTTGTATTTAATCTCTAAGACCCTTCTAGTTGTAATTTGCATTTTTAAAACATTTTCCTTTCTATTTATTGACTTTGGTCTTCTTTATTTGGGTGTGGAATCTGCTTGTCGGGCCACAGTGGTCAGTATTACATCTGTCTGATTATATTGAAAGGTGCCAGGCTAAAACCTGCTGGCAGCCTCCGTGAACGGTTTTTTGGATAACTATAAAGAACTACTCAGATGTAAAGGAATTTGGCCACCCAGCTAATGTCCCATCCTAAAATATTTTTACTGAAATTCCCTTAATTATTTTAAAAGCAGCAAAGAACAGCATATTCAGACACTGACCTGCCAGCTGTTTGTTCTTAAGCAGAGAGCTTTGTAAAGATGTAGAATAGTAGGTTTGAGCAGCTACACATCAGTGTCCTTGCCATCTTTTGAGAGCATTGACATCCTACACATAAAGCTGCTGATAGAAAGACTGCTATCCAAAAATGATAGAGCTGTGGTGAAAAATTTGACTGTAGACCTGAAAAATGGATGGAAACTAGTAAAATTATTAAGGACTTTCCATAGCTGGCTTCTAGGGAGGCAGCACCAACCTTCACACATATAGACCAGCTGAAAATTAATGATTATTATATCAAAGATTCATAACATAAAAACAAATGTAAAGAAGAGGTAAAATAGGGAGAACATAAGCAGATTAAGAAATCAAACTCTAGATGCTTCTTTGGGCCTAGTTTACACAATTTGACGTGTTTATGTGGTAAACACCTCACCCATTTGTCCAAGACAAACTGTCTGTAATCATCTGAATGAATGAAGTGCCACATCTCCGGTGGTTCTAGTTTATGTAATATTGCATTTAATGTTATTTATTATGATTATTATTAATATTAGATTTAGGTTTGAGCTGCTTTTTAAGCCCAATGTTTTATGTTGATTATTGTGTCTGCAAAGAGCAGTCATCAAGTGAGAATTTTTCTGTACATTGTACATGTGACAATCAAAAGACGTTGACCTTACCCATAGTAACTCCATAAGCACTGACCCTACTATCACTGTCTACAGCTACTTCTCCATTTTTCTCATTCATAGCCCTGGCTTTTCTTCCTCCTGTTTGTTATGAATAAAGGGTTTTTGATAGTGTATGTAGGCTACATTTCTGTACTCCTGTGTGTTTCTCTCTGCCGCGCACGTGTGTCTCTGTGTCGTGTGTGTGTCTCTCTCTCTCTCTCATGTGTCTGTGTGTGTCGCTCTTTCTCTCTCTCTCTCTCTCTCTCTCTCTCTCTCTCTCTCTCTCTCTCTCTCT
>JANRMT010062796.1:77669747-77694027 GCA_026402145.1 Polypterus bichir lapradei
TATATATATATATATATATTGATGCTAGGTGCAGGAATGACAAGTCTCAAAAAATAAAAAATGGGATGCCAACCGGGTTGTCCTGTTTAATTTAACTGAAAATTAAAAAAAAAAAACACCTCTTGGCATTTAGGCTTCTTGCCCTCTGACTTTTAACTTCACTGCAGATTCAGGGTCTATCAAGAGCTCCATCTCCTTCCAGGCAGCTGAGGTTCTTATAGCTGGGGAACCTACTGCATACCTCACATAGCCTGTGAAGAGATCCTCCGATGCACATGCATGAAAATTGTGCATGTGTGACAATATATACCTTACAGGCCCTGTCAAGGTATATAATAACCCACCAGGACAAGAGGGGGCACTGTTAATAACATTGTTATTTCCTTCTTTCTCCTCAGTGCTGAGAAACTGCCTAGTGAGGGCAATTGAATCTGCCCCTTCTGGTTTACCCTCCATAAAAGCACTGGCTTCCCAGAAGGATGCATTGTATTGGCAAGAGCTACCCACTGAACAGAACTTCCAAGCAGAAAGACCTAACTTGTGGCTAATACCTGTCTTCAGCCCAGAACCCCATAGTGTAAATAAGCCAAAAAGTATTTAATTTCTTTTGAATTATTAGACATTAAATGGGACAAACCAGTTGGCGCATTTTTACTTTCGTAACCTGTTATTTCTGCACATGGCCACAATATATATGTCTTATATATAAACAGCTACACATGGAAGTGTTTGTGTGTGTCTGTCTGGCCCTCTTGGCACAGTTGTCTTTGATTAGATTTAAATCCTGCTAAGGCACCCCTAAGTTAACGAGTTGGAAGAAGAAAGAAGTGTGAGGCTACAGCATGAAGCAGAAAGAGAACTACTCAGTCGCCAAAGTGAAACTGCCTAGGAAAGAGAAACTTGCTTAGCCACGAATACACAAGCGAGGCAAGCACATCGGTAAAACGAAACCTCAGAGGAGAGAGAAACTTGCTTAGGTGTTGATACTCAAGGGAGACGAGCACGTTGGCAAAACGAAACCGCTGAGGAAAGAGAAATTCGCTTAGCCGCTAATGCACAAGCAATGCGATTGACTGATTGAAGTTCCAGAATCCATGATATCCCATGGTTCCATTGTTACTGAAATATTTGGAGACAGAATCTCTAAGGACATGGCACAGTCCTTTGCCACGCGAGCCATTCTGTGCCCAAAAATGATGTTGTTGAATGACTTCACAATCAAGTAATTGGCATCATTGATGGTGAGTATATTGCTTATCTAAGTGATAACTCCATTGTAACTGAGGATTATCAGGAAAGACACTACTTTCCTGTGGAGTTTTTGAACAGCATTACATCGTCTGGAATGCCAAATCATAGTCTTGCATTGAAAGCAGGATGTATTATTATGCTCCTTCGAAACCTAAATACAAAGTGTGGACTTTGTAACGGAACTCACTTGGTTGTTACAGATTTGAAACAAAATGTAATTCAAGCGGAAGTTCTTACTCCATCAGCTGAAGTTGATGCAGTGATGATTCCTTGAATCGATTTATGTCCATCTGAAAAGGTGACAGTTTCCCATAAACCCAGCCTTTGCAATCACATTTAATTAAGTCACAAGGTCATCTCCACAGTGAGACAAATGCAAAGTGTAAAAGTAGAAGAATCCTCAATTCAGGGCAAGTGGATTAAAGATTGCGACAAGTTTTTTATACAGAATGTCATTTACCGTGAAGTTTTTTAACATGTATGACAGTAAATGTAACTACTCAACTGGCCAGTGGGACAACATCAGACACAGATCCTCATTCCTTGCCCAGAGTAGTTCCTTAAAATTACCTGACATTTCTATGTTTCAATTTTTTTTCTGACGATTTCAATAGTTTCTAGGAGCCCGGGCTTTTTACAGCATGGGCTTGCACAGCTAGTATATATTTATATATATCACATGGCTTCTCTGGGGGGGTTACCTTCTCCCTCTTACCTCCCCACTGAACACCCAGTTTGTTATTCAACAGAACAGAAGGAAGAATTAGGGAGAGAGGTGTCAGCAACCAGTAATATGAAGCAAAAGGTTCATACAATGCTTAAACACAACGTCCAAACTGAACTTTACAGCCACCAACAATATATTGGACAAATATCATCACAGCTAAGGGGCCTTGCATTTATGCTCTGTTGTTTTTAAAATTTCTAGAGGAAGCACAACCCAAAATTCTTCAGAAAAGAGAAATCAACAAGTCCAGAGAGTCTAATGTAATATCTTTTTCAGTGTGTGTTTTCCATCCATCTCTGCAGATGGGGTAAAATGGCTCTACCAAACCATTGATCCGAGCTGGCACAATTTGATCATTTTGTAAACGATGCAGTTTTGTCATACTAGTCCCTAAACTACAAGCTAACATTCATGTTTATCCACCTGCAGAATATTGGAAAAGCCATGACCTGCTCTAGTTTTGTTTCAAATCTCAACGGGATGAATGATGAGGGAAATTTCCCCAAGGACCTGCTGAAGGTAAGAAACCTGTCCATTATGTCTCACTACACTGCATTTTTACAGCATTATTGGACATGAAGTCTTTGCATTTCCCATCACTTTAGACCTTAAATCAGTCGGTTTCATGGGGTCAACCTCATGTCTGGATCATGTCTAGAAAACGTTGTTTCACTAAAGAGGAATTCTTTATTTTATCCATAACTCCTGCTGGTCAATGTCGAAGATGCAGCTACCTTCCATGTAGACACTTAAGAATTCACTAATCACCGATACAACCCTGATAAAGTTTGTGACAATTAGGTAAATATTTGACCCTATTTTGAAAACCCCAATTTTAATATGAGGTAACATTTTTTGATTTCAGAGTTTATACAACTCCATAAAGAATGAGAAGCTTGAATGGGCCATGTAAGTGCATTTTACTTGCTTTTGCTTTTTTCATTATTTTTCTTTCATATGCTATGTAAATATGAAAAACATTTTATGTTTCTTGCCTCCAGTGACGAGGAGGAGTTGCAAAACACTTTGATGCCTCAAGGAGAGGATTCAGTAGGTGGCCTGGTGCGTAATAAAAGCAACCCCTTCCTGGACGTGGCCCATGACCAGAAAGCTAAGGTGTACAAGCAGGGCTTTCTGACACGCAAGGCACATGCAGACATTGATGGGAAAAAGAGTAAGTGGTTACAAAAAAAAAAGAAAAAAAGGAAGGCCCTTTTTGTTATATATATTTTAGTTTTTGTATCTTAATAGTCTGTGAGAAAGTTCATCCTTGATAATATTAAACCAGTATAAGAAATCACAATTAACACAGTAAGACCCTGATTAGCACTGTTAATTGATTCTGGAGGTTAGGCAATTGAGTTAATGTAGCATAAAATGCATTATTATTATTATTATTATTATTATTATTATTATCACCGCCCTTTCCTCAGCAAGAAATGCTGTAAATAACATTTTTAGACTGGCAAGTGGCCTGTTGTTTAATATTGAACTCTCCAGAGGGACCAATACAAGGGTATTTGTGGTGACATATTTGCAAGCAACACAGCAGCTCATGTAACATCTTAAAGTGTCTAGTTAAGGAATGTCATTCTCATCTGTGAAGTGAGCTGTGGATGAGTATATTTTCAAACCCACTTTATCCAGTTCAGCATTCTGGCAGCACTGTTAAGATTTAAAGGGTATTATTATTATTATCAGGCCTAAGAGGAGGTTAATGGATGTGGTGAGTGAGGACATGCAGGTGATGGGTGTAACAGAACAAGATGCAGAGGACAGAATGATATGGAAGAAGATGATCCGCTGTGGCAACCCCTAACGGGAGCAGCCAAAAGAAGAATTATTATTATTATTATTAGAATTATTTTCATTCCAAACCATTGAATGGGATTCCAGGTTACAGAGGGCCTACCCTGTTCTAGCAACACTGGGCTCAAGGTAGAAAACAGCCCTGGACTGGAAATGAATCTACTTCAGGATGATGATGATTATACTTATTATTTCATTTTCTGACCCACTTAATCCAGACCAGGGTCACAGGGAGGTACAGGAGACCACCCCAGCTAGCATAGGGTGCAAAGAAGGACCAAATCCTGGACAGGGCTTCAGTCCATCACACGGCAAAAACACACACACACCAAACACACAACACACACTTCAGCCAATCTAGTGTTACCAGTTTTCTAACCTGTACGTCTTTGGACAATGGGAGGAAACAGGTGCACCCAGCGTTAACCCAAGCAGACATGGGGAGAACATTCAAACTCCACACAAGGAAGATCTCGGACCCAAACCCTGGTCTACTTCCTGCAGCACAGCAGTGCTACCACTGTGGCACTGAGTTGCCCTTATTATTATTATTATTAGGGTTTTCTGTTGTTGTTGTTACTGAAGTTTATCTGCTTACATGGCAAAGGTCATCCAAAGTGAATGCTAGAGAAAAGTGAGCAGTGACAAGAGACAGGGAGGCCCTGGCAGGGATGAAATATGTACAATTTCATATTTTCTGTTCTTTTGGCCTATGTAAGTTGTTTCATTCACCTTGTGTGCCATTGTTGTGTTGTAGCCTAATACTAGATCAGTAAGTGTAATATTCAAAATAAAACCAAAATAATGTTGTTTTTTTTTGGGGGGGGGGGGGGGGGGGTAGTCCACTTTTAGATTCACCGTGACATAGAAGACCCTCATTCATTTCAAATACAGAGAAAACAGAACTAACATGACTCAATTATATGATTCTAAAGCCGAATAGAGAAGAAATGTGCACACATAACCAAAAACAAAGGTCAGGCCTATTGTTTCTAATTCTTGAAAGGCACCAGACTGAAGAGACCTGGGGATGATGCAGTCAATAATAGTTCTCAGGCAGCCTTCCTGACCCCTTTAACACAGGTCATGTAAAAGGGTCTCAGATGAGCCAGTGGGGTCAGCACAGAGTTCTGTACTCTACTGAGCTCAGCGAGTGAATGTTTGCTCCCTGGTAGAGCCTGCTGTGTCTGGAGGTGAGAGGTGAATTGATGTGAAGACTCCTTGGCAAACCAGAGGCAGAGGGCAGGGAGAGAATGGCAGGCGCACTGCTTTACCATGGGTAAGCGGAAAAGCGCTCCCAGTAGGTTAGTTACCAATAATCTCTTGTATTGTTAGGCTCAGTAGGCCAGTTATGGTTTCCTTCTGCTCTTTTGACTTTAGTTCTATTAGAATCTACATGTCTTATGCTGTCTTCCTTCTGTTAAAGGGGTGCTTCTTTACAACATTGAAGCACCCCTTTGAATATCAAAAGATTAGAAAAGTATGAAAATAGGCCCACAGTACCCCATTAAATACACTAGGCATCACATGAATGGATATAGGTGAATCTTACAATGTTTGTCATTGCCAATGCAAATATCTAATCAGACTTTCTGTATAATGCAAGGATTGTAAGTGAAATCCGATTACATTTCACAACGAATATAAATATTAAAACTATATAAACATGCTTGGAGTGTATCACCTAAAAAGTACATGTGTAGAATTTTCTGCCTGGCCTCAGGAATGTCCCACTTCCCGGTCCAGCAGTAATCAGTGAGCATACTGGGACTCCACTTTCCTTGGTATCACTTTTCCAATTTAGAAATACCCTGATGAAACTGTTTGTCATGCTCATCACTGACCGTTCCAAGATTTCCTGGAAAAATTTCTGGAAGGTTCTAAAATGTTAACAAATATCTCTCTATATTATAAAAAAAATCCTGGAGAGAAACAGTAGGGTGATCATGGAAGATATTTAAAAGACCCGCGAGTCTAAAGAGATTGGCCATGGAGCGTTTCGCGGGGACCTTAAACATGAGACTTTGTGCCAAGAAATTGACCCAGGACCGTCTCACGATGACGTAGAACATGAGATTCTTGCAAGACACGCCCTACGTACAACCAAATAAGAGCACGGGCAGCAACACACTCAGTCATGTTTTGGCTTTGAGCACGCACAGATCCAGGGCTCTCAGCGCATATAAAGCGTATAAGGACAATACGTTATAAATGAAACGTAGACGACTAAGCGAAGAAGAAAGCAGCGCAACGAAAAGAGATTCAAAAGCGTTGGAGAGACAAAAAAGAAAAAGAATGATCTAGGTGCAAATTCAGAAAATAAGGAAAGTAATTATCAGCCCAGAACAAGTGGAATTGAAAAAAAAAGCATGTCCAATCCGGACGTTGCCGCTATACACATGCAGAGCAGGTTAGAATTAGATTATGAAAGCAGTGGAATTCGAAAGGCTCCAAAAAAAAAAAAAGTTGACGTGATACACATGTGGAGAAAGTTAAAGAAAATGAAAGTAGGAAAATTAGAAAGTAAAAAAAAAAGAAAGTAAAGATCGCAGTAGCGCAAACAAACGGAAATTATTACTCGAAAAAGGGAAAGTAATCACCACGGACCAGGTGTCATTGAAACAAAAGCAGGACAGAGCGACGTCAGAAATAAAAAAACAGAGTAGAAAACAAAGTAAGATGTCATAAAGAGGTTAAAAAACAAGTATGCCAAACACATGCAGAGCAGGTTAGAGATAATGAAAACTGGAATTCAAAAGACTCAAAAAAAACGTAGGCACAAAACACATGCAGAGCAAGATATGGAATATGAAAGCAGAAAAAAACAACAAAACAAAGACAGTAACCATTGCATTAGTGCAAAGAAAGAGAAATTATTACTCAGAGAAATAATGAAAAGGCAAATAGAGATCGAATATATGGACATAGGTGTGATATGTCAGAAGTATGTAAATATTGTAAGGCTTTGAAGTTTAAGTCAGAGAATTTCAAAAACAGAGTTTACCTCACATGCATTTATTGGTTACTGTGCAAAAAAAAATTATTAACTACTGGTGATGTAGATCGTTTTGTCTGTGCTGAAATTCCAAACAGAGAAACCTATCCTGAATTAGGGTATAAAGTCATTAAACACAAGTCTCACTGACCTCACTAAAAAGATTCAGCACATTGGGACTCGAAAGATTCCAAATAATTGTTTTTACAGAAGTTCTGAAATAAAACTGAAACTAATGAAATAGCAACAAAGAAAAAAAAATCTTTAAAGTGTGTATCTGGAAAAACAAACACGGGGTTGGCGAGCGAAGCAAGCAGAGGATGAAGCCCCCTAGTAGCTAAAAAAATGTAATTCTGAATTTAAATTTAAAAAACCCACACACCTCAATAAGGGTTTATCTACTAATTATATAGACCTAAACAAAGATAGAAATATTCAGAATATTTCTGAAAGCAGCATGAAAAGGTACTTTTAAACACCCCTAAGTTTTTCTGCAAACAAATCTTTGTTGACCTGTGATATTAGAGAAAGTAAAATCCAAGATATTAGCTCAATTGAAAATACAACAATAGAAAGATAACTAAAAAGAACAACATGTGTGGCCCTGGGGAATAAAAATTAAAAAATAGACAAGCTGTACATGTATTGTCACACAGCACATCCAGTCATGAGTAATAAAGAAATACTGTATGTTAAAAAGTAGTGACTGTCCAAAATAGAAATGCCCCTTTAATATTGGATGCCTGCCTAAATATCAAAAGATTAAAATAAAAATTGAGCTTAGTTATGTAGCTCAACAGTGCCCCCTTGAGCATTATTAGGTAAAAAACTGCAACTGTGCAGACCAAAATCACACACACTTCAGTATGTGAAAGGAACAAAAAGTTAGAGAAGCTTCAACTGTACAACCCAGCGTGGTCCCTTTAATAACAGAAAATGGGAACTCATTTCGAAATGGCTGCCCAAAGCTTTACTACAATGAGATAAAGAGTAAAGCTTTTGAAAAGCAGCAACTGTACGTCCCTCAAACGTGACAGGGAGAGAAAAACACCTACTAAAAAGTAAATGTGTAACTACTTAATAAGAGAAGAGTAAAACATAGAAAGTGTGCAGCCAGTAAAGTCTAAGAAAAGAGTTACGGTGAACTGAATTGAATTGAGATGCTAGGAATTTGTGTTGGTGTCACGGTCATAGCCATTACAGCCATTAATATGGCACACAAAAAACACAAACAATGTATAAAACTATAGATCATTAGAATTGCACGCTTACTTTAGGCTAAACAAACGTGTTTGGAGATTGAAGACACACAGGGGAATCAAAACCCCTGGCTGACCAGAGTGCAAGCAACAGGAAAGAAGGAGATGGTTCCTGCACTGAGTGACTACTAAAGTTTTCGCAACGGTAATAACTGAGTGAGGTTTTTATCCAGATAAGTGTGGTCTTCAGTTATGTTGGCTGTTCACTTCTTGAGCCAAGATGTGCAAATATTTATACTGTAAGTCCTGAGATGAGCCCAATTCCTGCTGCCCAAACAGCACACTTCAGTTTATGCTGCTGATGACCAAGGAGACGCTCAAACCAAGAAGAGTCTGTCGACAGACCTTCACTGTGATGCCAGAAATCCACTGTCAGGCTGTAAGTGGTGACGGAAATAATCTTTCATTGTTTGCGGTAATCAGGGTACATCCACTAGAGAAGTCTAGAGGTGATGTATATTCCAGACTGCTTCAAATAATTAATATACATAAATGTGCTACATTTTTCTTTTATTTTTTATTATGTTAAATTGAAGACAGACAAAGTAACTCACTCTGCTAACAAACCTTCGATTTTAAATTAATGTTGTAGCATGAAAATATTAAATGCTTAATTAATGGAGAGAGAAAGAGAGAGAGAGAGAGGGGTACGCTGATACAGCACATTGCTGCACCCACCACATGACAAACCACCTCAGGATCCCAGATTAGGACCCAAGTGCAGCCATGCGACGGGTGACACCTCAGCACCACACTAGTTCAGATGGAGTGGAACCAGTGTGAGGTTTTTTATGGTGGCTGGAGTGCCAATTCTGCCACCAACCCCCAGGTTTTTCCCTGGGCTGGAGGCAGATTAACATCATGCCCAGGACGGAGTGAAGTGCAAAGTATTTCTGTTTATGTAATGAGGCTATTTTGTGTACTTACAGTATGAAGTCAAACTGTATTTTTACTATTTTATAGATGTCAGAATTTTGTGACGAAGCAAGAAAACGATACGATCAAAGTGGAGCTTATGATGTTATTTACTGTATCTGGACTTTCAGAAAGCTTTTGATAAGGTGCCACATGAGAGGTTGGGCATCAAATTAAAAGAAGTGTGAGTTCAGGGTGATGTTTTTAGATGGGTACAGAATTGGCTCAGACACAGGAAGCAGAGGGTGATGATGCGAGGAACCTCATCAGAACTGGCTGATGTTAAGAGTGGTGTTCACAGGGGTCAGTGCTAGGGCCGCTGCTATTTTTAATATATATAAATGATTTAGACAGGAATATAAGAAACAAGCTGGTGAAGTCTGCAGATGATACCAAGATAGGTGGATTAACAGATAAATTGGAATCCATTATATCATTACAGAAGAACTTGGATAGTATACAGGCTTGGGCAGATTTTTGGCAGATGAAATTTAATATCAGTAAATGTAAAGTATTATACATAGGAAGTAAAAATGTTAAGTTTGAATACACAGTGGGCGGTCGGAAAGTAGAGAGTACACCTTATGAGAAGGATTTAGGAGTCATAGTGGACTCTACGCTATCAACTTCCCTATAGTGTTCAGAAGCCATTAAGAAGGCTAACAAAATGTCAGGTTATATAGCGCCTTGTTGTGTGGAGTACAAGTCACAGGAGGTTCTGCTCAACCTTTATAACACACTGGTGAGGCCTCATCTTGAGTACTGTGTGCAGTTTTGGTCTCCAGGCTACAAAAAGGACATAGCAGCACTAGAAAAGGTCCAGAGAAGAGTGACTGGACTGATTCCAGGGCTACAGGGGTTGAATTATGAGGAAAGATTAAAAGAGCTGAGCCTTTACAGTTTAAACAAAAGAAGATTAAGAGGTGACCTGATTGAAGTGTTTAAAATTATGAAGGGAATTAGTCCAGTGGATCGAGACTGTTATTTTAAAATGAGTTCATCAAGAACACGGGGACACAGTTGGAAACTTGTTAAGAGTAAATTTCACACAAACATTAGGAAGTTTTTCTTTACACAAAGAATGATAGACACTTGGAATAAGATACCAAGTAGTGTGGTAGACAGTAAGACGTTAGGGATTTTCAAAACTCGACTTGATGTTTTCTTGGAAGAAATAAGTGGATAGGACTGGCGAGCTTTGTTGGGCTGAATGGCTTGATCTCGTCTAGAGTGTTCTAATGTTCTAATTAAATTTGTGTTTTTGAGTATCATCTGACACACTATAGTTGCTTGCATTCTGACTGTTAAAGAGCAGGTGGAGCTGCTTCAATGACTTCCTTTATAAAATGAATCAACACTGACTGGCAGAGCCTCATGCTGCAGACAGTGAGGGACTTTGTTGATAACTCAAACTCAAGTAGTGCATGCTGCAAATCCACCATGGTAGGCACAGCAAGGGACACCCTTTAGTCAAGTGGCATGCTATGGACACTGAGGGGACTTCCCCAGTCCAAAAAGTCTAATAATGCTGAAAGCCCACTATAGACAGTGAGGGGCGTCCTTTTGGTAAGTCAAGGAGTGACTATAGACACCAAGTGGGAATCGCAGGATCCTCAAACTCTAATAACACTGAAAGCACGCTACAGATGCTGTGGAGCACCATTTTGGTAAGTCAAGGGGTACACAGTACAGACACGACGGGGTGTAACCCTCTAGTCTTTAGAGTCCTTGAAGTCTAATACCACTGGATGCATGCTATAAATCCTGAGGGCTGATGTTTATGTAACTTACGCCACACATTCTGGACCTACCTTTCATATGGGCTTCAGGCGGCACTGCTGATTAGGTTGGGTTAAACTTTTAATGGCAGAGTACTGAACTGTGCGTGTTCAAAACTACCCATAAGCCATCACGAACACATCGTTTTGCATCACCTTCTGTCTACTGCGGTTAATACATAATTTTTAAATTGACTTTGCTTTTTGGTTTATTCTCATATTCTTTTACTGCCACTTTCTACTGTCTTTCTATTTATGTGCAACATTTTTTAATTATTCACATTTTTTCACAATGCTTGTGTGACACTGGTACAATCATATATTTTATAAAAATAGAAGCCAACTCAGCTTTACCCGTATTTCAGTTCTCCAAGCGCTTTGCCAGTACAGACATATAGTGCACTTGCTCACGGTGGATTTTCTTCACTTGGCAATTGGAAGACTTACTTACGGTTGAAGACTGAATCAGAAATTCTTGTTGTGTGCTTTAATTCCGTGTGCATAAACCAAACTGCCACACTTCCTATGAAGAGTTTACTTTGTAGCAACCCTTAAAAATACTAGTGAGTGACTATACATCTAATGTCAAAAAAGTCAATAAAACAAAAGAATCGACGGCGTAGGTTAGGAGTACAGACACTTTGTGAGTGACTGGTGGGCAAGTGGGAACATGCAGAACAGCCGCACCATCTTGTGATATGTAACTCTTGAGCAGAAAATTCTGCCTTGAGCAGTCACTGTCTCCATTTTAAGTCAGTTTTGACAGCCGTGTTTCCTCAAAGCAAATTCTTCGATGGACTGGACAGATTGTTCTCAGGACAGACTCCTGTCCCCCACAGCCTTGAACTGGATTAAGCAGGTTTGCCAATAAGTGCATGTATGAAAGGTGTCCTCAAAGTAATATTATTTTATGATTCTACTGTTAGTACTAACATGGCGTTTGTCTTTGTTTCACTTTGTCAGCACCCTGGGGCAAGAGAAGCTGGAAGGTTTTTTATGCAGTTCTAAAAGGAATGGTGCTTTATTTGCAAAAGGTAAAAAGTAAAAATGTGCTGCGCAACACAGTGGTAAGGCTCTATATTCTAGCCCAACATTTCCTCTTTTGCTCCTCAGAATGAATGTAAGCCCAACTGGCAAAACTCTGAGGAGGTGATCAGTGTGCACCATGCCTTGGCTGAGCAAGCAGTAGACTACACCAAGAGACCCAACGTGTTTCGCCTGCAGACCGCTGACTGGAGAGTCTTCCTTTTCAAAGCATCGTGAGTGACATAAAGATGATATATGGGAATGAGGCTTGTGATGAGTTAAGTGTGGAAAGTCATTTGTGTCTTCTGCTTCTCAGGAACACCGAACAGATGAACTCGTGGATCTGTCGGATTAATCTGGTGGCTGCTCTGTTTTCATCGCCTCCATTCCCAGCGGCTGTTGGGTCGCAGAAGAAATTTGTGAGGCCCATTCTCCCAGCGGCCCAGTCCAAAAACACACAGGTGTGCAAACTGTTAATGAACCCTTTTGACCAAGAAGATCTTCTTTCAGTTCATAAGAATATCAGAAACTTGACAAATGCGAGGAGTCCATTCAGTCCATTTGTTGCTCATTTGTTTATCTAATAGCTGTGCTGTCCCAATATCTCATCCACATACTTCATAATGGTTGTCAAGGTTTCTGCTTCAACATTATGTTTTATTAGTCTGTTCCTGTTTCCCACAACTCTTATCTTCTTCTTAACTTCTATAAATCAATGTTTTTATATAGCATACACCATGACTGATATTGCAAGGTGTTGTAGAAAACAGTTACAAGGTTACTCTTATTCTGTTCTCTTTTCAGGAAGAGCAACTGACTGCTCATTCATCCTGGCTAGAGATTTTCACCTATGACCTTGAAGACCACCAGCAGAATCCACCTGAAGGGAAGAAAGGTCGCACACGTGACTTGGATCACAGAGTTAAAGAAGAGTACCTGCAATACGAGGTGAGTGCCTGGACAGCCATAATGAAATGAAGATGAGAAAAGCCTTAAATAGTAAAGATGGTTTGATGTCAAAGGGCAATCCTAAGATGCTCTCTCCTTCTCCAACAGGCTGAAAATTACAAAGGTTTGTGACACAGAGTCCCTTAGGTACTTTTTTGTTTCCTGCCTTGTGCCCAGTGTTGGCTGGGATTGGCTCCAGCAGACCCCCATGACCCTGTACTTGGGATATAGCGGGTTGTATAATAGATGGATGGATGGATGCAGGGCCGTTTGAAGGAATTTGGGGGCCCCAAGCAAAATGGACATGGAGGCCCCCCGCACGCACGCAAAGGAACCACAGCATAGCCATACAGTTTAAATTCACTCACACTTTATATAAATAAAAAAGGTTTACAGTGCAAATACTGCTGTTGCATATACTGTGCATAAATAAAAAAATGTTTAGAGTGCAAATACTGCTGTTGCATATAAAGTGCATAAAATTTGAACATTTTCAACAATTGAACATTTGCAAAAAACACCACTGTACCATAAAATCAAATATACATTAAAAAAGTGCACAATAACTAAATCCAACATACTGTAGCGTCTCCCCAGACGTAATGACGATCCGAGACGGTCACTTGGTTAGTTCCTTCTTTATTAATCACAAAAAAACGGTTGCTGTTGGCCGCAACCACGCCGAACAGACAGAACTAAAAAAAACTCAGAGCGAGAGCGACATGCCCATCCTCCAGCACTCTCTCACACACTCTCTTTTTTCCACAGCGCTCCCCCCGCCTCGGCTCCACCCCCCATCCCTCCGGAACCTCCTTTACCTTCCACTCTATTACAGTCCATCAGAAATAACAGGGACAACAGAATAAATAACTGAGAGGGATGCAAATCACAGAACACAAACTGCAGAACAGAACTCTACAATAAAGAACAGAACGCTACAATACTTAAAAACACACACACACATACATACTCACATTAACATTTTTCAGTTCTCTCAAACATGTGCAAATTATCTAAAACTGCTGTTTGCGAGCCTTGTTTTCTGCAAAGGCAATCACAATGTCCTCCATGTCCAAAGACTGGCGAACATCCCGCTCAATTGACAAAATTGCTCAAAATTGCACCATTTGTACAAGACAAGTAGAGCTATTTTATGTGTGTAATTTATCACTTACCACTGTCTTGTTTTTTCTTATCCTCCTCTTCCTTTCTCTTCTTTCTTTTTTGGCTTCCTGAAGCATAATTCCGCTTCATGACTGCCGAGGAAGTTTTGTATTTTGCCGGCAGCAGAGATCGCTTGATTGGCTGGCTGCTGTCAGCGAGGGGGGCCCCCTTGAGGGGAATCCCGATAACAGTGTCATTGCACTTTACTGCATTCACTATCAATGGGGCGCTCACACAGTTTGTCGCTGCATTTTATTCTTAACCAGTCGTTGTCTTGGGGCCCCAGGCCAGCTCGGGGCCCCAAGCAATTGCTTGGTTTGCCTGCCTTGTCGCGATGGGCCTGGATGGATGGATGTTTTGGTCCTAAGTTGGACTCTAGGTTGATTCTTCTGTGTGGAATTGGCAGAGTCTCTTCAATTTTTCCCATGTTTCATTTAATGGTCCATTTTGTCTTCCATAATCAATTTCAAATTAGACTCCTTATTTATGGGTAACCACATGGTCAAATACAATCTATATCATGGCTGCTCTTGCTTCTTTGTGCAGGTGTCACTATCCTATAAATGCTTTACATCATCTGAACAGTAGATTGGATTTGGTGAATAACATGGATGTTCATTACAAAATGGCTAGGGTGAGCTTCTCTGTTTGAGGAGGCTCAGATCTAATTGGCACAACATAATGCCGGGGATGTTTTACTAGTCAGTAGAAACTGGTGGACTGTTCAAAGCTGTGGTCTGCTGGGGAAGTAACACCAGTTTTGGGGTTGCCAGACTTCTGAATAAACTGACTGGGAAGGCCAGCTATATTATGGGGACTCTTTGATACAATAGCAGTTAAGAGGATGATGGCATCATTACAGGCCATAACGATTAATGCTTCCCATCAAGACCTTGACATATTGTCTTAGAGTATCTTTAGCCACCAGCTTCCACTATGGTGCAGCAAAAGGTGCTGTTGGGCCAATGTTTTTCTTACGGCTGTAACACTGCATCATGGCTCTTCCTATCATGCCCATCTTCCATCTGCCACTTATAACAGACACATTGAAATAAGGCCATTATACATTAAATGTCCACTGGATATATTATGTGTACCTCAAGGTCTTGCACTTGTGTAGTTGTTTTTATTTTTCATGATTTTCCACTAGGTCTGTTTTCACTTATGTTCAATGTTGCTAGTCCAAGATCAGTAAATATCTATCTATCTATCTATCTATCTATCTATCTATCTATCTATCCATCCACCCAAGACCAAACCACCCATCCAATTTCCACCCACCCAACCCAATCCTTAGACCCACCCACCCTTCCTCCCACGCAACCCATCCACCCATCCTCCCACCCACCCATCCTAAATAAAGAAAGCACACTTCTTATTGTTTCACTTTTTTCATACAGATAACCAAAGTGGCTGACTTTATCTATTGCAGACATGTCTATTCTTAGAATAAGGAAAGTATAAGGTCAAGATAAAGACCTGAGGAAGTCTCCCTATATTTATAACCAGATGCAACATCACATTTAAAGCAGTCACAGTCTTTACTTACTCACAAGGCAGTTAAATTTTAGTGTTCAATAAGGTCAGAACATCTGGCTTCATCCTCTCTAAAAATGTTGTTCTAAAGAATCATTGCACTAGTGCTAATGCCACTGCATTGTCTCAGTGATGATGTGAGTATACCCCTCTTGAACATTACACTTAAATATTGAGCTTTAGCCTGTGTAACCGCCTTATGTGCATCTGTCTTCATCTCTCTTTCAGAAAAGCCGATATGAAGTCTATGTGAAGCTGCTACAGGCTAAGAAGAAGATGGTCACTGAAGACCTGGATCATTTTGACACCTTGGTGTGTGATGCAGTTGAAACTGAAGAAGTCTCACTTCAGAAATCTCATTCCAGCCCATCACTCAACCTGGAGTCAGCTGCCCCAATAGTCAAAGTTAAAAGAAATATTTCTGAAAGACGTACCTACAGGAAAATAATTGTGCCACGTCGAAACAGGGACCTGCTTTGATGAAGATTCATGGCAGTAGTGTGCTCACTGTTTTTCCATAGCAAACAATTGTTCCCACATATAAACAGAAGTGTCCAGTAAGTCTTCCATTTGCACTTGACACCATACCAAAACTTGCCAGCTGTGATGGATTTCTCTTTGTTATCAGTTTTCTAGGCATAGCTTAAGTTCACTTACGGCGTATCTAGAGATAGAAGATCAATGATCATACAAAGAAGCAAGAAATGTAGTGAAAGTTTTAAAAATTTCACTCCCCAAATTTAAATGATTAAATAAATCGCTTTCAGACAATCTCCTTTGGCCAAGCTGACTTTCGGAAAGAGTGTTCTGTCAACCACTAACACCCACCGTAACCTTCTTTCACAATACCATCCATTCTAGTCAGAGTTAGGAGAGAAATGGGGCATAAAACAGCAACCAGCTCTGGACAAATGGCCAGTGACCACAGGTCTGTGCCACTGTCTGACACTTTACAAGCATCAATAAACAGCCTCTTTTTATTTGGTGTAGTTCCCTGGTCGAGAGAGCGTGATTCTGTGACAATGCATGGTTTGAACCAAGAAACCATCCATTTACCAAACAAACAAACTAACCTTGTTTTATAGAAGGCCTTTCAGTAGTGAACACCAGCCCCAGGTACTTTTCAAGAATAGCACTAGAGTTCAATGATTGTTATTTATAATCTGAGGTTGAGCACAGGTGCATAAATTGACTTGTTCAGGGTCACACAGTGAACCAAGGGTAGATACTGAACTGGCAGTCTTCTGCTTTATAAATCAATCCTTGAGTTTCTACGCCACATAGCCTAGATAGCGAAAGAGGTCCGTTTTCTTTAGTGCCTTTCTATAGTCAACAACAGGTATTGAACAAATACAGATCCTAAATAGTTCTGTTGTTTTTATATACATTTTACAACATACATATATAGAACACACAATTTAAAGATGACAATTGGTAGGTTGCATGACTCACACAAGGTCGAACAATTCTGAAAATACAGAGAGTGAAGTGATGAATTTCATTATTTATTTATTCTTTTAATACAATTCCAATGTCTTGGCCACTAGGTCATCCTCCCTAGGTAACTAAATACCCTTTCTATGTAGTGCCTTTCAATAATGATCACTCTACCACGAGTCTTAATATTTTTATTTTTTTTACAGCTGTAGGTGAAATATTTGTATGCATTTTCTACCATTGGAGCATGACTCAGCTTCACACACACATTCACCTTCACTAAAATAAGGTAAATAACATGGTTAAGGCATAAAGCTTGCCTGTTAAAATCCTGCATTTAAAATGGGCAGATCCACTTATGGAGTTCACCCTTGGCGTAACACTTCAACGTCATTAACCTGCCCTGAAAAACATGGCCACATAACCAGGTTTCTCACCAAGAAATGTACATTTGTTAACGTGGTTTCTCAGAGACCATCATCCTCAATAGTAAGGGTTTATAATGCATTTTTGAAATTGGGTTTCTGTAAATAACCAAGTTATTCAAGTGTATGCAAACACACTCACGGGGAGACAGAGACCTGGCAGCCTTACAGTCTGTACTGCACATCTTAACCACTAGGGGTGGGTGGCCAAACTGCCTGCCCCCCCATTTGGAGTTGCCTAACTAGCTACTTGTTCTCACTAATATAATGTTAGAATCTCTGCGCTGTGAATGTGGGCACTATCTGGCTTGTCTCTCTTGTGAAGAAACCATTTTAAGTCAATTACTTGGAAAGAAATGCCTGGAACACCATATCACCACCAAAGAAATACCCATCAGCCAGTCATTTAGATGAGCAATTAAAAGTTGTGCCTTCTCTTACCTTTTCAGCACAGCAAGGGCCCAGTAGGTTCACAGCAGTGGAGGCCTGGTGCTAATGGGCTGTTTCCTTGCACTTTGCCTTTAACAAAATGGTCATGCATTGTATGCTTTGGCTAGTCATTTTCATTTGTTCATGGTAATGTTCAGCATTCTTACGTTATTCTTGCAAAGCAACTAATCGGTACAAACAGCTGAAAGACATTTGAAACATAAAAATTCTGGGAACGATTCCTCTTGAAAAACATTTTGTTCAACTGAGCTACTCTCTTCAGCCTTTATGCATATGAAGGGGATTGCTTTTGAGAAACCTTCAGCTTCAGAACTGTTGAATGGTGAACATTTTCTTTCTTTTTACTTCTGAATATTCATCATTGCTGGCTGAGGATGTTACGGTCAGTTTATTTGTGGGTTCATCATCATGGTCATGTTTGGACGACAAACAGCCAGCTGTTCAGCCCAGCGTAACCTCTAAAGCCTTGCTCATGTAATGTTTCTAAAAATATTATCAAGATAATGCAAATTGGAAGTTGGCTGTGACAGCATAGACAAATACAATATGTGCATCGGCATTGGAAATATACGTCAACAGAAGGCTATGTGAAGACAGAGGCAGCCATAAATGAACATAAAGGCTCCATGAATCCAGACGTGAATGCACTTTGCTTTATCTCAGGGATTTCTAACTTTGTGCAGGTGTCCAATGTCAGGACTTGGATATTTTATTTTTACTTTGACACAAGTAGTTATATCTGTAATGTAACTCTTGACTCTTTTTTAAATGAAGGATTCCATGGCTACTGTGACTGGCATTGCTTATTTAAAATTAAACTTGAATGAATGCAGAAACCCAGATAGACCTGTCTCCTTTCTTACAGCTGTAAAGATGTAGTTTGTTTATGGATTTAACAGGACTGTGCTTGTGAATTTTTCTTCAACCCAGCATACTTGAAGTTTTTTTTATTTTATTTTATTTTCTTGCCTCCACTCACTGGAACACATTCCTTTTTTTGGCACTGTATGAGATAGACCTCTATAATGGCCTTCATATTAGGAATGCTTTGGAGAGTCAACACTACGCCATTAGTACACTTGTCTTCTTCATCCACCTGGATAATGGGAAGTGCTGCTTAGATTGAACAAGCTGAAATCGAACAAATCACAAGGACCAGATAACTTTCATCTTCAAATATTTAAAGAGTGAGTTCATTTATAAACACTTGATCTATATTTTTCAAAAGTCACTGCACATTTGGGAAATTCCTAAGGACTGGAAAATGTCAAATATTATTCCATTATATAAAACCAGTAACGGTGCACTGCACGTGAAAACACTTGACCATACTCCGGTGACCCTTGACCTTCATTGACCATATATGTGTACAATGATTTAAGATATGAAAAGGTAGGGGAAGTGATGGCAAAGGTGGTAGGGATGAGAACGGCGCCTGTACGCATGCGCCACACCGCTACCCTGCTGCTCGCTGCTGAGAGTTGATTCTACAATAAAATAAAAGTAAAAAGAATAATAATTCCAAAACTCTTCACTTTTAATATAAAGCTGTAGTGCAGAGTTTCAGCGTAGTATATGTGTACCAAATTTCAGACTACAGGTCATTTGATTTTTGACCTTGACCTTCCTGGGTTGACCTTTGACCTTGGAGCTCAGTCATCACCACAAAAGCGGATAGTAGAGGACATGTAGTATTTGTGTACCAAATTTCAGGTCAATAGGTCAAACGGCTTGCGAGCTACAGGTGATTTAAAATCCTGGACAGACAAACAGACAGCCACGGTAGCGTATTAGATAAGAAGATGGAGGATCTGGCTGATCCAAGTAGCTGTAGGCCAGGAAGCCTGTCGTGCATCACAGGTAAATTAATGGAAGGAATTATTGAGGAAAAGAGTGAGCAGCTCATGTCTAGAGCAGGAGTGTTGCTGAACAGTCATCAAGGGTTCAGACGAAGGAGGTCGTGTTTTACTAACATGCAGGATTTTCATGAGGAAGCAATAGAAGCATATGATCAGAGAGGTGCATATGCATTTTAACATTTGCAGTCACTTAAAAGATGCACATTTGGAGATTAGAGGGATTTCAGTTCATGGTCTGTTTTATTCTATTCAGCTAAATTATATAGAAGCAAACATTTTAAGCAGAGAGCAGGACTGAGTACAGTACAGCAAAGCCATCTTCCTTATATCATGCATTAGGGTTTATCTTCACTTGTTGGTGGCTCTTCTCCTTTCCTCAGATTGTATTTTTATACAGTTTTGGAATGTCCTTCAACATAACCAATCAGTCAGTCAGTCATTGTCCAACCCGCTATATCCTAACACAGGGTCACGGGGGTCTGCTGGAGCCAATCCCAGCCAGCACAGGGTGCAAGGCAGGAACAAACCCCAGGCAGGGCGCCAGCCCACCGCAGTTAACCAATCAGGTATGTTTTTTATTCCTTGAATACAATTTATACAATGTAAGGTTATGCGGTATACCAGTAGTGAAAACATATCAAAAACTCAATTTTTAAAATGCTATGGAGCCAGCAGTTTAGTTCTTTTGATATCAGAACTATATGGTAGGTTTAAAGAGCTTGTGTTCAGCACTTGGTTCTTCTGCTTTATGACATGTTAGAAACTTCACTTGAACCTTCGTGCTGAAAAATTCAAAAGTGTAACAATGGAGTGCAGCAAAATACCCAATTGTGGAGAGGACATGTGCATTTATGCTGCACAACAGGGAAGCACTGGATTGTGCACCTAAGAGGCTGGAATGAGATTTGTTATTTGCTTCACTGTTATTTCATCAAAACTTTAGTACCAATCCAACACTTAGTCTTCACTACAGCAGCCTATTAAATAATTAACCCAGTACACATTTATTATGTTCCTATTTTGAAATCTCACTGTTGCATCCAAGATCATAAGACAAAGGATCCCCTGCCATAATGTTATGATTTATGTTCATTTGAAATTGCATACTCATCTATTGGAGTTCTTTTTATGACATATTAAATGTTCAAATATTTCCATAGGATTATAGAACCTAATTCTGGCATCAGCTTTTTTTTCATATCTTTTTGCGACACCATCTTTGGATTTCTGGGCATTGCCATTTTGGGCAGCAGTTGTGCAAGGAGTTGACGTTTCACCGATATGAGATAAAAGGTTGGCAAAGTACACTTCCCAGTCATCTCAATTTGTGGATATTTCAAAAGAAATCTTTATATGTTGCTTTTCATGTTACTATTTAGCAAATGAGGCCCTTTTGTTTTTTTTTTGGTTTCGACTTTAATTCCTGTTTTATCGTTTTGGTTTGACAGTATTTTTGATGCTTCTTCTCCTGGTCATTTTTATTAATTTAATCTGCTTCCCTTTTTCTAAGCAAACTCATATCACATACTCTTTTGTAACTGTGAACTTACCAGCTAACTATCATGAGATCATGAGTTACTTTATCTTTTGATACTCAATTAAGGTCAAATTAGATTCCCTTACAGGGGTTTTTCTTCCTAGGAATCTCTCTAAACAGAATTATGTTTCAGGTTTTTGTTTGAATCTTGTATTTTTATTTTTGATCTATTTTCACTGCCATTTTATTTTTGGTTCAGGAGCTGCTATTTTGTGTACCTGTTGTCTGGGATGCCATTTTTGATTACAAGGAACATGGTTGAGTAATTCATGACAGGTTGAATGGTCGCCTTTTCTATGCTTCTGCATTTATTGATAAATCCAATTTTTGTGTGCATCTTTGCTGTTGAAAAAAGTGCCTTTGGTTTGTCCAGTAACAGAGTTGTTTCCTGAACTCTTTTTATGTCAATTTCTGCCTCATCTTTGTTGTCTGTGCTTACGATATATCTTTTCTTTTTTATTTCCCTCACTTTGACTAAGTCTTACCTTCTGATCGGCTTCACAGATCCTGCCTCTACTGTTTAAAAACAGGATGCCAACAGAGTATCAGCTGCCTCCAAAAAGGCCATACTCTCACGCCTTAGCAACTCAGGGGCTTTTTGTACATTGCACAAATGGACAAAATGTTCACTGACAACAGCATTGTAAAAGAAAAGGCACTGACTGCAACATAAGCCCATGAACTTCTGCCTTGGTTTTATTAGACCATTGGACATTTTCCCACATGAGTTTGGGAGACTTAATGTGTCATCTTCTAAAATGTACCTGGGCTTCGATACTCTTTTTGTGAGTGATGGATTCCATCTTGCCAACCTACTTCATAGCTTAAACTTGTAGAGAATATGTGAAATGGTTTTATACACATTTTGCTATATTTTATGTTTTTCATCATGTTGATTCTGTTTTTGAGGTTTATTTACAATTTCAAATTATTTTGACAAAGTTTAATTTCAACAGCTACCATTTTTCCATGGCCAACAAGATGGTCTAGAATTTCCAAAGGGTGCTCCTGGCCCCCGAAGTGTTTCCAGGGATTGTCTCTTCTGGAATGGAGTTTAATGGCCACTCCTGCCACACGCTGAGTATAGAGTTGGAAAAGCAAAGCTTAACTAGCAAGAGTTAAAAGACAAACAGACACACACCACTTTTTGTCCCTGTCTGGTGTGCTGGAATCTCACTCTGTAGATTTTGTGAAATGCAACAAAATATATCAAGTAGTGAAAAGTGAAACAACCACTTTTTCTTTTGCATATAGATTCAAGAAATTGACATGTGCTGTTGTAATCTTAATTCTCACTAAAGAGAGCTTTTAGGTGTTTTTAAAGTTTTTGGGAATGGAAAGAAAGGAGCATTGATCTTTGTGGGTTTGGCAACAATACACACCCCCGTTGGGCCCATAAACTTCTCAGAAAATGGTCCAGATCAAAATAAATAGAAGAAAAGCATATTTTGGAAATTTAGCATGGCTAAACTTAACGCAGGATGAGACCAACACACTCACTCTTAGACAAAAAGGCAATAAAGTTGTTAACCAAATCAGATGAGAAGAAAATACTGGGCCTGTGGTCTTATATGAGGTTTAGATTGCAAAGTTCAAAATTTTTATTTAAATTGTAATAAAATTATCTAAAAAATTTGAAGCTAATTGTTCATGGATGGTCATACCAGAATCTTCTGCCCTGCTTGTAGTGCTGGTCAGTAGCCAGATGGTCTCCCCAGCGTCTGTCACACTGCTGTGTTTTCTCTAGCACAAAGCATAATATCCAGCATTACCCTGTTGACCAGGTGTCACCTTACCCAGTGTGTAGAGCAGAGGTGTGCCCACAATATTCAGAGATGAGAAGCCTGACTGGAGGATTTTCTTATCGGTGTAAACCTGCTGGATCCCCGGAGGCACAGATCCATTCCAGAAGAAGAGGTTGTGGCTTCAGCTGGACAGGGCTGGTAAGTGTGCCCCATGAACCTCCATCATCAATAATGTGTTCTGGTGGAAGAAGACAAGCAGAGGTCAAGACCTTTGCCTCAAGCTTGCCAGTGCCAATGATCAGGCAGGATGTGTGTCTGCTCCTTTCTAAGGTACTGCATATTTGAGACAGGCCTTCTAAATAACCACTCATACCTGAAATGTTAAGTAAAATCAATTTGAGGATAAGAAGGTTCTTTCCATAATGGACTGGATGGCTTTCTCTCTCTTTTAGTACTTGTTATTAATTGTACACGTTCTTGAGGATAACTCACTGAGATGTTGAAATGTCTGTCATTCAGCTAGATCTTGTTTAGCCTAATAAATGTTAGCCCAATAATCTTTTAGAAGTCTTCTCTTCATACCATCACTCTTGACCAGGGGCAGATCTACTATGAAATTAATGAAGGTTAAACTTTGGGGCCCCAGAAATAACTTTAGTCCACATTGTTTCATATATTTGGATGTCTCCTGTATGAAAATTGGCTCTTAAAAAGTAATAATACTATTAATATACTGTAATTCCATACAATATAATAGTAAATATAAAAATTTAAAGGTTTGCCATTAATGGAAAAACATCTAAGTTAAGGATATTTCAGTCTACATATATTCAAAATATATGGGGATGAAGGGGTTTCCATAACAGTTCAAACTTTGGGGCCCCAAAAATGTACTTCCACCACTGCTCTTGACAGGGGATGTCAAAATATTGCTTGGACAGGGGCACTGCCAGGATGCCATGGGCACAGTGTAGTCCTGTAGTAGGTCTCCATGAAAGCAAGAGGCACAGTAGCAAAAGCAAAAAACAAAGATCCTGCACATATCATAATTCAATCACATGGGCCACAGTAGGGTAGAAGGATACTGTCTTGATATGGGATGTCTCAAAAAAGTCAATAAAAGGCCTGGATACCAACTCAGGTGAGAAAGTGATGCAGCTTGAGTGAGACATGTAACGTTCCCATCAGAAGAAAGGTGACACAGAAGGTATTGTGGGTGGATGGATGGCAGGAGCATAGGCAGGAATTTGTTTCTAGTGGTGATATGAAAGTGTATAAACCATAATTCTGTCCATGAGCAAACACTATAATAAAATGCATGGGGGATGGGGGTGGGTGGAGTGGGTCAAATCCTAAAGCCCCGAGCCCTGGCAGATAGATAGATAGATAGATAGATAGATAGATAGATAGATAGATAGA
>JANRMT010062796.1:77694037-77734059 GCA_026402145.1 Polypterus bichir lapradei
AGATAGATAGATAGATAGATAGATAGATAGATAGATAGATAGATAGATAGATAGATAGATAGCACTTTATTTACTACAAGGAGTAAATAGCTCATAGAGACAGACTCAACACTAGTAATATTACTTGAAGTAGTAGTAATTGTTGATGTTTTCAATCGTGGTTAAAAAATTTTAAGCTAAGATCTGAATTTTAAAAAATCACTGCATACTGCGAATTCAGTTCTTTCTTTCTGTAAAACCTACGGCATTTTGGTCAACAAGTACTTTTATTCTACTGAATATTATGGTTGCAGTTTTTTTCGATCACTGTGGTGGCGCATATTTTTCACTAACATCTTTCATCTACGATATGCTGGGTTGGTATCTTTAATATGGACATTTCCGCTGTGAAGTTTGCCAGCGTCTGTGAGGGTCTTCGGGGGTTGCTTCTTAAGTCGCAAAGACTTGTGGGTTAAGCTGGTTGACTGATTCCGAGCAGCTTCTCTCCACACCTCGTAAGCGCTCTCAGCCACCAACCTGCGCGAGTGTTAATTGTATTCGTATGCTCATTCGATGCATAATGAATTCATGTTTGTCTGTTTTCTGTATTGTACACCTGGCAGGTAGACATGTGAGTAAGGAATTAACTGTACTGTATAAACGGGGCAAGAAACCTGAACTACAAGCTAAATAGGCTTATAAATAAATGCACCCGATTCTACCTTGCCCACCAAACCTGACAAAAACAGGGTGTGCTCTTCGTGACCTGTAAAATTGGACCATGTAAACGAAATGGATGTTGCATATGTGTAAATAATAAGATATGTAATTTGGTTAAAGAAATGTAGTCTATAAATCACTGTAATGAAAAGGGAATATTATTACATTAGTACAAAATATGATGGTACTTACAAATAGATGGTATGTGGACGTACAGTTACACTTGAACTTCTCAGCTTTAAAGTTCTGCCTTACAGGCTATTCCAACAGATTTCCATATCGATAGTATATAAATTAATCATAGCCTTTTTCATCTGATTGTACCTTTAAAATGCCACGGCAGATATGAAGCAGGTGCGCCTTTAGCATTTGCATCAAAAAACAGGCGATGGGTATTCTTTCTTTCTTTCTTTCTTTCTTTCTTTCTTTCATTCTTTCTTTCTTTCTTTCTGTAGGTGGTAAGCGCATCTACACAGGAATTTCAGTGAATCTTAGAGACACCTGTAGAAATGTACCGATAATAATCACTCTAAGTTTCTCTTTACATCTCTTTATTCCTCTGTCTGAAAGGTGGATCCAGGTAGCTACAGGAATATCTATCTATCTATCTATCTATCTATCTATCTATCTATCTATCTATCTATCTATCTATCTATCTATCTATCTTATGTAGTGCCTTTCCTATCTATCTATCTATCTATCTATCTATCTATCATATAATGCCTCACATTATCTATCTATCTATCTATCTATCTGTCTGTCTGTCTGTCTGTCTGTCTGTCTGTCTGTCTGTCTGTGAGTACATTGTGATGGCAAGTGGACCGTTTTTGGCTCCTAGTAGAATCCACTGTATTAAGTTCCAGAGAGAACCTTTTATTTTATTGGTTCCATTACAAGCACCATAAATACGGAGAGATGACAACACATTTGTGAAATACCTGGTTTTTAAGGACTTCTGCTGCTTATGAGGTTAAGCTCAGGTTGTCTTAAATCTGTCAGTATCCCACTATAGCCTGCTATACATTAAGGATGTCCGTTTTGTCCGTATAATAATACCATTTCAAAAGCTTAAAGAGCTAACTTCATATGCAAAGAACCATGAAGTTTTTACATGGATTTAGAAGCAACCACATAACCCAAATGTCATTTTAGAACTATTATTTTTTTGGAATGTATCAATATAAGTAACAGTCTTTATTTATTTATTATTTATTTGTTTATTTATAATATATTGTCTGTCATATCTACAGTAAATCTGTCTTAGCTTCTGTACCGCCTTTCATATCTATTTCTCTCTCTCTACTTTGCTCTTACTGTGTTATAGCAAACCAAAACGAGTGTGGAAGATCTGATTTTCTTTTTACATTGCAATCTCCAGAGATATTTTCGACTGGTATTTGCGTGGTGGTTTACTGGTAAAAAGCAGACAAGTATAGAAAACGTCCATGTCTATGAGAGGTGGCTTGAGTCAGCTTGGCGCCGAGCTTCTCTCTCTGCAGGTGTTTCTCGAGTCTCCTTTTCTCTGCTCATTGTCTTTCATTTTACTTAACTATTTGGAAATAAAAACGTAATTTCTAAATATATTGCATTTTTTTAATTAAAGAATTATATTATAGTACCTCGATGAAGAAGTAAACAAATCTTGGAAAATACGATGTCGGTCATTTAGGGTAACAAAATATAACGACCCTGAGAAAAATCCATAAACAGCAGAAAATGATACAAATTAAAGCTATTTTTTCTGGAGTTTAAATACTGGCAAAAGGAATCCCTGACACCCTACTATGATGTTTGCGCATTTTTTCCAGTGCAGCCTCTGTCCAAATGTATCGTGATGACAGCTGCGCTAGAAATCGAGCAATTTAAAAATCATAATCTCTCAAAAGACAAGCGGAAGCAATGAAAATGCAAAGACGGTATTTTTTGTAAATTAAGTGGCCATTTATATTATTTCGGCTTTATTCTCAGAGCCTGTCGTGCCTCCTGAAGGGTGATCTGTCATGCCGGGGACGGCAGCTCCTTCTAGCCCGGCGGGTCCAGGTGGACCGAGGCGCCGAGCCGCCGAGCGGAACCTCGTTATAGCGGATACTAATGAGCCTGCGAGCGGGGGAAATAATTGCAAATAAAAATACACGATGCGGAAAATAAAAGGGAGATTAAACAGATGTGCGTGTTTTCAGGATCATTGACTTTGTCCTCTTTTTCCCGTGTTTTTTAATTGCCGCCTTTTAAAAGATGCAACGCTCTTCTTTACCTTAGTGGTTTTCGATATTGAAAGATTTTATTTAGACATCTAATATAAAGCCTGGCATTGCATTACTGATATGTGTTTTAAGTGGCTGGTTAAATATTTTAAATACTAATTAGTTATACTAATAAAATATTTTTTTACATGACAGCCTTGTTTGGGTCTGACCTCAGCATAGCAAATCTTCCGATGTGTGGAGCCCACAAGGAGTCTCCACGGGTGCTGATTTGGCACCCGGAGCTGCTGGGCTCGTCTGCTATGATGATTTTTCTTTTCTGGTAAACTCTTAAAGATAAAGACTCCAGAGCGATGCCAATGCAGAACCTTTTTTTTTTTTTTGGTTCCCTTAGGACCCATCCACACAAAGGTTCATGAAAGAACCTTTCTTTGGATCCATACATAACAACCTCTATAAATAATCAAAAACGGGCGACTGAAGATTTGTAAAATATCAGTGGGTTCCTGATTTTTAAAGGACTCCAGCTGCATAAATCACACAGGACAAGTTCAGGTTTTCTTGATCTGTTTATCCTGCTAGATCGCCTACTATAAAGATGTGTGTTTTGTCCGTATATTGAAGTCCAAAGAACACATTTAATATGTGAAGAACCTTTCCCAAAATAAAATAATTCCACGACGACCCTCACACTAAAGTGCCACATTAGAACCAGCATCAGTAGTATAAGAGATTGTGGTGCTACACTGATAGATAGATAGATAGATAGATAGATAGATAGATAGATAGATACTTTATTAATCCCAAGGGGAAATTCACATAATCCAGCAGCAGTATACTGATAAAAAAAATAATAATAATAAATATATATATATATATTAAATTAAATAGTAATAAAAATGCATGTAGAAGCAGACAATAGCTTTAGAACTTTGAGTAATAAAGCAGACAATAACTTTGAGCAATTTTAGCATTTACTCCCCCGGGTGGAATTGAAGAGTCGCATAGTGTGTACAACGTAAGGGTTCTGTAACTCGCAGGTGATCATCAGCATCTTCACATTTGTATCTTATAACATATAGCAACGTAGTGGTTATTACCAGAATTTTACAGTTGTATAAAATTTAAAGTTAAAGGCGCTATACAAAATACAGTTTTATTAAACCGTTAGATGTCGCCAGGTCCTCTTTTTGAATCACTTTTCAATAGACGATATGATTAAATGATTTCAGACGTGCTGAGTATATATGCTGGTAGGCAATTCCAGAGAATAAAACTGCCTCTGTTTAGAAAGACGTAAACACAATACCGACGTGAGGAGTCTGCTCAGTTAATGTGCTCAATAAAGGTAAAATCGTATCTATTACGTGCACAAGATACATGTTCTTACAAATGCGCTTGAAAGAATCTACTACTAAATTTACGTGGAGACTAAAAAGGATCCAATAAAATCAGTTGAGCTGCCAGCACAGGCACAGCTCAAAAAGTCTTCGGTGGCAGCGCACTGTGACAGTCACGCGCTGATCTCGACAATTGCCTTATAGCGACCGAGATAAAACAGAAACTGGGCAAGACCCGCGGGTGGAATATTTAAAAACACCTATTTTGATGACAATGACATGCACGAGAATTAAATTTGCTCTTAAAATAGACAGAAGTAAATGCTGGTGAGAAACATGGAAGTTCACCATCAGGGGGAATTCCTTATCGATGATACCGTCGACATTCAGGTGCTCTTGAAAGACGAGCAGCTGCTCCCAGCTCAGTACAAAGTTAACTTGCTGTCCGTGCAGCCGTCTTCGTGTACCGCGCCGTAGCTGGTCTTTAGGAAAGTTATTGGGTATTAGTTGATAGCCTGTAATCGAAACATGAGCAACATGACGCCGCGGCCCTTTATTATTATTATTATTATTATTATTATTATTATTATTAAATTCGCACATCAATTTTCTAGGCTGAAAGGTCTCAGAGAGGAGGTGCGCCAGTTATCCGCACTGCAGTATCGGCACAAGTTGCAGGAAGGGGAGTTTGGGGGTAGCCATTGGTGGGGTTCAAGGTCTTATGGTCGTTGCTGTATATGTTTCGCTGTATTTCTCGGCCATTTGAGTGCTTGAGGGTTTACCAAGAATTACTGAAGCGCGTGCGATCGCTATAACCGAGTCTCAGGGCTCTCTTCTCGTTTATTATTTACCTAACATGATGTACATTCGAATTTAAATCCGGTCGGGCTCAAACTATAATTAGCATTACCTTAAGGATTTTGGATATTTAAACATTTTATTTAGACAACTTTATAAAGCCTGGTATTGCTTTACTGATATGTTTTATAAGTGCCTGGTAAAATATTTAAATACTGGTTAGTTATACAAATAAAATATTGCTTTAAATGATAGTATCGTTTGGGTCTGACTTTGCAAATGAACTAAGATGCCCTCAAAGCCTTCGAGTTTATTTGCTTATTCATTTAATTATCTTTAAAATAATAATATATCATGGTCCTCTTCAAATATAATGTCAGTCCATGAGACCATGCGCCTAGCATTTTGTGTTGAAAATATTTTTCCAATTTTTGTAGTGATGGCAACTTATTATTATAGAAAGCAAGAAGCTGTGGTGCCGTCATGGCTCTAGAGACTCCACTTTGATCTCTGCCTTTCCCACCGTGCCTGTTGTGTTTTCATGCTATGCTTTTTTGTTTTCTTCGGTTTTCTCATGGTGCTCCAATTTCCTTCTACATTTAAAAAAGCAGTGTGTTAGGTTAATTGATTACTCCATACTGGTTGTGGGGCTTCCCAATCAAATTGACTTCTCCATTATTATTTTTATTATTGTTATTGTTATTATTATTATCATCATCATCATTGTTTTTGACCATTCTTTTAATCGCACACTCATAAAATTAAGGTGCCAAAGTGGTTCTTCTTATTTATGCCTTAGTGTTCCCAAAAGGACCAACCAGTTCCGTAGCATGACATTTAGTTCAGTAAATAACCATGAAAAGATCCAATACAATGATACAATACAATTTATTTTTGTATAGCCCAAAGTCACACAAGGAGTGCCGCAATGGGCTTTAACAGGCCCTGCCTTTTGTCAGCCTCCCAGCCTTGACACTCTAAGAAGACAAGGAACAACTCCCAAAAAAAACCCTTGCAGGGAAAAAAATGAAAGAAACCTTGGGAAAGACAATTCAGAGAAAGACTCCTTTGCAGGCTAGGCGTGCAGTGGGTGTCACAAATGGAGTAAATATAATACACAGAATGAACACAGTAATCCTCAATACATTACATTAGTATAATAGTAATATTACAAGTACAGACCAAAATGCAAGAGTAGATGATATCACATAAGAGGATTCAGATTTGTTCAGAGTCCTGGAGACCTCGGACATGAAGCTGACTCCCCCCTACTGGCCATTCCACAGCTGAGACAGTGCTGGGCCAGTGAATCTGATGAAAGAACCCTTTTATCCAACAATTCCAGTGCTCCTCCATCACAGGTGACTTTTCCATAGGCAGGCAAACAAATTAGCAGTAGGGATGTGGCACAAAGTGCCACATTTGAGTACTGAGAAGAGAAGCGGAATAGGTGAGGGTTAGTAGTAAATTATAACTATCATATTACTTATGTTTTATAGCTAATGACTAACAGTTGAGATGCATTATGCACAGTTAACCAGCAGCTCTAGTCAGGGTGTGCTAAACTGAAAAAGTGAGTCTTCAGCCAGGGTGTGAAAGCTGACACTGAAGGGGCATCTCTTATAGTAGCAGGCAGACCATTCCACAGCTTTAGGGCCCTGTAACTAAAACCTCAACCTCCCACTGTTATTTTATTAATTCTTAGAGTCATAAGCAGACTGACATCTTTAGATCTTTATGTGAGTTCTGGTTTATAAGTAATGATAAGTTTAGATTAGTAAATAGGACTTCGGCCATTTAAGGCTTTATATGTTAAAAGGAGGATTTTAAAATCTGCCCTAAACTTAACCGGGAGCCAGTGTAAGGATTTAAGAACTGGAGTTATGTGTTCGTATTCTCTTGTTCTTGTAATAATTCTTGCAGCATCATTTTGGATTAACTGGACGCTGTAAAAAAAACAGTTTGTACATCCAGTGAACACTGCATTGCAGTAGTCAATCCTACTAGAAATAAATGCATGAATTAATTTCTCTGTATCCCGCATATTTAGAAAACACCTTAATTTTCCAACATTTCAAAGATGGACAATTTTGTAATGTGCGTTTTAAATGACATGCTAGAGTCAAAGATAATGCCTATAGATTGCGGGCTTATTAAGTAAAACTAATGGTGAATCCAACTGAGTTAAATAAAGTCAAAATATTGTTGTGATCAGCATCATTTTCTCAAATAATTAGCATTTTTGTTTCATCGGTTCTTAAAGATAGGTAGTTCTCATCCCTCCACTCCTTTAATTCACTAACACAACTAATTAAAGACAAAATCTGAGAAAAATCATTTGGTCTAAAAGAAAGGTATAACTGGGTGTCTTCTGCATATGAGTGAAAATTAACATTATGTTTTCTAATGAGAGATCCCAGTGGAAGCATGTAAAGTGAAAGCAGTAAAGGTCCCAGTACTGAGCCCTGCGGGACACCATATCTCACTTCTGTGTATAATGATGGAGTGCTGTCAGCACATTTCTGTATGTACTGCAGTCAATTAGATAAATAAGAATTGAACCAGGCAAGGACACTGCCTGTGAGCCCAATGTCATTTTCCAGTCTGTGTAATAAAGTAGAATAGTCAATGGTGTCAAACTCTGCGCTTAAGTCTAACAACATAATTACAGTGGAGTTTCCTTCATCATTGTAACACACTTTGAAATACCAACATGTTCATGCTGCCTCTACAATAAGCTCCTTTGTGCCATGGGTAGCCTATTAAATGCTTTTGTTCTGTCCACATATCATATTAGACAACTCGCAAATCCCAAAGAACCCATTTCATATGCAAAGAATCCTTCTTATAATGAAATGCCTCTTTCTCAAGCAACAGTTTTATGAGGAATGGCACTACCCAGTAAACAACCATTTTTGAACCAGTACTTTGAAGTTTGTACACTATTATAAATAACTAGCTGTGTAAGCCCATGGTGTAAAAAGCCAGGGTCCTGGAAACTATTGAAATCTTCAGAAAGAAATTGAAATGTAGAGATGGCAGGTAATTGAAAGGAACTAGTCTCGGCATCTCTCTCCTAAGGTTTCATTTTGCCGACGTGCTCGCATCATTTGTGTATTAGCGGCTAAGCTGTTTTTCTTCGGAAGTTTCATTTTGCCGACATGCTCCCCTCGCTTCTGTATTAGCGGCGGGAGGAAAAGTAAAAGGGACACAGTTTTGCCGATGTGCTCGCCTTGCTTGCGTATCCTCGAGGTGGAACCCTTACCCCTACTTCACTTCTCACTTCTCGGCGAGACAGAAGCACACACACTCCCATGCATAGGCATTTATATACAAGATGGTACTTTAATGCCAATTTATTCTTTACTGGGTTGGATGAACCCTAATAGAACTGTTTCTTGACTTTCATTGGAGATGTATCGACCTGCAGAAACATCGCACCATAGGTCACCACAGGACTATGCAGTTTCAGGGCAGAAGTGACGTCACCGTATGTCTAAACCTGCACGAGTTTGGTAATAAATATTTTTAGATCATCACAAATCAAATTAATTGACATGCTAACCACATCAAACCCTAACCTTAACAAAACTAACCCCTAATATTAAGTAATCCTTAACCTTAACTATTTATTGTACACGGTAACCATACATACATACGGTAACTTAACTCCCATCCTATAACTGCTGGTCTGTTCTGGTCTTGCAGTTGGATATTTTAGGGGGAAGTGTTTCATTCTGGGAAGGGTTCTTTGCATATGAAGTTGGTTCTTTGTGCTTTGAAAAACTTCCTAATATGTAAAAAACTGAAATCTGTAATGAATTGTAGATTACCTAGTAGAACACTAACAGGATTTTAAATCATGACCAATTCAGATTTCACTAATCTGTTACCACCTTGGTTATTTACAGATCTACTGAATTAAAAGTTCTATCTGGAACCTTCATGGGTCTTTTTGGAATCAAACCTGGTTCCCCTGGGCATTGCTCTGAAGAACCGCTATGGCACCTTTATTTTTAAGTTTATAAGGTTGGGTGCACTTCGTTCCTCAATCTAACTTACACCAGTTTTGGGTCGCCGGGAGACGAAGCTTATCGAGGTAATATTAGGGGCAGGGTAGGAATCGTCTTTGAGCTGGTCGAGCAGGAGATCATCGCATGACAAACTCACAAAGACAGCAAGTACACTTTGTAAAGCACCGAAGCAGGGTCGAGTGACTGTGCGCAGATTTTGAACCAAGGACACTGCGCATCAGAGTGTTACGGAGTCATACAGACTGTCAAAGCTGGCAAACACGTACAGATTAGCATTATCTAGCAATTCATGAGGCAAAAATAATCTATCAAAAATTCCAAACGTTAAAGACACGAACACTTCCCCCAATCACAAACATCCGTGGCTGTCCCACCTAGCCTCATATCCCTCTGCGCAACGCTCAGATTGGCCAACATCCAGACAATGTCATGCTTCTTACGCATACAAAATTTCTAAGGGGTAGTAAGGTGGCCCGGGTTTTGGGGTGGGGGGTTTGTTAGTATGGGGTTGCCGGGGGGTTTGGTGTCACCTAGTCCGGTAGCCAAGGTAGAATTAAGACCCCCTTATGCTCCTGAGTGACTACATGAACTAAGTTCCTTAACAGAGAGTTCGTCGTACTTGAACAATGCAGCGCACGGACACACGGCCGTTAAATGCAGAGCGGACATTCGCTTTCTCGATGGAGTCGCCCTTTTTGCCCGGGGCATCTTATTTGGTAATTCACCCCGAAACACTGCAGAAAGATTCTATCGATAACCATTGGGGCGTCACCCTCTCTGACGGTGTCCGCACCCTCCTCTGTAGGTTTTCCATAGATGTGCCAGTAAAGGATTCTGCATAATTAACTCGCCTTCATCGCGAAGAAGCGTTCTTTTAATACTGAGTTTAAATAATAATTATTATGAATTATTATGAATTAAGATCAATGAAGGTAAAAAGTATTGCAACATATCTGTAAATTGTAAAGTGTTTTTTATTTAATTATTTGTAAAGGAGTTTTTTTTTTTTGGCAAGAATCACCTAATGCACATTACTGTAAGAAAGAAAACAGTCCGCTATTGTGGCGTGCAGAAAACCCTTTGATTACTCCGGGCTGCTTCTTGGCTCTTTGGCTTCCGTTGGCCACTTATGGTTGCCACGGACTTTTTCCTCCACCCTATCATTTCACCGCTCTTGTCCCGACAGCTTTGTGCGCAGGTCGGAAGACAAATTGGTCTGGACCACCACTCCATCTCAGGGGGACACTAATTGGTTCTTAACCTTTATTCTTCTATGGTTCCCCAGAGAACTGTAGGAATATGCAAGCCCCCAAAACAGGCCATGATATTCCCCATTTTAGTTTTTCTACAGTCTTGGCGGAGGAGCTTTGTTCTTACTTTCATTTATAAGCAAAATTATTTTTGCTGTTAGTGTTTTTAAACTGCCTGTGTTTTTAAAGCATAATGCATTATCAAGACATTTTAAAAACAGCTAGTTGTTTATAGTGCCTAAAATAACCTAAAATGATTAGACATTTTTTGAGATAAATAATAACAAGTATTTACCAGCCAACAGAATTTGTCAATGCAGATATTTTTGATTAAAACATGTTCACTTGGCTTATGTATTACTTTTTAAATTATGAATAAAATGAACCAGTATTTCTGAAAAAAAATCCAAAGTAATTTTTAAAATACAGAATTAATCACTGCATACTTTTTTTTTCAAAACTTAATTACAGAAGCTACTCAGAAGCTATTCAGCACTGCAGCGTTTCCATTAGCAATAGCAACATTTAAAACACAATTGGAAATGCAAATGCCGCTTCTCTCCACATACTACACTCAAGTAATCAGAAAGACCAAAGCTTCATATCGGGCTGTGGCAGCCACCAGGCAAGCCATGGGACAATCGGTCGACAGCCCTGAGACCTGCAGAGCATTAAAAAGTGCAGAGTGGTGGCAGTGGCGTGTGTGAAGTCAGCCTACCATAACCTTTGAGAGACTGTCATGTTTTTCAAGTCATGCTAACATTTAAAAATTTTTATAGCAGTGTGACATGTCACCTTCATTTCACTTTTTCTTATTAGACCATTGCAAGTAACCCTTTCCCATTCTAACTAGAGACCAGTAGCTGCAGTGCACTGTGCTGTGTAAATTAATAGCAGTGGACAATGGCAATGCATTTGTGGCTCAAAATTAATGGGGGGGGGTCTTTGAGAAAGCTGACAGTTATTGCATGCCATATTAGACATATACAGTATAAATGAAAGGCCTGTGTGTGTATGAAGCAGGCCGCTCTGCTCACTCTCAACCACAGCCAACAGATGGCGCATGTATGCACTTTTACATTTTTTCAGCATTTGCGTGCACATCGCTTCTCACTACGAAAGACCTGCTGTGTGCATCAAACGCCGCTACACAACACTATTGTCATGCTGATGACACAGATAAAGAGGCACAACATTGAAACGAACCAAAAACCGTAGCTCAGCAACATGCAAGTGAAACACCTCAGCAACAGAGGTAAAGGCTTGAAGTTTTCACTAAAAACATTGTCAATCTGAAGGTATTTTGTCGAGACAAAGATTAATAGGACTCAAATGCTAGCGATACAGCTAAGATATGTTATCGCCAGTATCTTCTTATGAAAGCACCGGTGGGTCTAAGTCCTCTGCCCTGGGTAATTCTTAACAGTTAGTTGACGCCTCTCCAAGTTCATGAATATAGTAAAACTGTTAGGGGATCTTCAGGTTGTTTTTTGTCCTGACTGCAATGCAGCTAACATAACATAATGAAGAAGGTGTCCACTTTCATCAGGTAAGTCTAATGCCCCTGTTGTAGCTATGTTATTGATCCGAGGATTTGCTGCAATTTTATAAATATTTCAGTCATCTTGTGGGCCCCCTTGGAAGTTTACTCTGACTCCTTAGTAGACTGCAGCCCTCAGGTTGAGAACCACAGCACTTATACATGTTTACTTGTAAGGGACCAATTTATAGTCATCTTACCTAAACTGGAGAGGCCAAAGGATAACCATCACACATCTCATTTCATTCAAATAGCAGTCAGGTGTGAGGTTTATGAAAGACGCAGTACAGCCGCGAGTATTCGGCAAATTTCACGTGGTTCCCACAGTTGAGGCCAATTCAGGGCCAGTTTCTTGTTTGGTTTAATTACTTACGCTGAAATAGGATATAGTTTGCTATCTTCTTCTTTTACGTGTAATTCAGGTTAAAAACACACAATTATGAATTCTATCTTTACTCTTTAGGGCAAATTTTGCACAAACATTAGGAAGTCTTTTCTCACCCAGAGAACCATAGAAACATGGAATATGTTCCCATGCGATGTGGTAGACAGTTAAATATTAGGGACCTTCAAAACTCGACTTGATGTATTTTTGAAGGACTTAAGTGGAGTGGACTGATGAGCTTTGCTGGGCTGAATGGCCTGTTCTCGTCCAGATTGTCCTAATGTTCTATCCATAATAACACACAAGCTTTTTTTTTTTCTGCCATGCTTAGTTTAATTAAAATATTTTTTTCAGAAATAATTTATATACATTCTTTTGAACAAAAACAAACACAGGATTCATCACAGCCACCCCCCCCACCCCCGAAGATTACCTGGGAGCTGATGTTAGTGGTCGTCCGTGGAGTGCCACACCCCTAGCCTTTTTTGTAGCTTTTTTGTTAATTCACATCATTGTTTTTTCTTACACCAGAGTAGTTCTGTTTTTCATCCAGGAAGCCCTTTCTTCAATATTAACATTTTTAACTTCATAGTACAGGTACATACATGTCCATTGGTTCAAACACGGCAGGTCCTTGTTGAAGTAATCAGTGCAGACCTTAAATGGACGGAAAGTATATCATCTGCTTGATGCTTTCTGAACTCTCAATCTAAGACTGAAGACACTTTACGTTTTTCTGTGGGATGCATTGAATTGTACTGTGGTGACAAAGATATCCATGGTACCCTGTAGAGGACCTTAAAGAAAAACCAGTAGGTTAATGAATCTGCCTTGAAAATGCAGCTAACAGGGGCAACAAAGCTTGAGAGTGTCGAAGAGAACTCATCTTAAGGATTGGACATGTTGTGTCTCAAAAAACAGAATTGTCTCTGAACTGGAGTGTCACACACACTGTGACAACTGTACCAAAAAAGTAGTTTTCCAGTGTTCAGTGGAGACATATTCCCAAACTTCATTAGTGTATATTCCCAAACACCACCAGAATGGACAAATAATTCAAGTGACAAACACTAGGTTGGCTGTAGAGAACATAGGGGAGCAGTTTGTGAGTGACTTGGGTCATCTTGGAGCAAACATCATGTAAATACAGAATAACTCCTGTTATTGTCAAGCTTGAGCCAATGAGGTGTGAGCTGAATGGACTGGCAAAAGCAGATTTAATAACTGCACACAGAGATCACCAGGGTTAGAATAAACCATGTAGTTAAACTAACCTGTACAAGTGTACGGAAAGAAACAAATATATTTTAAGGGTTAATTTAACCATGTGATTACTGGCAGCGATAAATACAAATTTGATACAGTAAGAGTTAATAGGGAAATTCCCACCATCGTACTGTGTATGGCACTCGCTCATTCACTCAAAATGAACTAAAGTGGTTAGTACACAGAAAAGTGAAGAATAATTGTGATCAAAAATAGGATTACATTAACACTCTTAAAAATAAAGGTGCCAAAGCAGTTCTTCAGAGTGATGCCATAGGGCAAACATTAAAGAACCATCTGCATGAAGGTTCTAGAAAGATCCATTATTTATTTAGATCTGTAACCAGTGTAACACTTGCACCCAATTATACTGGGATATGCTCAGCTGCCTTGCAATCCTGCCATGAAAAAGTGGGTTAAGAAAATGGAGGTATGGATAGATTGTAACACATTTGTGAAATACTAATGGTTCTCTGATCTTAAAACGACTGTTTTTACATACAATAATTCAGGCTAAGTTCAGTATGTCTTGGTCTGTCAGTATACTGCTAAAGCTAACTACACATTAAAGAATTCTATTTTGTCCACATATTAGGAAACTTTTCAAAGCCCAATATTCTAATTTCATATGAAATGCATCCTTCCCAGAATGAAATGTTTTTTTGTCAAGCAATGGTCACAGCACCCTGGGAAGAACACATGGAACATGTGATTGAAAGAAAGAAAGCAGAAAACCAGGAGCTCATAGAGAAGTACCAAATTAAAGGTTGGTGGATTTCTATGAGCTGGTCAAGGTGGGCAGTAGGGACTTCACTGGGCAGCTGCTGTGTAGGGTATTATCTTTACAGGGAGGTGCATAAGAGCTGTGACAGAAAGCCATTAAGTGACTATAAATCAAGAGAGCCAATTTATGGGAGTCCAACAGGAGGGCCAGGAAATGATCGACATGGATTACCAAGGCGAGGGTGTATAATGTCCAAAGATCTGAAACACCTGAGGACCTCAGGAACATCATCCACTCTTAAAAATAAAGGTGCCAAAGTGGTTATCAGAGTAATGCCATAAGGCAGGGGTCTCCAACTCCAGTCCTGGAGAGCTACTGTGGCTGCAGGTTTTCATTCTAACACTTTTCTTGATTAATGACCAGATTTTGCTGCTAATTAACTCTTTGCCTTAATTTTTAATCGATGCACAACTTAAGTCTCAGGCCCATTAATTATTTCTTTTTTCCTTAATTAGCATCCAAACAATAGTAAGACACAAAATGAACCAACACATAAACAAAAACAACAACCTGCATCCATCACACAATAACTGAAAATAAAGAAAGGTGAAGGCCTTAGTAATGTTGATCTGCTCAAACATTTTGACAGCGCTCTTAAAAAAGAAAATCAACAGTTTTAGAAATGTCTGCCATGGCAGAATGAGCACCATGGAATTAAATAACGGGTTTAATAAGCAACGAGAATTGGCTTCAAAGTAAAAAACTGAATGAAGGTTAGAGTTTGAGGCCCAACTTAGTTGCTCATCTGTTGGCTCACTTCACATCAAATTTATGTTTAGGTGCCATTTAAGGAAAAAAGAATCAATTCAGCGGTCAGAGTCTCAAGAAAAGTCAATTAAAATAAAGGGAAATAGTTAATTAGCAGCAAAAACTGGTCACTCATTCAGAAAAGAGTTAGAATGAAAACTTGCTGCCACAGTAGCTCTCCAGGACTGGAGCTGGAGACTCCTGCCATAAGAGAATTATTTTTGATTCCCAAAAGTACCATCCACATGAAGGTTCCAGAAAGAACCTTTATTTATTTAGATCCGTAACAGAGCAAATAACCATGAATAGATGGTAACAGATTTGTGAAATACCAATTGAGTTGTGATTTTAAAAGGACTCTTGCTGTATACAATAACACAGAAAAAGTCCAAGTGTTCCTCTCCCTTTCATTCTAAGCCCCCTTTGGTGTGCTCATTTTCAGTTACTGATCCCTTGCAACACTAACCCTACCAGCTATTCAGCAAGCCACTGGCTGCTAACAGCTAAACTGACATCTTGGACCTAACGTCTCCAGTTGAAATAGCATTTTAAGCATCACTTGTTTGTCTTTATGTGTGCACATTATTCCTTACATCTTATTCTTTCATCATTGGCCCTCGGCCACTTTATACTGCATGTCATGACAGAATGGAAGGCTATTAATGTCCTGCCACCCTTTCCTCATTCCTTACTGCTGTCACTTGTCCTTTTATTATATAAGGTTGCATAGTCAGAGACACTCCACTTGTCAGTCTCTCGGTCTAAGATAATGCAGATCAAACAGTAAGGTAATAGAAACTGGTGAAATGTGTTGTCGGTCAGCTCCTGCTCATATCTGTCTACTGATTTAAAATCAAATTAATCCATAACACTCCCTATGGATCTGTACAGCTTCAAGGACTGAAGTCTGCATCAACTGTTCTAGAAAGACCATGTAGGTCCCACCTCCAGGTATTACTATGGACACAGGGAGTGTTGGAAATATCTTACAATTCTGTGGCTCTCTTAACTGGCTTTAAATTGGCCCTGCATGAGTGTGTGTGTGTGTGACATTTAATGGACCAGGGTCCCATTCAGTGCTGCTTCCAAAGTCATCCTTGATGGTACTGGAGTAGATTACAGCACTGTGATGACAGATGGATAGATATAAATAAGGTGTGCCACCCACCCTAATGTGCTGCACAACAATATTGATCAAGTTTGTAAATTGACTGGATTGTCTGAGAACAGTGTAGGCCAAGCTGATATTAACATTTAGAAGTAGCTCAGAATGCATTTACAAAATCTTAAAATGAATTACAGATATATGGAATTAGGTCAATTTCAAGATATTTTAAATGCATTTTAAGGTATCTCAAGTACAATTCAAGATACCTTGACATACTAGATCGTTCATTTTCAGATAACTCAAATGCATTTCAATATATCTGAAATACAATTCAGGATATCTTGAAATAAGTTTCTGTGCATTCTGAGATATCTCAAATAAATACTGAGAACACTGCAGGTATTTTGAGATATCTCAAATGCAATTCAAGATATCCCAAAATGACATCCTGTAATATTGCCTGTGTTTTATTGGGATATTCCTGTTTATTCTAATATATCTTAAAAAGCTTTACAGATATCTCAAAATAAGCAGAACATCATTCTGAGACATCTTCAAGTGCATTGTAAATATCTGAAAATAGACAGGAAGCTATTTTTAGATATCTGGAAATGTATCTGAGAGCTCTTAGAATGTATTTCAGATATCTTTATATTGACTCATGTTGTAGTTATTTAAAATACAGTACATTTTCAGATATCTCAAGTTCATTTCATGATATCTCAAAATGGGGTCTCTGTTCTCTTTCAGGTATCTTAACGTGTATCTCAAATACATTTTAAGGTATCTCTAAAAAGACATTAACTTATCTCAATGCTTCTGAATATCATTTTCAGATACAATACAATAGAATTCAAATTATCTCAAATAAGTTTCCAGATATCTTAACGTACAATAGCAACATTTCCATTTTCAGATATCACAAATGCATTGTAAGATATCTTTAAATGGGAAGTCCTCTTAAAAACAGAAAATTAATTACACAGGAAGTAATTTTAAGAAATCCTGAGCTTAATTTCAGATATCTTTAAATTGCATGTAACGATACCTCATAATGTAATTGAGATTTCATAAAATGCATGGTTATTTTGAAATATCTGACATTTTTTTAATATTTTTTCTAACAAATTTGATATATTTCCAAATATATTAGAGGTATCTTAAAATATAAAGGAACATGTTTTGAGATATTTGCAAATAAGCTTCAGATATTTTAAAAGGTGTCCTGCATTTTAAAAGATCTGAGATATCACTAAATGTTAATTCGGCTTGCCACATTCCACAGCCTGTGGCTTACTTAACATTCAAATAACTTTGCCCACCAAAGATGTCAAATTGGTGAGCTAAGTGTTTACTGTTCCTGAAAGGTGGAAGGACATTTCAGTCCACCTGCCAGAGAGAATCAATAAAATAATCGTTAAATTTATATGAAAAACATAAATTAGTAATAATAAATAAAGTCTTAAGTGTTTTGAGTTTATCAGATGAACAATTCATTCAGACTGGTCGCATATGTACTATACATGGCATTGTCAAACCAGCTTAATTTAATTTTAATTCACAGGTGGCTACAGTCTATTACAAGAACATCGTCAGAAACGCAGGAACCAGCTCTGGACAGATCACCACTCCACTGCTGGGCCCACTTACTGTACATACACACACACATACCCCCCCCCCCGCACACACACACACACAAGGCCAAATAAGTTAACAAACATACTTCTTTAGGGCCCCCCTGAGCAAAAACCTAGATATAAATAGAAAGAGTATACAAAGCAGGACACAGTGTTTAGACCCAGAGTTCTTAGTTAGAAGCACAAATTACTTTATCACAGGCTGGTCTCCTATATAACCTTACATTAGGTATTCTACTTTCAGTGCAAGAACCTCTAAGGAGAAACCAACTGATATGTTCCCCAGTACTGGGACTGGAGTGGTGGTCTGTGACCCAAAGCCCGTCATGTATGAACGGTTTGGTAGGTGTGCCCAGTGATCAGTTTAATTCATTTTGTATAATATGCCTTAAATTTTAAGAAGGACAGGATTCAACTAGTCATTCATTCTAATCTCTGAACATTTCTGTTCTGCAAATTAAATCAACTCTATTGTGTGGATAGAACTGCAATGTTCATATAATGCTTCAACCAGAATTCGAAAATGAATCACTTTTAATGTAAAAAGCTATAAAAGGGGCTATATTTCTTATAATATCTTACTGATTTTGGTGTGCCAGGTAAATATGCTTTGGAGGTCAAAATGGAGCAGCACTGAGGTGACGTGAGCTCAACTTTGAGAGGCTGATGTAAACCAGGTCTAAATATGCCCAGCAGGTCAGACGGATTAAGTGTCTTTCTACGTCTCTGATGCTCTTTTGAAACATTGGTTGGGTTTATTCATTTAACATCAGGCATAGTGGGGACTCCTGCCAATCAATGAATCATGCAAATTCCATACTACATACTTTACGTTATACCTGAAGGTACCCAGTCTTCTCAGCCTAATGATCTGGTCAATAGAATATTCCACTAAAACAATTATTGAGTCCAGGGTGAGATGGGGTCATCCTTGTTAGCCTCCAGCTAGCTACCCTTTGAATGTAAACCACGTCTATCAGCTTGACAAACCCAGTTTGAGTAAACAACAGCCAGATAGCTAGCTGAAGGTGTGCCACCCCATCCATATTAGAAAGACTGAGAAGGGAAGCCATCAATCTAGGACTGGAAAACACTACACATACTGAAGAACATGGGAGTCTGATAAAAGAGAATGTATAAATGCAACCATCAGAAGAGATGCACTTCTGTATTTGATGTGAAGAAAGGCTTGCATCACTGGGACCCAACCTTATGCTAACAGACTCTTATAGATTAACCCTCCCAGGTTCATTTTTTAAACAGTTCAATGGGGATGGGGATGGTCATTCCATCATTCTCAAAGCTGGTTAGGCAGTGATGTTTGGGCTGGGGGTACTCCTTGGCAGTACAGTGTCATTTTTCACAAAGGTGGCTTTTTGCAGTTTCCATAACACCCACCACCATACTTTGTCCTGTTCCTTTTAAAACAGAACCATTCAAGGTATCAGCATTATGTATTTCCTCTTGAGTAATTGAAATTGTGACCATTCTGCCTCCAAATTCATCATCCTGGATTACTTGCTGGCCCACATTTAATACTTGAAGGGTTGGGGTTTGGGGATCTAAGGGTCTGGGGTGTGACCTTCAGCTCCAGCATTTTTTCACCACTCATGTTACACTGTCCAATTGCACAAAATGTGGAGCAACAGCACACTCAGAAGTAGACTGACTGCCTTCCATTAACTGAGACGTTCAGACTGGCATTCCAAGGAAACCAATTAGGTTGAACTTTGATATGAACTGTTATAAACAGACCAGGCAACAACAGGAGGAGAACTTAATGTGAAGGCCTTGCTCATGAGGAGTCTTGTCCATTTTGCTCCTTTGCTCAGTTCACAATTTTACTACATCCTCTCCATAGTTCTTCTAGAAGTTCCAGTTCCAGCTGGTGTCAGCCTACATAATTAGTTTGTTTTTGTTCTTTTGCCCTGTCCTGCCTGCCAGAGGCCTTTTGGTGCTTTTATTTTCGTCTATCACCAGGATGAGAGCTTAGGTGAAAGCTCCTTCTGTGTCGTCATGAACATTGTCCTCAACAGAAGGAGGCCCAGGAGAGTAGCTCAGATCTTGTTATTTGTATGTTTCTTATGTTTTCATGGTCATCTAGAATAGCTCTGGATGCTCTGCCATATAGGCGGGCACTAGAGATGGTCATAGGCAGTGGCACTGGAAGGAGGGGCAGACCGGGTGGCTGGGCTGTAGTAGTAGGGTGATCCTGAAAACAGAGACAGCAATGTTATTTGAAAGTACAGAAAAGATGACATTTCATACCATGTTAGTTTCTCCACTGTATTTTACAATGTTGCCACTATAAGAATAAACAAAAAGAAGGAAGTCACTCTATTGCAGTCAAGTCAAGTCAAGTTGGGGAGCATGCACTGGTACAGTGTGTTGTCGCACCCACTACACAGACAACTCGGGATCCCAGTTTGCAACCCCCCAGACAGACACGCGGTCCAGTCCCACCCTCCGGAAATGACCCTCTATCTGCCACAGCCAGGTGCTACATGGGTAATTCCTTGGCCTGGTCCAGCCACTTGGGTACCCAACGAGGATCTTATAAGCTGGATCACCCTCGGGGAAACGCACCACATGGCCGTAGTGCCATAAATGATGCTCCCTCACAGTGCAGGTAATGTGCCTCATTCAGGACTCCATAAGCAACCGCTCATTCGACACAAAGTCAAACCAACGGTACCCAAGGATTTTACAGAGAGACACAGTACCAAAGGAGTCCAGTCTTCATCTCAGGTCACTGGATAGCATCCATGTCTCGCAACCATATAGCAAGACAGGAAGCACCAGGGCTCTAAGGACTTGGACCTTCATCCTTTTGCAGAGATATCGGGAGCGCCACACACCCCTTTGCTGCGACCTCATGACCCCCCCATGCTCTCCCAATCCGTCTACTGACTTCATAGGAAGAGTCACCTGAGACATGAATGTCACTGCCAAGGTAAGTAAACCTCTCGACGTGGTTGACACTTTCTCTGCAGACAGACACACTGCTGATGGCTGTGCCCAAGAGGTCATTAAAAGCCTGGATCTTGGTTTTTATCCAAGACACTCGGAAGAGCAGACACTCAGACTCCTCGCTCAGTCTCTCAAACACCCCGATCAGAGCCTCCATTGACTCCGCGAAGATCACAGCATCGTCAGCAAAGTCAAGATCCGTGAATCTTTCTTCACCAACAGATGCCCCACAGCCGCTGGACCCCACGACCCTGCCCAACACCCAGTCCATACAAGCACTGAACAGAGTAGGAGCAGAACACACTGCTGACGAACCCCAGAAACAACTGGGGAAAAACGCAGAGGTCCATTGCTGTGATTACATTTTAATTGACTTTACTGAACCGATTCTTTCAAACTACCTGTTTAACTTAATCAAACTCAGCCCAATTGTTTTGGACCAGCCGGTGGGACCAAACAATGATGCAAAATGTCTAAAAACTGAGTAAAATCATTGCTATAATTAAAGTAACGTATTTTGCTGTTAAAATGGCCATATTACATAACCAAATACCACGTTGCAAAGATGTACCCATATCGGCTTCCTTCAATGTTCTGATTCAAATGTGTACAATTTGATTATCCAGTAAATGGTGGAGGGGGTTCACCTTCCAAATAACACCACAATCCACTTTCTATATGTCAGAATTTTTTTTGAATCGTGCGGCTATTTGTGTTGTAATTTAGGTACACAGTATAATTTCTGTACCAACTGTATATACTCTGACAGTATGATCTGCCATTCAAAATGACACAATGCCATTGGTCTTCAATAATGGATATGTATGCTATGGACACCCACTTGAAAACAGTAAAAGCAGAAAAAAAAAAACTTTTGTATTGCTTCAAAACAGTAAAACTAGTTATATAACTTGTAGAAATTTCATAGCACTTTTTTATCTGGGTGTTCCTGACATATTTATAGTGTTTGGTAGCCTATTCCAACATGTATGGAAATAAAAATAATATTCAAAGTGCATTTTTTGGTGAAAATAGTATTCTGCTGCAATATATTTGTACAACATAACTTAATTCTCTATGTGTAAAAATTAAGAAAGACAAATGTCTGCCTTTTATTTTGAGGGGTAGAACGTGAATATTGAGTGAAGCATGATGACGTTAGCCGGTTAAGTCAAAGTAGCAGAAAATGGACAAAAATGAAGCTGAGTTTAAAGGGTTAAACTTATTTGATTCATTATTAGGATTAGAGACTGTCGCATATGTATAGTCTGGGGTGGTCCTGTTCTAATTGTGTCACAAATATATTATTTAATAATTCAAATGTTATTTTGTGATATAAACAGCATGTGTATGTGTGCATATGTGAATAAAACAAGCTATATGTTTAACATGATAATAATTCATATAACTTTGCCCTGTTTGAACTCAAAAAATCAGTAAATGGTATATGCCCAGTGCAATCAATAAACCATAAAAAAGTGGTTGCTGAAAACAAATAATTGTTAGAAATTAGAATAATATTTTTATAAGGTTTACTTTTGTGTGACTAATTTGCAGGATGTGCATAAAGGTATTAGTTTTATTATTGTTATTGTATTCAGTTTTAATCAATTCCAGCAATGAAATGCAAAATAAAACAATACATTTTAATATAAATGTGTTGTTACTGTATGTTGTACTTGTATTGAAGAATGAATCATCAATGAAAGAATTCTTATTTGCCAATATTGATATAGTTTGAATTCAAAAGAATCACAAGTGAAGCGAGTCGAGACTTATGATGACGTCATGCAGGACACGCATGCTGTTTAGTACTTTCATTGAGCTCCACTGAATCGATTTATTCATGCTTCTGAAACAATTCATACAATTCACCAAAAAGAACAAACTGTTCACGAGTTGCCTATCACTATTCCATAGTGAATAGCCCCTCTGAAGAACAGCTCTCCAGACAGATCTGCTTTAGGCTGTAGACTGTAAAGGTATCAGGGAGTCTGGTGTGAAGAAAGTAGCCAAGTGACTCATTCTACAATGGTTCTAGCCAACTACGTAGGACCCTGGAAGTTGGAATACTAGAAAGAGAAAAATGTCAGTAAGGCCAGGCAACACCGTATGGACATTAGACCTGGGGTGTAATTGTGTTTGGCATCAAAGGGTGATGCTTTTTGGGTTAGTACCAGCCTGTTGGTCTGAGCTTGATTGATCAGGTGACCCCTTAGAAGGAAGTCAGTACACTGTGCTTAGACTTGGGTGGAAGGAAAAAAACTCACTATTGTAAGGAAAGGTGACAAGATGGGTGAGAAAGAGTGAGGTTATAGTTTAAGAGAGCCTACTGATGTGTAGGCCACAATAAAAATAAAAAAAAAACACCGAAGAGGCCTGCTTGATGAACTGATCTGGGAAATTTCCATTAGTGAAATTGGATACATATCCATTTTTGGCTGGGAGTCTCTGGATTCACAGCCAGCCACTAACATGTGAGGACAACAACAACATTTATTTATATAGCACGTTTTCATTCAAAAAAATGTAGCTCAAAGTGCTTTACAAAATGAAGAATAGAAAAATAGCAGACACAATAAAAAATAAACATAAGTCAACATTAATTAACATAGAATAAGTAAGGTTCGATGGCCAGGGTGGACAGAAAAAACAAAAAAAAAACTCCAGAGGCTGGAGAAAAAAAATAAAATCTGTACAAGACAAGAGAAAAAGAGGGGTGAGACTCTGTGCCATAGCTTGATGGTGACACAGTTGCTCGAGACTTCACTGACTTACTTCTAATAAACAGTTATCACTGTAGGGATGCAAGACAAGCTGAAGGTGTAAGACATCATGGGTTGACATTAATCATGAAAGGTCATGCAAAAATGTTTTTACAACTTCAATCAAATCCTTGATAGCTGTTTAACAATTGATTTATTCCATGTGCCACCCTGGGAATTCCATTTGGTCTTTTTACTATAGTCAGTCCACAACATTACCCACCCAAAATACACTGAAACTGTACAAATCTGTTAGGGAAAGAAGAAGCTGGCCAAATAGGGATCAATTGCTAAGATTCATTCATTCAGTCTGGAAATATACTTATGTCTTTCTTGGGATCCTGTCATGGTGGCATTGGGGATAAGATAGTAAGCAGCCTACAGAGGATATCCCTCTTAAAATAGTAATAATAATTAATTTAATTTATATAGCACTTTTCTAACCTACTCAAAGTGCTTTACATTGACAGGAACCACTTCAACTACCACTAATGTGTGGAATCTTCCTGGATGATGTAAAGGCAGCCATTTATGTGTTAGTGGGCCTACCACACATTAGCTATTAGGTGGTGAAGAAGTGAGAGAGATAGTAGCCACTAAGAGGCAAGGGATGATTAAGAGGGCAGGCTGTATTGGACAGTTTAGCTTGGACATTGGGCATCGGAATTGCTCTTCCAGTTCCAGTAGCAACTCAAGTTTTTCCTCAATAATTTCCCATCCAAGTACTGGTCCAAACAGTCTTAACTTCAGGTGGATTACCTATTCTGAAGTACAGGTGGTATGGCTGCTGGCTTATTTGTTGCTTATCTCAAACACCAAGTACTTTGGCATGTCCAGTTATTTACATGGTTAATATCTGCCCACACTTGACCGCTACACTCCACCCTTTAAAAATGAATCATTCCCATCAGGTTGAGAAAAAAATCTTGCATGAACAAACCTATGCCAGATGACCACACATTCACACTTAAATATCACAGGTTAATTTAAAGTCACCAATCAACTAACCTGCTCATCTTTGGGTGGTAGGGGACAACTGAAGTGCATGAAAAAGAAATGGAAATATGGAAAGAACATGCTGACTCCACAGAGACAGTTAACAAGTAGAGATATGACCACAGGTCTCTACAAAGGTGAGGCAGTAGTTCTAGTCATTGCACCACCAGTTTGCCTCTAAATACAGTAAGTACCATAACAGAAAATTCCCAAAACGACTCGCAGAGCCTAGATTAGAAGCATTCGGCAAGACAAACATACTTGACTAATTCCTAGTGAGCCCAGTATTCTGTACTTAGACCTTCTCTAATTACTCTCCAGGACCTTGAGGGGTTTTTGGTTTATGGAGTCTATCTCATATATTCAGGATTTGTTTCTTTTTAACACAGGCATTTTATTTTTTCTGGTCTACATTTTACATGTTTACAGAGCCAGATGGCTTGGGTTTAACTTTTATTATTAACTTTTCATTTTTGTGTTTAGATTACTTCTATTATTGTTCCCTAGTTTAACCATTTTGCAATAATAAATTTATCACAAAAGAGAAACATCAGGCACAATTTAGGAATCAACCCTCCACAGGATGCCAGTCCATCGCAGGAACGTTTTACACACAGACCAACCAAGGGCCAATCACTAACTAACCTAACTAACCTCTAAGATGAACAGAGGGTGGCACACAGGTAACAAACAAGGTCATTTTACCTCATGCCTTTCATGATAACATCTCAAAGGTCTTCACACATATAGTAAAATTGTTTCCAGACTCCTCATTCACTAAGGTGGTGGTTCTCAGACAGCAGGCTACATTGCTTGCCTCAGATAATCTACTAAGACATCACCTTACCAGGTATCTCTTGAGTAAAATAGTTCAATGCTACCCCACTCCATAGATGCCCAACATTATAAATTGAAATCAATAGATAATAAAAAGCTGCTGACCGAGAATACTGGTGTTGGTGAAGCGCCAGGCATCGCTGTATGAGGTGTAGGGCGGGTGTGAGTAAGCACTTGCTGAATAATCGCTACCTGTGAAGAGAAGAAAATGTCAGGTCAGGATGGCATTGTTGTCGAAGCCTCCCAAGGCAACCATGCCATGAAAAACAGCCAATCCAGGCAGCTAGAGGCCCTCCAGGACAAAAGAGAAGATGACGTGGCTGGCAAGGCTTGGCAGTAAATGATTGCCAACAGGAGCTGAGATGGCAGGGAGGGCACAGAGCTGCATGTTGTTGACTGTTTTCTGCCCAGAGCCTGCTGGGAGTTGACTCATAATTCACCCGCAGCTTAGTTTTGTAAACCATTAATTTGCAGGCTTGCTGAGTCACTTGGGGTCAAATCTAGCAGAGCAGCAGTGCGGAACATCTCAGTGCTGGCGCTCTCCACGCTCACCTCCAGCTCGCCCAACTTGCTCCTTTGCTTTTTCTGCTGCATTTCAATATTTAATAGGCGCTTGTTATTTCCCTGCTGAATTCCGGCCCTCACACTTTTTACCCTGCATGACCAAAAATAAAACTCACGACAATCCCATTTCACACTTCAGGTAGCGCAAGATGCCACATTAGAAGATGCTACCCATCCTCAACCCCTCACTTTTTAATCCACTCACCCCCATGAGAGCTCTGTTTCTATCAGAGCTCACTGCCTGTACCCTTGGTGACAAGGACTGGGCCCACAATACAGTAACCACAAACACCATCATGGCCATTTTTCCATAGAAACACTGTTGTCAACACACTTGACAGCAGCCATTGGCTAAGGAATGACCCCCCTACTCGCCTCACTGCTCCAGCTCCAACAGTCAGGATCATGGCCCTGTGGTGTTTCCATAGTAATGTGTTGTCAACAAACTTTGATGCAGGAAATGGCCAAATAAAATGACCCTCGATCTATGTCTTCCGCACCTCTGCCACCAAACCCCCTCCTCTGTAAACATGTTTCTTCTTGCCATCATCAAGCCACTGAGGCTGAGGAGAGCTTTTCCCATCGCAGGGTTAAATCATTAACCTAAAATCTATTTCTTTCTTTCCATTCTATTAACCAAATCAAGTGTGAGGCAAAGCACAGTACCTGTGGGCCTCTCTAAATGCTATAGACACAGAGGTTTGGCAGTGTGTACCACCATCACCTTCACCCCAGTGTATCTAATCTGTACTGACTGGCACCCATTTTAGCTGAGCCAATCTTAGCATGCTATTAAATGCTTACCTGCTACCATACCAGCAATTGCTGAGGAGCTGTAGCCCGTCTGCCCACTGGTGGGAATGTGTGGGGGATAGCCTGGAAGAGTGGAGCCCACCATATCCCGACCTGTGAGAAGATAAAGAAGCAAATATGAGGAGACCAGTCTTATTCTGCTCAGCCACAGCGCAAGAAATCAGGGCAGAATTTCACAGACTGGTGACTTTTGGCACTCTATTTTCAGGCACATCATGATTTGTGATTGAAATGATCTGGTTGAGCAAGTTCGGGGGCAGTGGCACTGTGCGACTGCCAAGGTCCTCCTTACCTGAAATGACGGGCTGGCTGCTGAACTGTCCATATGCTTGGGCATGCTGGGAAAATGCGCTGAAGTGCGGCATATGAGAGCCGCTACTGACGGAGATGGCAGCCTGGATTGGCTGCAGCTCTAGTAGGGCAGGGTTTGGCATGTAGGTGGGGGAGCAGGAACCGGGGTGAGTCAGATCCGGGAAAGACTCTTGCTTGACACACAGAGGAAGAGAATGGAAGTCGGTGGCTGTGAGAGGTGGGGAAATGGAGTGAAGTCAGATGAGATGAAGAAAGAATGAGGAGAAGACGAGTGAAAGATTCCACCCCACTTGCTGCACCTTAGCTTCACGGAGTGTTGAAGCCAAGTGTGCTCGCCTGCAGGCTCTACAAGAATCAAAATGTACCAGTTCCATTGATTCAAAGTGCTGATGGTCTATACCAGATGATGAAAAATCAATGATCTGTCAAAATACTTACCAGAAACTACAGAGTATCCCTGGTGTCCAGAGAGATTGCGGCCAATAGCGGTGCTTGACGAGGACAGGGCATTCTTGCACTCATCCACGCTGCTGTTCAACAGGGACAATGGGTAAAGAGCCTTGGATTGAAAGACAGACAGAGAGAGAAGGTGTGAACAACAGCAGCAACATCAGAATGTCTAGGGAAGCATTAGGGATTGTCACAGTCATGGTCTGTCAAGGAGACTGTAGAACAGTGATATGAAGAACAATTGACAACAACAAAATTTATCCCTGGGAGTTCTGAGGGGTCATATAGGAATATAAAAAGCTTGGGAGACCATTCAGACCATCAAGATCCTTTGGTCAGCATATAGCAAAATTGTTCCAATATCTCACCCAGAATCTTTAAGTAAATTCCCAAGGTTACCACTTCAGTCAAGTGACTTGGTTCTCAATTTCCATTATGAGGACACTTTCTCTTCACTATAATTAGGTGTCTTGGAGTGTGAGATTTACTTTTTAATTGTAAGAATTCTCTGGAATTAACTTTGAGAAATGTAAAGATTTGGAGTGGCTCCACAGAGAGTCTTTTCTGTTCAGACATAAAGTGATGTAATTCCCTTAGCCTGTCAGAATAGGACAGATAATTTAATTTGGAGATACTCTTACTATATAAGCTTTCCTCTGGTTGTCTTAAAAATGTAACTTGTCTTTGGTGACCAAACCTGCACCATTTAATAAACTAAATTCTTTGCATTTATATACTCCAGTTGCCATCTCACTAGGTATTCTGACCCTGATATTTTTCTCTTTTAATTGCTTCTGCACATTGCCAAGAAGGTGAAGTGTCCACACAATATGAAGGACTGTCTTAAGATTATGTGAGAAGCTGTTAAGACCCATCATGCTCCAAATCCTCAGGGTCTATCTTAAGCATAAAACATTGGTGGACCCATCTGGGAGCTTTCTAAACATTGACTTTATAGTGTTTTTTCACAATCTTTTGAAATTTAAAGGTGGGCTTTGAAAAGGCTGGTACGTTATTTTAAAATACCCATCATATTCCATCAGAAGCAATATTAGGATGTTCTTCTTGAAATGTCTGTATGACAGACTTTGACATTCTGAGCAAAGGCGCTCCATCATATTACTACAAACCTTGACAGCCTTCCATATCTGTCTTGAATATTCTGTGTATGGACCTTCACTGTCCTTCACTTCACCTTCGAGCTTTTTTCTCTGGACCTTGACTGTTTTTCATATCATGTACTCCTTAGATGAGGTAAATAAATTATGTCGATGAACTTGAACACTCTGAGGGCAGACCCTGATAGTCCTTCATATCACCATGAACCATCACTGAATGGACCTCAGCAGTTGTTCATAACACTCTTGAACAGTCTGCTCAAAAGATTTAACAGTCCTTTGAGTCAGTGTTGAGCTTTTTGATGTTTTGATTTTGGTTGTTCCTCATATCATGTATAAACACTACAAATGCCTGCACCCTAACATAGGTTTTGAAAAATAGAGGGATAGTTAGATATGGAAAAATAAAACTTCAATATACTGAGGTCTGGCCTTGACAATTCTTCATATCATTATGGAACATCACAAACAGGATTTTAATAATATTTCATAACACTGCTGAATATCCTGATGATGAAACTTGACAGCTCTGATCACCATTGAAATTTTTGCTGTCATCACTGTGGAGCCTCTTGCTGTGAACCTTGACTGTTCATTACATCGTGTATAAATTCCAATGTGCTGGTTCTATACAGTACATCCTGAATTCAACTAAGCATGTGTGATAATGGATAAACATATGCAAATGACAAACAAAACTCAAAGTTAAACTTGAACTCTATGAAAGAAGATCTCGACAGTCTGTCCTATTAGCATGGTGCATGTCAGGAAGGACTTTGATAATTCATCATGCCTGTCTTGAACATTGTGGGCACAGACATTGACAGTATTTCACATTGCTGTTGAGTTTCCTTCTGTGAATCTTGATTGCTTTGTATTTCATACACCAATTCTAGAGTACTGGTCACATACAGTAAATAAGTTGAACTTGAATGCTCTGAGGATACACCTTGTTAGTGTAAATACAGTGCTTCTGGAAAGTATTCACAGCGCATCACTTTTTCCACATTTTGTTATGTTACAGCCTTATTCCAAAATGGAGTAAATTCATTTTTTTCCTCAGAATTCTACACACAACACCCCATAATGACAAAGTGAAAAAAAATTACTTGATGTTTTTGCAAATTTATTAAAAATTAAAAACTGAGAAATCACATGTACATAAGTATTCACAGCCTTTGCCATGAAGCTCAAAATTGAGCGCAGGTGCATCCTGTTTCCCCTGATCATCCTTGAGATGTTTCTTCAACTTAATTGGAGTCTACCTCTGGTAAATTCAGTTGATTGGACATGATTTGGAAAGGCACACGCCTGTCTATATAAGGTCCCACAGTTGACAATTTATGTCAGAGCACAAACCAAGCATGAAGTCAAAGGAATTGTCTGTAGACCTTCCGAGACAGGATTGTCTCGAGGCACAAATCTGGAGAAGGTTGCAGAAAACTTTCTGCTGCTCTGAAGGTCCCAATAAGCACAGTGGCCTCCATCATCCCTAAGTGGAAGAAGTTCAAAATCACCAGGACTCTTCCTAGAGCTGGCCGGCCATCTAAACTAAGCAATTTGGGGAGAAGGGCCTTAGTCAGGGAGGTGAAGAAGAACCTGATGGTCACTTTGTCAGAGTTCCAGAGGGAGGAGAACCTTCCAGAAGGACAACCATCTCTGCAGCAATCCACCAATCAGGCATGCATGGTAGAGTGGCCAGACGGAAGCCACTCCTTAGTAAAAGGCACATGGCAGCCCACCTGGAGTTTGCCAGAAGGCACCTGAAGGACTCTCAGACCATGAGAAACAAAATTCTCTGGTCTGATGAGACAAAGATTGAACTCTTTGGTGTCAATGCCAGGCGTCACGTTTGGAGGAAACCAGGCACCGCTCATCACCAGGCCAATACCATCCCTACAGTGAAGCATGGTGGTGGCAGCATCATGCTGTGGGGATGTTTTTCAACGACAGGAACTGGGAGACTAGTCAGGATAAAGGGAAAGATGACTGCAGCAATGAATGAATTTAATCCATTTTGGAATAAGGCTGTAACATAACAAAATGTGGAAAAAGTGATGTGCTGTGAATACTTTCCGGATGTACTGTATCACTCATAAACAATTACACAGACCTTCAGAGTCCATTATGTCACTGTTGAGTATCTCTGAGTGACCTTGACAGTTATGCCTGGCCTACTTAAATATACTGAAGACAGGCCATGGCAGGCCTGAGCTTCAAATCATATATACCTTTTAATGTATTAGTAACATAAGGAAAATGAAACTTAAAGTTAAACATTGTGAGGACAGACTTTGATAGACCTTCATATCATCCAATAACTTTACATTGCTAAGGTTTTATTGTGTTCTCATGGCAATTATTAAGACAGACCTTTACTGTGGCTCATAGCTGTATTGAGTATGTCAGGGTTGCTTTGACAGTTCTCCAAGTCTGTGAAGTGTGTGAGGACAGGACATGAAAGTCTTCAAATCACCATTGACCTTATTTCTATGGCCCCTGGTGCTCCTTCCCTTCACTTTACACGGCTCTAGTAGATTGACAAAGTCTGACCTCCAGCACATATACAGTAATTGATTTTGTATATTCAGGTACCATTTATGTTGTCATACCTGCTCAGTTTTGCTGTGGTTGGGTGATGTGAAAGCATCAGGTGGATAATGATGCCTATCGAAGCCGCATTCCAACCCTTCCAGGTGCTGAGCCGGGAAGTGATCAGGTCGTAGTTGCTTCCGCGGTCCACCCCCACTGCTCTGAGAGTCCACGCTAAGGCGGCAACTCTCTTGGTCACCTGCATCGTACAAAAGTTGGATAAGTTAGGGTTAAGGTTAGGCTTAGTGTTAGGGTTATCCAACTAATATTTTTCAATATTTCACCTATATACTGCATACTAATAAAAAGACAAAGGAAGGGACGATGAATAAAGAGAAATGAGAAATCTGAAATCCTAGTGTTTAATTTGTGTATTCATTCATGTTAGAACTAAAATAAAGTTTTACTTTCCAGCATATGAAACTGAAAGATGGATGTCCTGAAGCTAAGAGATCCTGTGTGGAGTAGAGTTACAGGAAGTACAGTTAAGAATGTTGAGAGATCTAAAGACTTGGATGAGGTAATACAGGGACAGTCAATGGCAATAATGAGAGGCTCAGAAGAATTTGGTTTATCTGTTGTGAGATGTCACAACACAATCAGAATTTTTTTTTTCCCAATGCTTTTTGAAAAATAAAATGATATTTATACAATATATATGATAAGGTGTTCAAAAGAAAGAATGACACTCTCCTGACCAATCCACATCCCACCACATCATCTGGACAAACAAAGGTTATGATGTCAAACTCAATACACAGCCATAAAGCTAAAATATTCACTAGTGCAGACGTGGGTCATGGAAGAACAAATGAAATGTCCTGCAAAGGCCGCAAGAAAATGATAGGAAATGATGGGCAAACAAAGCAACAGCATACAGAGAACTGGGAGAGTCTACCAAGGTGGGGATATCTGCACTACAAATGGGGGATTCAAACTAAACAAACATACACACGAGTGGATAGCACCACCATGACACAAGTAATGGTATAGCAAGTGAGCAGTACAGAGAAGGACAAACAAACCAGATAGACAATACTGTGGCTGGCATCTTAGAAACAACTCACATGTCAAAAAGAAAACAGAAAGAGAGGGATAAGCAAATTAGCAATATGCACAAAAGAAGACAGCTTAGCTATGACGCAGAGTGTAAACTAATGGTCAAAAATAGCAAATGCAATAATAAAAATAATTCTTTGCATTTATGTAGCGCTTTACTCACTATTCAAAGCGCTCAGCAATTGCAGGTTAAGGGCCTTGCTCAAGGGCCCAACAGAGCAGAGTCCCTTTTGGCATTTACGGGATTCGAACCGGCAACCTTCCGATTGCCAGTGCAGATTCTTAGACTCAAAGCCAATTAAAATTAAATGTACAGCACAAAGAAGTGTGCGTAAAATAAATCCTTTATAAATCTACTGTACTTCTTTGGGACTGATGATAGGACTTGGATCATTTAAGTAATAACTACTGTTTTAAGATTTCATTGTTGCAGTCTAGTATAAAACATATACTGTATAATGTACAGTATTTGTCAAAATTTCCTTTTATTTATTATATGTTTATTATTTATACAAAGTAAATAACATGCATTTATAACAAGTATATAACATTGAACTGCCTGTGCCAATAGTATCCATTTATTCCACCCGGGGGAGTAAATGCTAACATTACTCAAAGTTATTGTCTGCTTTTTTATTTTTTATTTTTTCATTTTTATTACTATTTAATTTAATATTGTTTTTTTGTATCAGTATACTGCTGCTGGATTATGTGAATTTCCCCGTGGGATTAATAAAGTATCTATCTATCTATCTATCTATCTATCTATCTTATTCTCATTAATTATTGACACTTGCATACTGTTCGTAATTCAGTTGTTAAATTTTTCCGTCGCATTAACAATATGGTGTCAACTTGGACAGACATTTTAAGTCACTCACAAGAAAATAACTATTGGGTATGGATAACTTATGCAATACCGACACACCGGTCCCTGCTAATTTACTTATTGAAAACTGTTTTTTCTTATGTAAGCAGAAAGTGACATAGCAAAACCTTAATAGATTATTGTAAGAAGCAGAGAATACCTACAAGATTTCACATTTGGAAAGATCTTACTTTGGTAGAAAAAAACAAGAAGAGGAAAGATACAAATATTAAGGGATTCATGAGAGATGCAGAGGAGAACAGAACCACAGGGTGATCCTGAGGTCCAGTGCTACAAGGATCTATTGGACTCTGGAAATATGCTCTGGAAATAGGCTCAATACGAATTAGATGTAGTGGACTAATCCAATGTGAAATTACTTGACTTCTGGTCGGAGGGTATGTCAGATTAAGGCCATGTCAAACATTAAGACAATATACAGTTGTAGCTTTCATTTAAATAATCTTAGCGAGTCAGTCAGAGGCAGTCAGCAGTGTGCTCCTGTAATGGCCAGTCATGTGATATGACGTACCCAGAGACTCATTCCAACCAGTCCGTCATTCACTCCTACAAAGGAACGAGGAATGAAGAACGCCGGTGCTTTGGACCTGATAAACAGAAGAGAGGCTTATCTGTCTAAAGTCACATGTTGTATGTACCACGACAGAACAGAAAAAAGGGCCAATATTGCGGCTGAACGCGTCATACCTGTTAACCCTTTATACAGCACCGGCTCCATCAGGCAGCACATCATTAGCTATAACAAAAATGGGCAAGCACAATTCTGTTGGAAGGTCTGCATACAAGATGCTAAATGTGTTATGTCCAGCTATTATTAGTCATGTAAACTAACATGGTCCAGCAACAAGATCCGCTACTGCAGTGAGTAAGTCTGACATGCCCAATGACTAGAAGTCATGTAATGTGACATCGACTTTAGAGACCTGCGACTTTCCAGCACAACCTCACATTTCTAAAGTACTGCAAGAATGCTCCTTTTTCTAACAGCTAATAAATATTCTGCCTGTTGGTGCCAATGCCCATGTGAAGGCCTTCCAGGTACAGCATTTTCAGCTGCAATTTTTTGTTTTCTAACCCCAATCCTACCCCTAACCCTAACCCTTTTCTTATTTTCTATTCTATTGTAGTACATAAAACAGTTGAGTCTTTTATTTGTTTGTCAGGATGAAAACACCCGTGTCCCTTATTTTTCAGAGTATCATTACATTTATTGTCCTTCATTAATTCACAGCTGTAAGGCAAAATCAAACCTATTTGATTCTGTTGGAGTGAGTCATGGACTAGTTGGAGTGAGTCACTGGGTGCATCACATTACATGACTAAACTTCACAAAAGCGCATTGTAGCTAAGATTATGTAAAAGAAGTCTATGATTGAAAAGTGCTAGAAAAGACATCTAATGTGACATGGCCTTTAGTAAGGCAATGCCTTTAGACTCACGGTGTCAGACAAGGGATGATGGGAATTAAAGGTGGACTTGGCTGAAGAGAGACATAATGATAATAAACTAGAGAGATAATGACATAAAGCTATGCAAAAAAACATGAGGAATTATTAGTGTGCAAGAGGTCATCTTCACTTAGCCACAGATAATGGAGTAACTGCTGATGGGTAAAGTGATGAATGACATCCCAAAGACAGGTAGGCAAAGCTGACAGTGACAATGAACCTAGTAATGGACAAATGCCAGTAGACCCTAAAACAAATGGAGATCTACAGGGATCAACAGAATAAACAACAGACATATGAAATAAACAGACTGAGAACATCTAGCAACTGTAGTGAAGCAAAAAGGAGGCCACCAGCTACAAAGAAACAGACTCACTGTCATCATGCTTTCTCTTGCCTTCGCCACCGGCCTGCGCAATACCCAGCAGTCCGTTAATGGAATAAGTTGAACCCAGTGAGTCAGACTGGGGGGATTCAGGGGGCGTCACTGCAGAGCTTGGGACTGGTAGGGACACATCAAAAAGGAGAGTGGTGTCATTGTCATGGTGAGAAAAGCAGTCAACAAAGCTCTAGTAAGCTTTACTCACTCAGCGTGTGCCCAGGGCTCAGGCCCTTGCTGTCCATTGGAAGGTTGAACGGCTGTTGAACCTTTGTCCGAATAATCCTGCAAAGGGAAGAAATGTCAATGCGTTTGTGGAGATGCATCTCCTTCTACTTGTCTGCTGCATGCTTTGTGACATCCTCCACTTTTTCCCTCCTAACGTTCTCTTTGTGCCCACCCTGGCCATGTCATGTGCTTCTGCACTCCAATCAACTCTGTCCTACAGTTCACCATGGCCCTTGGTGTTACCTATTAATGGAGCTGACGCTTGGCACCGTGTCATTGTCACACACCCCCTCAGACAGTAGCCGGTCTCGGATCTCCCAGGCAAACATGGTAGGATTCTGACGCTTATATTCTGCTATCTTGTCCACCACTTTTGGTGTGGCAACTTTTGGTTTGGAGCCCCCAATCACACCAGGCTTGATGCTTCCTGTTTCATAGTACCTGGGGAGAGTGAAAGAATAGCACTTTAAAATGGATTTAGAATTAACAAATTTGCATTAAGGGGTTCAGTCAGAGCAAATTACCAGCCAGTGTAAGATGCTATATTTCATGGAAACAGGTTCAGGATTCAAAGAAATCAAAAAACATCTCCCACATTTCTTTTTGACCTCACAAGTCTCTCTCTACATGTCTTTTTTATTTTGTCCATCTTGCTTGTTCATTTTGAAGTCATTTTTTCTCATTTTTATCTGTCCCTCATCATTTTAAGCATCCAGCTTCCCTCTCTTTAATTGTAATATAACTGAATATTCTCAAACCTAATTGAAGGTCATGGGATTGCCAGTGTCTATCCTGGAAGTATCAGGCACAAGGCAGGAACAAACCCTGGAAGAGGTGTCAGTCCAGCACAGAGCAGAGCACACTCACACAGGAACAGTTAGTGTCACCAGTTAACCCAAAAATAAATGCCATTTGGATGTTGGAAGGGAAGTTGGAGAAAAACACAAATATGGACACATGTACAACATGCCAGCTCCACACAGATAATGACTGGACTGGGATTTGAACCCATGCACTGTTCATTTACTTTTGTGCCCATCACTCTTTCATTTGTACATCAATTGCCTTTTTTTGGTTATTTGAATATTCTTGACTCTCTCTGTTCTCCCTTCAAATGTCCTTTCATTCATTTTCCACATTCTCTCTTTTCTTTTTCACGTCTCTTTTTTACATACCGGTCTTCATTTTTCCCATTTGTCTCCTTTGTTCTCATCTTTTACCTCTTTAAATATTCACTTCTCCACTTGTTCAATGTTTGTTTGTTTACCTTATTTAGTGTCCTTCTCACTCGTGCCCCTCTTTGGCTTTTTCTCATTGTTTTCATGTTTATCTCCTTACTTTATTTGTCTTTCGGTCTCTTCTCCCTTTGAATGACTTTCTCTTTTCTTTTTGCCCACTCTTCTGTTTTTACACATTCATTCATTTTATCTTTTCTGCATCTGACCCCATTATTCTTTAAACTTAAATATCCTTTAATTGTAACTATGAGTTGTCAGACTCATCTATCTCTCTCTGTCCGTCTGTCTGAATGTTTGTCTCTTATTCTCTTTTTGTCTATCTGTCTGTCTTTCTCACTCTTGCCCCTTCTCTCATTCATATTTTGTCTGTCTAACTGTCATTCTCTCATTGCTTTTCTGTCCATTTCTCACTCTGTCTGTCTCACTCACTATGTCTGTTTCTTCTACCATTCTGTCTGTCTTTTCTTTCATTCCCTAATTCTTTCTATCTGCCTCACTGATTACATATGTCTATCTCTAACACTTTCTGTATCTTTCTTTTTCTCTTTCCCATACTGTCTATCTGTCATGCTCTCTTTTTCTCTTTCTGTATCTCATTCTGTCTGCTTGTCTCTCTGTGTCTGTCTGTCTCACTCATTATATTTATCTGATTCTCTCTCTCACTTTCTCTGCCTTTTGTCTGTCTGTCTCTTCATCTGTGTCTCTTTCATATTCTGTCTATCTGGCTGTCATACTCTCATTGCCTTTCTACCAGTCTCTTACTCTGTTTGTCTCAGCCTTTAGTTTGTCTCTTTTCACATTCTGTCTGTCTTCTTGTATCTTTCTCTTACCTGTCTATCTGGCTTCCTGTCTACCTGCCTCATGTTTTTTTTATCCCGTGTGTATCTTTTATTATAATTATTTGTATCTCACTTTCTTTCTCTTTCCTTTTCTCTATCTCTCTATCACATTCTGTCCATCTGGCTCACATTTTCTTTCTGTCCAGCTTTGTGACTTTTATTAATTTCTCCCTCTCATCCTCTCTCTGCCTGACTGTTTGTTTCTCTCTACTTCTGTGTCTGTCTATTTACCTTTCTATGTGTCTCCCCTCTCTCTCTATCTATCTCTCTCTCTCTCTCTCCATCCATCTCTATCTCACATTCTGTCTGTTTAGCAGTCATTCTATCATTTTCCTTCTGTCCATTTCTCATTCTGGCTTCCTGATTCACTCATCATAGACATCTGTCTCTATTTATTTTTCCTTTTTCTCTTCCTTTCACATTCTGTCTGTCTGGCTATTATTCTCTCGTTCTCTTTCTGCCCAGTTCTCCTTCTGTCTGTCTAGCTGTCATTCTTTCATTTTCCTTATGTCCATTTCTCATTCTCTGTGTCTGTTTCACTCATTATAGGCATCTATCTCTATTTCTTTTTTCTCTTTCTCTTTCTTTCACATTCTGCGTATGTCTGTCTACCTTTCTATTTGTTTCTTCTCTCTCATTGTCTGCCCGTCTGTCTCTCTATCTCTCTGTCCACAATGTCTTAACTTCCCACCCTCAAAGCTGAGCTCCTGTGTCTCTTTACTCCCTTGCACTTCACTTACCTTCCTAATATCTTGCTCACACAGCCATGGCTGACTCGCAGCTGTCGTGAAATATCACAGGGGCGAACTCCCTGGTGTGCCATGTCAACGATTCGCTGGCGGATCATTTCAGGAAGTGGCCGTCCATTCACAAACATTCCGCCTAGTTGGTTAAGGCCCCCATGACCTGGGGGAGAGAGGGGTGAGAACATTAATTCAGACCTCGTAAGAGAAATAAGAGAAAATACCAGAAGCCAAAAGCTGAATTGACAGTTAGACAATCCTTGGTGAAAACAAGACTACTGACTATGTCAGGTGAGCAGCTCAGTTCTTTTCATCCCCTCTAATGTATTTTGAGAGTTCATGAAAACTGTAAGCATCGTGGTTAACATGGAAGTTTGTTTGGATGAAACAGAAACCCCAAAAAGCAGATGCAGAAAGCAAAGTCACAACATCCACAGCCAATGAAATGGACAGTTAATGAAATAAAAATGACAGCTTGTGAGGGGCGGACTGGCATTTGTTGTGTCCGCCTTCACCAACCATTCACTCAATCAATTAACTGGGATTCTTGTGGGCTTTGTAAAGAGAGTTTTGATGGTGATATGTCTGTGAGATGTGCTGTATAAAATAAAGATTTCATTCATTGATTCATTGATTCATTGATTGATCATACAACCACAGTGCTAAACTATATCAAACAGTCCATCAATTTTCTTAGGAAAGTGGCTCACTTTGAACACCTCAAAGCAAAATAAAGATTCATTGATTGATTGATACCTGAACCACTTTATTCACCTTTAGCATCCAGTCAATGATCAACTGAATCTGCTTTCATGGCTTCGTAAAGTGACTTTAAATGATACTTTCCTTAAAAAGTGCTCTATACTAAAGACAAAGTAACTAAGTTATTCTATACTTACTAAATGTGTTTTCAATTAAATCTGCACTTGCTTTGAACTGTAATTGGGGATGGTATTCTCTTATTAAATAAATATTGATACAGTTCTTATCAATTATCTATCAACTGACTCAATCAATTAATTTGGGATTATTGCTTTAACTGCCTTGTGATGATGCTCCCTATATATACGCATATCTATGGAAGCCTGAAAAGAACAAAATTAGCATTAAAATTACTGGACGGCTGTGTAGGTGGAAGGATTCATGTTGGATTGGTTGATACAAAACACACTACGGACAACTTCATTACTCTAATAGTGTATTCAGTCAATCAGATCTGCATGTGCGTTTGTTTTGTTGCGTATCTGTAATGGTGCTCTATGTTAAAGATACTACATAACCTTAATATTGATTGATCAATAGGTTGACATTACATGTACAGTTGCATTTAGCATAACTAGTCAGTCAAACTGTTATTTATGTGAACCTACAGGAACTTTGCGAAAGTGATTACTCAAAGTTACATACATACTATGCATAGTCATAAATAGATGGTAACAGAATAGGTAATAGATGATAAGACTCTTAAAATTGATACTTTTTTAATTGCACAGTACATTGTGTGGTTCCTTGTAAAACCATGGCTTGTCAGAGAACCATTTCATTGTGAGAAGAGTTCTTTGCATATAAAATTGGTCTTTGGGATTTGAGAATGTTGATAATATGTGGACAAAACACATTTTTGATATTTTGTAGGCTGCTTAGCAGGATACTTACAAATCAAGAAAACCTGAACTTAGTGTCAGGAGTCCTAAACCCACTGATATTTCACAGATCTATTCATATTAATTTATAGAGCCTGTTATGGATATATAATAATATAGGATTTTTTATTTCTTTTCTGGATTCTTCACGTGGCAACCCAAAATGGTTCCTCTATAGTTCTGATTGCTCTACACAATTAAAATAATGCTTCTTTAATGGTACTTTATGACATTTTATGGTTCTTTACTGGGTTGTGATGTTCCTCAAGGAGGAGAAGAACCATTTTGGGCACCTTTATTATAGATAGATAGATAGATAGATAGATAGATAGATAGATAGATAGATA
>JANRMT010062796.1:77761152-77796520 GCA_026402145.1 Polypterus bichir lapradei
CTATCTATCTATCTATCTATCTATCTATCTATCTATCTATCTATCTAGGCGACTATTTAACTCACGTAATTGATTCATTAATAGATTTTGCAGTTCTAAACGTCTCATTAGACAAATCTAATTTAAAAGAGTCGTATACATGCTCTTCGGTTTGAAGAACAGCCCTTGCTATAGTTGACTTAGAAATCAATTAATTAAATAGCAGCTCTCGGGTATGTCTTAAAAGACAAACTTCAGCTCTAGTCCTTCAAAACTGCTTCTCTGCTTTCTTTCCTCTAACCTATGGGAGATTCAGTCTAGTTAATACGAATATCATTTTACGGGTTTCTTTAATTCATCATATAAACCTTGCCGTAATTTCTGTATAACCGCCGGCGTTTGTTTCTCATTTAAAAGAGATCATCTTTGCAAATAGGTCACTGATTTATTAACCAAAATCAGTTAAATAAAGATATCACTGAGAAATCTGGTGATGTTAAATATGTATGTGCTTTTTTTTCTCTCTCTCTCTCTCTCTCTCTTTTTTTTCTTTTTTGAGAAAAATATCCGCGAACTCCCACGGCTATTCGTCTTGCGCTGGAAACGAACAACTTGTTTACTGACGGGCATTAAGACGAATTACAACAAAGTTGATTAAAGGCTCCTCTGGAGAAAAGGCGCAAAGGCGCTAATCCTCTGTTTGCGGCGCTTTTCAGATGACCGTTTATCTGATTTTGCATTGGCCATCCCAAGCCACCGTTTCTTTCACTAATGGAGAATGAAAAGAGGTATATTACCGCCAGCCAAAGAGTCCATGTTTTGCAATAAATACGTGGTCCCTTGAACACGTGATTAAATCCCCCAAAGGACCTCAAACTGACCCTTTTTTTCTACATCTGTGCCTTCAGGGGCACAAGAAGAAGGTTACCCGGAGTTTATCACGGGATTAAACTAAAAACTCACGACTCGACGGAAGAGTTAAATAATTTCCTGCAAATTAACAACATTCTCTAAAAGAAAAAAAAAAATCAGTCGAGGGTGGCATGGTGGCGCGATGTGTAGCGCTGCTGTCTCTCAAACCCAGCCTCTTAGATTCTAATCCCACGCCGGTTGCTGTCCGTGCAAAGTTTACGCCTTCTCCCCGTTTCCGTCCCCCACTGTCACAGACGTGTAGGTTTGTTAATTGGCCGATGCACTAATGATCTGTTCGTGGTTATTTCCTGCCTTGCGCCCAGTGCTTCCCGTATAGGCTCCAGACATCGCGATCCTGAATTGGGCTACACCGATTTGAGATACAATAATAAAATTGTAATCATAATGGTCTACAATAATGAAAAATACTATAATTTTAATTTAAAATTGGAAAATTACCGAATATTTATTTTTAAGAGTCAAAATGTAAATCAAATCAAATCGTAAAAAATAATCAGAGAAAATAACATAACAAACATCAAGCAATAAAACAAAAGAAAGAATAATACCTGGACCGTTGCCAGGGCGAGGATGCCTATTGCCGGTAATGCAGCTTCTTGTGCAGGGTCTCAGGGAGCTGTTGCCATCTGAAGTATATAAGGAATACGTTACCTTTGGTCTGGGGCATATTTTAAGATTGTTTAAGAAAGGCGAAGGTTCCAGAATGTTCCTTTACCTATTGAGATCCTTAGCAGGTTCCATAAAGAGGCATAAATAGATAATAAGAGATTTGTGGAATACCATTGGGTTCCTAACTTTTAAAGGGTCTCAATGCATACAATAACACAGGCTCAGTTTCAGGTTAGGTAGCCTCCATACATTAAATATTTTTGTTTTCTCTGAATAATAGGAACATTGTAAAAGCCCAAACAACCAACTTAATTTGGAAAGAACCCTTCACAGAATGAGAAGGCTCTTTGTTAAGCAACACAAGAACCACACAACCCAGTAAAGTGCCATTAAAGAACCAGCACTTTAAAGAGTGCACCACGAATATGAATGACGTGCATGGCACAAACCACAAAAGTGGTTTCATCAGAGAGCCTCAGGCTGACAAAAACTTGCCTAGTCAGTGATAGCGTTATCCGTTTTGAAAACATTTTAAGTAAATTATTTTGATTTTTACTGGGGGGGATTTGCTCTTCAGTATTTTTAGAATTGTGCGTGTCTGAAGCTGCTTGTTTCTTGTAATGAAAAATATTGGATACCACTCCTTTTCGTCTTGAACATATTTTGCTTGAGTAGAATTGGAAATATATTTTGTAATCCATGCATGCATCCAATGTCGTATCCGTCTAATCCATGCCAGAGTCTCTGGGCTATCCGGCGGGCAGATCAAAGCCGAAATCAGCTCCGGGTCGGTGCCGGCATTGCACACTTTAAAATCATGGTGCCAGAGTGGTTCTTCAGTGCGATGTCATAGGGGAACCTTTTGGTTCCCATCCAGATGAAGGTTTGGAAAGAGTCCTTATTTATTTAGGTCTGTAACAGGCTATTTAAATATCCATGAATAGATGGTAACAGGTTTGTTAAATATCAATAGCTGCCTGATTTCTAAATGACCCTTGCTGTATACTATAACACAGGCTCAGTTCAGGTTTTCTTGATCTGTCAGCATCTTGTATATATTAAAGATTTCTGTTTTCTCCACTTACAATGAACCTCTTCAAGGCCCTATATGGACAGGACCCTTCTCAAACTGAAACGGTTATTTTCTTTTTCAAGCAACGAGTCTACGAAGAACTACACAGCCTAGTTAAATGCCATTAAATAACTGTTATTCACGCACGTATAATGTGCCAGTTCAGGGCTGCATATTAACAACCCATATTTTAAGAGTGGGAACGGGAAACATTCCTACTGCGAAGAAACTCAAAGTACTGTCCACTCTGACATTGGTCGAGCAGGAGTTTGCATCGGGAGCCCCGTGACAAGAGCGCCAGCGATCCTGTTGTATTTCAACATTCGATCTAAATGAGATGGCGGCACGGTCGCCTTCCGGGTCCTCCCTGCGTGAAGTTTGCATGTTCTCCCCGTGTCTGCGTGGGTTTCCTCCGGGCGCTCCGGTTTACTCCCAAAGTCCAAAGACATGCAGGTTAGGTGGATTGGCGATTCTAAATTGGCCCTAGTGTGTGCTTGGTGTGTGGATGTGTTTGTGTGTGTCCTGCGGTGGGTTGACACCCTGCCCAGGACTGGTCCCTGCCTTGTGCCCTGTGTTGGATGGGATTGGCTCCAGCAGACCCCCGTGACGCTGTGTTCGGTTTCAGCGAGTTGGAAAAAGAATGGATCTAAATGAGATTTCACGATACGAGTGATAGTCTAAAGAACTACATACACTTTTAAACATAAAGGTGCCAGTATGGGTTTTCAGAGCGATGCCCTAGTGGAACCGTTTTTGGATCACAAAAGACTAATCCATATAAAAGTTCCAGAAATAACCTTGTTTACTTAGATCTGTAACAAGCTACATAGAGTGAATAACCATATAGGTAACAGATTTCTGAAATTCCAATGGGTCATGGGTTTAAAAGGACTCTTGTAACAAAGGTTTTCTTAACCTGTTAACGTTCTGCTAGATACCAAATATTCAAGGTTTTAATTTTTTTTCCCTACATATTTTTCAAAGCACAAAGAACCAACTTCATAAAGATCCTTTCCCAGAATGGTAGGTGCTTTGTCAAGCAATAGTTCAACGAGGGACCACACGTAAACAACCGATATTTATTACGCGTGAAATATTTCAATATACAAAGTCAGAGTTTCTAATGGCACTCATTAAGTTTTCCAGCAATACGTTTGTCCGTTGCGGTTATGCGTTCTGTATATGGCATCTGTTTGATTCGGCGAGTGATCAGTAGTAAGATCAGATATGAAGACCGGAAGGCGGGTAGTGCTATATCAATTCATTTATAAACCCGCTTATTCTGAGCAGGGTCGCGGAGAAGTTGTGCCCATCCCAGCAAGCATCGACACAAAGCAGGAGCAATCCCTGGACTGGACGCCGGTCAATTGCATGGTGAATACTCACGCACATACGAACATCGGGGCCATGGCGAGGAGGAGATGTCTGTTAGGACAGTGAGTGTTGACGGGTCTCAAACGGAGTGAGTCCGCTACGAAGAAGAGATACCCAGCGCAGTCATAGGCTGCCTATACTTGATGTCAGCTTCTTCTGGTACAGGGTCTCAGGGAGGTGCACCCTATGTTTCTGTCACTGGGGAATATTTTAGGGTTGTATGAGATAGCTGGAGTTACCAGAACAAACTTAATGGCACCGTGAAACCTTCACATTCGACAATCTCCAATGGTGTCTTCGACATCCTCACAGCTGAGGGTCGGATAAGTCACTTGATCCGACCGAGTTCTCCCTTGACTTTAATTAGCAAGTGTAGGCAGGCCGGATTAAGACCTTTAGATGCCATTAAGCACTTAAAAGATTTTGGACGACTGAACGAAACAGCCGATATGACTGATCACGTAAGCCATCACCAGCTTCTAATTTTGCTGTATTCCCGTATATATCATTAACCTCTATTATTACAATTTTATTATATGATAAAGTATCTGCCAAACAAATGTACCCGACAAGTGCTTTGCCCTTATTGGGGCTAGTCAGGTGTACGCACATTACATCCACTGATGGGAATCGAACCTGGGACTGAAGAACTTGAGACGAAGCCTCTGACTTTGGACCAGGGCAGCTGCTTCGCTTGACTAACAAGGTGAAGATCGGAGTATTACTTTCTTAGGTCTGAGTAGCAATCTGATTACTTAGGTGGTTAGCTATCAGGTAACGCTTGTGGTTTGCCGACCTGCCGACCAACCACACGCGTTACCTGGCAGATCACCACCCAAGTAACCAGATTGCGATTCAGACCAATGAATCTATATTGTGTGTGATTTTTTATTTAAGGTAGGAGCCCTTTTGGTGGAACCTGGTTCAGATGTACCATTTGCAGTTTTGCACCATATGGTCCATGGTAAATCCGGCAGTGGAAAATTTCTGTTATGCTTCTCTTCCCTTGATGCCCATAAGCACGTGATTATATTTGATCGGGGATCGGGGTTTGCACCCTGCGCTTTTAAAGGAGCGTCACAAGCTGTCACACTGGGTTTGCATGGCAGTAACCGTCGCAGGACTGGATCAACACAGTCCATGCACATCGGGTGTGCTGAAAAAATGTTTGTAAACGCAGCTTAACATTCGTAAGTTTGCTTCAGGGTCTCGCGTGTCCACAACATATCCCGGCAGCACTGGGCTGAAGGCAGGAGCCAGCATATCGCAGATTTATATAAAAAAAGTTTCTCGCCAGCAGTACTACGCATATTTTTTTTCTGGAATAGTATTTCAAAATGACATTGTTTAATACTGTTGATTTTGCACGATTTAATGCAGTTAACAAAAAGTTACATGTAAATTCTCAATATGCAACAAGCAAAAACGAACGAACTAATTTATCTACTTGGCTACCTTCAAATATCAAATTACTAAAATACAGCAATGTTTTAATTATAAAGACTGTTATACAGCTGCTCTGCCAGACAAAAAAAATCATCAAAATTTTGGAACAGCTTTCTCATCTGAATGCAAATATTTATGTACCGATCTAAATGAGCGCAAATGCGATTCAATCACTTGGTGCATGACAGTTTATTTGGGTTTGTGTAGACTCAATACAGTCCACATTTTTTACATTCAGCAGTTTTACTTTCCTGCGCGCACTGAAGGGGGTTCAGGGTTCTTCTGCTTTAGTTTCCATCTTCATGATCCCCTACTGCGACACTCTGCATGCAGATGCAGCGACCTGACCCAAATGGAAAATAAAAAGTCTCCAAGGGCTGATCAGGTTTTTAACTTACGATCTTGCATTTTATTTAACAAACTGTTTATGGTTACTGTCCTAATGCTATAATTACATGACATGTCTTTGTAATAAATAGATTTAATTTTCCAGATGCTTTTACATCAGTTGGCTCACAATTTATCAGACTGTCAACAGTGATACGAGTGGTGCTGATCATGATGGCACTATATGGATAACATTTTGACCATTGCCAGTGGCCAACTACAGACTCGACACAAATTGTACGAAATTGTAGAATGGATAGAAGTATGAATTGTACTCTAGGAAATGTAGTTTCAAGAATTAATTCCTTGTATTATTCCCTCTACTAAACAGAACGTTGTTCAGGTAAACCTTTCCTGGGGTCAGGTGCGTTCGCATAAAAAAGAAGTCTGAAATTTGCATTCGCAATTTCCCAGATTTTATCAAATAAAACCTGTCGAGCGACCTGATGTGCAGCCGTTCTGTACGCAACAATTCCGAGAAATTGGGAAATGCAGTTAGACCAGCTAAAAGACAACTGGCACACACAGTAATTTATATCACGATGCTTTCAATTATAATGTGTTATTATGTGACAAACATTAAACCTCAGAGAACTCGTGTGTGTGTATTTACGGCAACTCTGACCCATGCTTATGCAACATTTTGGAGAACCTGCAAAACAAAGGTACCTTTGACCAAGTATATGCAGGCAAACCATTAAATGCCATCTCAAACTTGTAATACATATAAATGAGCTGTTATTATAATGTGCATTGATATTACAAACACATTACACCTCAAAATTGCTGAATATTCCCTTTTAATAGGCTCAATGCTGCATATTTTCACTGAAGAACTTTTTTGTTTTTCATCAGTTTCGACTGCCTGTTGTTAGTTCTGGCCAGCTGTTCAGGAATATCTCAGCCAAGCTTCACTCCATCATGCCCACTATGCTGGAAGCGATAAACCAGCCAGTGAGGTGCTACATACACTTTTTGTATAGTGAGGGTACACATACATAAATCATGATATGTTTTCTGAACAAAAATGGTAATTTGCAACAGTGTCCGGTACTCCTAACATAATCGGAGGATTTTACTGCACTCATGTGGCAGTAAGGACGCCCAGTGAGAGTAAAGCTGCTTTTGTTAACTGGAAGTAGTGACCTTACTTTAATTCACAAGTTATCTGAGAGGCCAAGGTGAGACAGACAAATGTTGTGGCTTGGTGGACAGGGTTCATTGGTGATTCATTTATTTTAAGGGTGAAGTAGCTTTGATAGCTCTGATGGTGCTGTATGTGGTGAATGGCTTCTTGGTACGGTAACTGGCTAAACTGTCAGTGTTTCATGTTGCCTGTACAATTCATTGTGACAGCAGTCATGCCATTAAATGTGCTAGGTAGTAGTGACTACCCACTCAGACGCTGGCACCATATGCCTTTCCTGGACTGCCACAATTCACAGCGCTATAATAATTCTCATGATCTTGCGATCTCAGTTTTGGAGCACGGCCAGATACTCTTGAATGCCGGTGACGGTGTCTCAGTGCACTAGCTGGGAGGCTGTTCTACCAGCTGATGAAGTTTTGTAGTTCTGCATTACTTATGTATGAGGTAGATTAGCATACTCCATATATGGACATTTCTGGGTGGCATTCAAGGTGCATTCATGTACACATATTTACAAGGTGATTGTGATTTATAAATGGTAAATTGTATGGAAATGTGGGTACATCTGGTTTTATAAAACTGGGGTTTTTTTTTTAGTCCACAATTTGCTGTGTACTCCTTTTTCTGTGCATATTTTCTCTCTTAAATTAGCACAAAGTTTTATAAATGAGGGCCCTGTGGTCAGATTTACAAAACTTGCTTTCCCAAAAATAGAAGTCAGAAATGTGAGTACACACATTTCCCTCAAAAGTCAGGATTTAAAAAAGAAAACTTGTATGTATTTATTACAACTCTGGTGAATCAAAACACAACATTTTGAAGAAATTGGGAAAAGATGACAACGTTGATAAAGTAAGGAAAAGCAGCTAGACCAGCTAAAAGATGACACATGTACACAGTAATTTATGTAGATTCTGTCACCCACTGCACGCAGGTCCCAATCCACTTGGTTCGTCATGTGGAGATTGCAGCTCCTAACCTTATTGCTATTTATATATCTGATGTCCTTGTAGGATGCAGTGGTTAGCACTTCTGCTTTATGGTTCCCAGAGACTGAACTTAAAACCCACCCTGCACTGTTTGTGTAGAATTTGCATGTTTTATTTAATAATGTATTAATAAATAAGAAACAACCAAAATAAGAAAGAAAGAAAGAAAGAAAGAAAGAAAGAAAGAAAGAAAGAAAGAAAGAAAGAAAGAAAGAAAGAAAGAAAGAAAGAAAGAAAGAAATTAATTGCACTGCAATGGAATAGCACCCTGTCCACAATTGTTCTGAACCTTGAATGCAATGCTGCCTTGATAGGCACCAATTCCCCCAGTACCCTCAACTGGATTAAGTGGGTTTGAGTATGCACGTAAAAAAAATGGAGCAACCTTTGACAAAACCAGTAATTAAATAAAAAAATTAAAACCAGTAAGACGTAGAGATGTGAGAATTTGAACTTCTGCCCACCCAAAGATTTCTGTTTTACCTTCCAGCTGGGATGACAGAAATTTAAAGAGATCCTTTCAATTATGTGATCAAGGTTCATAAATCAGCAAAAGTCTACTTTAAATAACTTTCACTTTCTCTGCTGTAGTCCCGACATGGCGACAGATTTACAGGTAAGTCAAATATACTTGCAGCAATAAACCAAATAATACAATTTATTTTGTAACATAAAGATAACTGACGATGGATATATGCAAGTATAAAATAACAAAGCTCAAAACTACAAAAGGTTTGTTGAACTTTTACTTCTATAGAAAAAGGCACATAACTTATGAATTCTGACCTTTTAATTTATGTAGTTTAGGTGGATAAGTTCTTTAGCTCATTATCAAGGTTTTTTTGCATAAATGCACCATTGCATTTATTTGCTTATAGCTTATCTACATTAGGTTGTCCCCCTTACGTAGAGTCTCCATGAGTGTTTGTATGTGTGTGTGTGCATGTGAAATGCTGCTCTGATTTTCCCTGCTGTATTTAGCAAGAAACGTATAACAGCTAAAGACCTATTTTACTTACTTCTTGTTAGTTATCAGTTACAATATTTGATATTCAAAATCATTGTACATTAGCTGGCTTTATCCTAACTATTAAGTTACAATTAATAGTTCTTGGAATCAAGGTAAGTGTACTAATAGTGTGGTAGTAGCGATGATTTATTCCTTTCCTGGTCGGCTTTCTCTGCACACAATGAAGAATGTTCAGCAGGCTTTTCTTTCTTTGTTTGGGGGCTGCTCTTCTCCTTCTCCATCTTGGTCTTACCTTCTGGATGTTGCTGGTTTTCTCATCATGTTTTTTACATACAATATATTCAGTTGCTAACAAAGTTACACCTGCTGGGCAGCTGATGATCAGTCAGCTACTGTCATTAGCAAGACAAACACTTGAATTGTATGTACCATCTCTCCCTGTTCGCACACTTCCTATTCCATAGCAATGTTTGGATTAATGGCATCCCTCATCCAACTTCTTTATAGATGGTTTTACACTTTTCCAGTCTAGCACCTGATTATCCTTTGGCGTAAAAGGGCTTGCTCTAGCCTTTGTTTCAGCCACCCTTAGGCAAATGGTCTACGCTGTAGAAAGCAGCAAGCTTGACACAAAGAGACCCAATCTGGGATGTGCAAAGGCTTTTAAAAGAAAGAGTGGATGTCTCACCATTGGTTTCTTGGAATCACATAAGCCCAATCTTTTGGTTGACAATTGGTGCAAAGTTTTGTCAATCAATGTTGCCCATCATTGAGCTATAGTCCTCTGTCCTTGAGAAAACATTTACATGGTGCCTCACAGGGACATCTCTGTGGTGAAATTTGGTGATTGATCATTTTATCAGATAAGATCCAGTGATTGAATTCCAAAAAGACTCTATTAGGAGGACTGAGGCACTTTAGCTGACATTAGAAATGTCTGACAGCAGTAAGCTATAAAAACTTATAGTTAAGCATGTGTCAGTAGTAGAAGTAGAAGAAATATTGCATCAACAGCACAATACATATTTTCCAGAGTGCAACAGTGAAGAAAAAGATGTCTTGCAGGAAAATATTAAGTTCCTAAACATATTTCTCAGAGTCTGTAAGACTGGTAGATCAACATTACTGCATAAATTGGTCTTTGAATGACAAAACATTTAAAATGCCAAACAATCGCTATATTGTAGAACAGCATGCAGTTGGCCTTAAAACGAAATTAAATAAAAATCCAGTTTCCACTAAGAAAATAAAGCTTTCATGAGAGACATAATAGAAAATGATTATGCTGTCAAAGTGCTCAAATATAACCTGAAATGTAATGAAGACAATCCATATCATGGTGTGCATAATCCAGTAAAAATCTAACATTTTTTGGTTTTTGGTTGTACAGCCACTTGCCCCAGGACTTCTCTTAATGAACAATTATACAATTGTACTTAATGTCCTATCTAAAATGCTGATTGGCATCCTTATAAAATTTAGGGAAGATCCAGTGGCACTGATAGCAGACGTCCAAATAAAAGTCCCAAATATGATGGCCTGAAGGTAATAATGTCTAAAGACTCGGTTCTTCAACCAGTTGTGTTTGTTATGCTTTGCATAGATCAGCTGAAGATGCAGGAGAAACAGCTCATGAAGAACTCTTAGGTGGACAAAAAAAAATGCATCCCCAGGATTGATTTATGAACCACTGGCTTATATTTCAGCCAAAGAGAGATGATCATCTAGCTAACATTCTGACTAATCATTTAACGACTTGCTAAATGATTTTTCACTAATGCAGGAATCAGTTTATATAACAGATTACAGATAGGCTAAAGTCTGTACCAGAGGTTTGATTTACACTGTGATGATTTACACTCTAATCAAAGCCTCCATGAGAGATTATCTGAAGATTTTCCTTCTGACCAGTATCTTAACCAGAGGTTACCCACTGTTTACACTGCACCCAGTACCTCAATCAGAGGTAAGTGTTGTCTTAAAGGTTATGTTATCCAGTGGTTAACATTATGACCAGTGACTTAATCAAATATTATTTGGTTATTCAAAATTTGACAAATACCCCAATCAAAAATAATAAAATTGTATTGACTGCACAAATTGGCAGAATTTATATTAAAAAAATGGAATCTGAAGGTAAAGTAGGTTGAAAGGCAAGCTAAGGTCAAAATTGAGAAGTCATGTATCTAAGATAACAAAGCCCAGGATATTTAAAAGGAATCATAGTAAAAGAATGGAGCAAGAGGGTCAAAAACCAGATCAGTGCTTGTAACTGGAGCCTAATTAAAAGACCTAAATCATAATCAGAGAGAAAACAGAGTCCATAACCAAAGAGATTTGAAAGAAATCACAGACTTAGAATAGTTATTTATTTGAATATCCACAACCTTGGACAAACTAGGCATGCCTGACACCGACCTTTATACTTTTCACCCCATTATGTCATGCACTGCAAAGTTCCAGTTGACCTTACCTATAGACTCCCTGGTATCAAAGACAACAAAGCTCAAAAAATGTTGGCACCCATAACATAAATAAAATGGTACCAAGGCAGAATGGTGTTAATTCTTAACATAACAAGAAGCATATTTATTCCAAATGACTACATTCCTTGACCTCTAAAAACCCTGAAATATATTTCGAAGCAAAGGAACAAGTGTAAAAAATTATAAATAAAGACAAGATTATGACAAAAATGTTTACAGTTTGACTAACAATTTCATCAGAGGATACCTACCAGTTTTCTTTCTGACCGAGGTTTTCATCAGAACCTATCCCTGGGTTAATCTCCAATTAGCCCCTCAACAACAGGTTATTTGCTCATTTACACTTTGACCTACAGCTTTGACATGGGTTAAGGTGCAATATAAACCCGGAACACTCCTTAAAGCTGGTGACACATTACAGGACTTCTACTTGGAGGTGATATAAGACTTGATGACCATAGTTGCTGATCCTGTTGTCTGAGTATATCAGATTCAACTCAACTCAATTATTATTGCCATTCATCCACATACACAGTATGTGTATCCACAACCATAATATGGTTGAACAAAATTTCCAACATACAAAATTATACGACTAGAAATCACTGGGGATGCCTAAACCGTGTGATGGCTTTCCAGCACAGTTTCACATTTCCAAAGTATTTTTAGCTAGCCCCTTTTTCAGACAGCAAATAATGTGCTGCCTGCTGGAGCCGGTGCTATTCAAATTCTTTCCAAGCACAGCAAATTCAGCCACAGTCTCTACCATTTTTTTTTTGTCTCCATTCTGTCATGGTACATGAAACAAAAGACATCAGGTAGGTGAGCTTCTCTTCTGATTGTTTCCTTATTCCTCATCACTGTAATACATGCATTGTACTTCCAGGTGAACATTAATTGGTTGTCATCTCTCAAGCACACGGAGCTTGACCCTGCAACTTAAGACAAAAGTAAACGAGTCATAAACTGGTTGGGCTGAGTCACTGAAGATGTTACACTACACGAACTGAAGTCTTGGGAGTGAACCATGACTGCCCCGACTCACTAAGAGATTATGTAAATGAAGTCTGCGACTGAAAGTCCCTGAAAAAGTCATATTTTATTCAAGGTCTATATGTTGGTTTAAATTCCAATCAGAGGTTCCATGAGAGATTACCTTCAGGTTTATATTCTGATAAGAGTTTAAACCAGAGGTTCTCCAATGGGCACACTCCACCTAACACCACCATCAGAGATTAAGTGTTGACTTATACTTTAGCTAAAGCTTCAATGGAAGGTTACATTCTGACCTGCCATAATCAGAGATTATCTGATGCATCACGCTAAATCAGTGCTCCAGTCAGAGATTATACAGTATGATGGTTTACTAGTTTGATCAGAGACTAAATTAGAGGTTGGGCACCAGTCCAAGAATATTTTCTGTGGTGTCACAGCTAAATGTGCTTCCTGCCAGTAGCAAACCTGGGATCTTCTGGTTACAAAGTCCAGTCCATCTGAGACTTATACTTATGCATACAAATGTATTCACATTTCAAAAATGATAAAAAGGAAGCCAGAAGTTTACTGAAAATTTTCATAGCAGATATTTGTCCCAGCCATAGATGGACTGACCTTCGGGACCAGAAGAACAGTTCCTGAAAGCCTGCTGTTTCTTTATGGGTAAGCCACAAACTTTATGGAAGATTGAACAAGTGAACAAGCATGCAAACAAGAAGGCTGAGAGAGAGAGAAAGAGAGAGAGAGATGCAGAACGTGATTGAACCAAACTGCATCCTCAGTCTCTTCTATAGCCCTAACCTAAATGCAAGCCACAAATAATAGACGAGATTGAGAAACATTTTACAGAAATTTGATAGGGAAAGGGACAGAGTCAACCCCCCAGAGTGAATAGTGGGGAGGGTACAGGGGACTGCTCTAAGATCATGGGCTGAAAGCCAGAGATCAGTGACTAAGCCCCTGAAGCCTGCCACAATTGCACCACTGAAAACGGAAATGACATCACAGAGGTACTGTACAACACATTAAGTAACCTAAACAGCTGTTTGAGAACAATGTGAGTCAGCTGTTAATAGATTATCGGTCAGTGTTCAACACCGTGGTACTCAATATTCTGCCTCCAAGTACTGGATTTTCTCAAGTGGTGAAGGAGAGCAGCATCATTTCAAACACTTTCACACTCAATAAAGAGGCGCCTCAGGGGTGTGTTCTTAGTCCTCTGCTATATACCCTCTATGCCTATGACTGCACAGTTCTGTACAGCTTTAGCTGCACTGTGAATTTTGCGAACAAAATAGTGGTGTTGGGCTGCATCTCAGGGGAGAATGACAGCTATTTCCTGCATAAAGTGGTCAACCTTGTGCAGTGATGTTAGGCCAGTGTCAGCAAAACCAAGGTGATGGCTGAGGACTTTAGAAGAGTTCAACAGAGTAATTACAACCCCCTCACCGTTAACAGTTCACCTGTAGAGAGGGTAAGCAGTTTTAAGTAATTCAGGGTATTGACAAGGACTTGACATTGACAGGACTTCTCTTATTTTAATTTCTAATTTTGTCTTTTATTTTTCTTTTTTTCATTATGTAAAGCACTTTGAGCTACTTTTTGTAAGAAAATGTACTATATAAATAAATGTTGTTGTTGTTGTTGACATAGAACATACGTATGGATTCTGTTATCAGTAAAGCCAGACAGCGACTTTTACCACCTAAGGCAGTTGAGAGAGCTTAACTATACCCCAATTCCACCCTTTGAGACATTGAGAGTATCCTCTCTGAGTGCATCTCTGCATGTTATGGGAGCTGCACTATCCATTTACGGAAAGAGAGTTGTGTGCCTGGCCAAGTACACTGAGACTCCAATTCCAGCTGTACATGATATTTTCATCAGGCAATACTTGATCAAGTATCTCGGGACTTGAATGGTCTGGGATCTGCTCGAAAAACATTTCATTGCATTGTATACTCCTGTATAATTTTGCATGTGATAAATATAAATCTTGAACTTCGTACCTTGGACATCAGCCTGGTTACTGTAACTGCTTAATGTGGAAAGTGAGCCAAGACAGTTGTCAGGCATGTGCACATAGAGAGCATCCTCAAGACTCTTGATAATTAAGCAAATCTTCTCCAGACAAAAGAGGGTGCCGTTATTATTACATTCTCTTTTTTCATCCACAGTATACAGGGTTGTCAACTGAAAGATGCTTGTCCACACTTTCTCTTCAATTCATAAAGCTATGTCACTTCTATATAAACTAGACAGTCACCAGAAGTGGGCCTTCAGTTTAAACCCGCATCTGAGGGTGAAGGACCTCCTGTTTAGAAGCAAACTAATTTGACAAGTCCTTTTGTTTCATGGCAGACGCCATCATCCTAACTCTGTTGTTTACTTTATTTTTGATACTCGATTAAACTTACAAGGGTGAGACCCCAACTCATTGTAGTGTTTCATTCTTGTTTATTATAGAGTTCATCAGAACACTTCAATTAAAGATTTATTAAGGAGCAACTGCAGTGGTAAAGGGGTAAGCTGAAACAAACCAATGTCATAGTTAACAGCTTTCTCTTTGAGTTTGTATTCACCAGTTTAATGTATGAGGATCATTTGATAAGTATGGGGGAAAAGCAAGTTAAACACTGTTTTTTGGAAAAAATCATTTCAGACGTCTGTAAAATGTAAACAGTGTTTGAAGAGTGACACTTGCTACCCGTGACGTCATCAAATGAATTGTTGCACCATCTCATAGAAATTTACAAAACTTATCAAACGACTCTCATAGTCCATGATCAAGTTTGTCTTAAGCTTTATTTTACAAAGACGTGAACTTTTAAATATAAGTGGAGTGGAGTTAACATTAGAGAGCCAACAGTGAACATACTGTACATTTAATTATGGCTACAACCTACATATTCTTTATTTTTGTTATAGTTCAGCTGAGTCAAGCAACTGCAGAGAAACTGATCAATGTTATGGTGTATCCCGAGCTTTAGCTCAGTATCAAGTTCTTTTCTTTTTATTTACTTACGAGTCGTAGTTTATTTACTTTGATGCATTTTACTCTGGAATTTTATTTCTTATAGCAGATGTATTTTATTGTTCTTTAGTTGGTATTATATTGCTGTGTAATGTTAATTACATTTATCAGTCTTTTGTTTGTGGAACGTGGGGGGGGGGTGATCTCCTGACGTCACAGCTTTGGGACCCCCTCCGGTCTTTTATAAGCTGGAGCTTGTGCTTCTGTTTCTTCAGCCTCTGTTTGATCTTTTATTGTATGCTTTTTTTTCTTAAGAGAATATGAACAACTGTTTTCCCAAATTTAGTATTCTATTCAAGTTTTAACATTTCCCTTAAGATGTCTGATGGCTAACCTTCTCAGTTATCTTACCTAGTGACCCTCAGCCTGTTGCCCAAATCAACAGGCCTGTTGTCTCCTCTGACAACTTATACTCTTTCACAGTGTGCTGCCAGGCTCCACAGTATGGATGACCATCACCTACAGCATTAACTTCTTTCAGAAAACCCAAGCACAGTGCTCACCTCAGGCTTTCGGATGACCAAAGCACAGAGCTTTTGTTCCAGATGGCAGTCTGAGGCACTCCTCGCAGTGGCCACTTTGAGTTTATAGACTATGACATCCCAGCTGTCAGATGTAGATGTGCAGGCTGCTGCCTGGACTGTCATAGGGACACTTACTGGCTAGCAAGTAAATGTCAGATGGCTGGTGATGGGCATGCTGTCAAGACACCAATGAATTGCTTATCATTTGAAATGTGAAATGACCAGTGCGTAGCTCGTCATCCAAAATGCAGAAAGTCAACTGTTAAATCTGATGCATGGACTTTCTTATGACCAATGCATGTCCAGTTGCTCACAGTTTGGAATGGCCTGTGTTTCAAGGCTATCTTAAATCTTTAATGACCAGTGTACAACTTTCAGTCTCAAATAATGACCACTTACTGATGTTTTAGTGCACCAAATGACCAATTTTTGGTGTTCTAGCCAGTTTATTGAATGGACACACAACCTATATCTTTGATTAACAAGCATTTATCTGGTAGCTTTATTATCTGAATAGCCAGTACTAGGTGTTATACCTGAACAGTCCAATAACCTGTAGTTGTCTGTCTGACCAATGACTATGGTGAGGAACATAGTATATAAAATGAATTTTAGAGGATCAGAAGACCAGTGTTCAGATTTCAGTTCCACTAAAGGACTACTTCTTAAATAACTTTCTTTAGTTTATCTAACCACCTGAACACAGATACTGTCTGTAGTAGCAATTTTCAAAATTGGCAGCACATGTGTGTGAAATTTCAAATAACCATCTTAATGTCAAAAGCTGTCTGATGGCTGGATTGTCAGTATTAATTATTAATGTTTGGCTGTCTGTTTATACCACTTAATGTCCAATGTTTGAGCAACTGTTTTATCTGACCATGTTGATGTTCAAAATCACCCTTGTGGTCATTTCAATGATGATTCTGATTTGTAAAAAAGCAAAGCTCTGTTGGCTAGCCATAGTTAAAACTCAGAATTGACTATTGTTTTGGTCAAACATTTTAGATGAGCAAAGTTTACCTGGCTGCCTGATTTCAAATGGCCACTGCTTATCTAGAGGCAAAACTATTTTTGACCAGGCCATCTGGATATTGTACTGCTGGTTTCCTCAATGAACTAGTGAGTGACTCATTTTTAAGCAACTATAGTGGGATCAGAAATCAGTGATTCAGCCCCTTCACTTTCAGCCCACTTTATTATGTTCTGGATTAAATTTTAAATGGATACCTTGGCCATTTTTACCTATTACTTTATCATTACGAAAGGTATGCATGTCTTTCTTTATATACTTATTGCTTTGGACAAGTGCATAATGGTGAAATTACCAGTTCTTATTTGCCTGCCTAGAATTTCACATGACCTATGTTGGCCTGATGGTCAAGTAAGCAGTACTACCTGTAACTTCCAATCAGTCATTAGGTTATGTAACTCTCCTCAAACATCCAGGTGACCATTGCATATTCAACAGGCTCACTATTCAAATGACCAGGGTTTGGGCAAATGTCCAAACTTTAAATTATGTGGTGCAATTCTAATGATCTGTTTTAGAATGGCAGTCACAGTTTTTAAATTAGCAATTCTGAACTTGCAGCCTACAACTTCAAATGACGGCTGAACATTAAAATGACAAACTTTTCAGAAGACCAATGAATATCTGGCCATTTAAACTGTTGAATATTCAGTGGTAATTTACAATTGTGGGCTATTAAATAACCGGAACTTGTCTGACTACCAAGACTTGCTTGGATTTTACATCACTTACAGTCAGTTAGTCAGTCAGTATCCAAACCGCTATACCCTAACACAGGGACACAGGGGTCTGCTAGAGCCAATCCCAGCCAACACTGGGTGCAAGGCAGGAACAAATCCCGTGCAGGGCACCAGCCCACCGCAGGGCACACACACACACACACACACTTTCACATACAGTAAGTATGCAAAATAATCAACCTTTGGAGGTTTTCACATTTTATTGTTAGGCAACATTGAATCAAAATGGATTGAATTTGCCATTTTTGACACTGATCCACACAAAGCAACTCTTAAATATCAAAATGAAAACAGATCTCTGCAAAGTGGTGTAAATTAATTTCACCTATAAAACGCAAAATAATAAATCACATATTCAACCCCCATCCCCACAGTTCACTTAACTCCCCTAAATCCTGAATGGTGCAGCCAATTGGTTTTAGAAGTCACAGAATTAGCTCAATGGAGACCACCTGTCTGGGATTTGAGTATAAATGCACATGAATGTGGAAAGTCCAGCTTGTGGTGAGTCAGTTTGGTGGCCTAACTGGAACAATGAAGACTAAAGAATACTCCAAGGAACTCCATCAGGGGATTGAAAAGCACAAGTTAGGAGAAGGAGACAAGAAAATATCTAAGTCATTGAATATCTCATGGAGTCCAGTTATATTAGTCATTAAGAATGAAAAGAGTATGGCAGTGCTGTAAATCTGCTAGAGCAGCCCATCTACAACCGGTGAGTGGTCAACCAAGAAGAAGACTAGTGAGGGATGCCAACATGAAAGTGGATGAGATTGGTGAGAGTGTGCAGACAACAGCTGTTTTTTTGGATAATTCACCAGTTGCAGCTTTTTGAGCGCGTGGCAAAGTGAAAGGCACTGTTAAAAAATGCACAAGACATCTCAGCAGAATACACATGGGAAACATTGAAGTAGGCTGGAACAAGTTTCTATGGTCTGATGAGAACAAACTTGAGCTTTTTTGACCATCAGACTAAGTGCCATGTTTTAACACTACACCTTATCAAAAATATACCATCACCACCATGAAGCATGGTGTTGGCAGCATCATAGAATGGGGATGCTTCTCTGCAGCAGGCCCTGGAAGGCTTGTGAAGGGAAAACGAATGCAGTAAAATATCCTGGTGGAAAACCTGATGTAGTCTGCAAGAAACTGCACCTTCAGAGAAGATTTGGTTTCCAGCATGGTAACGACCCCAGCATAAATGCAAAAGCAAAACAATAATGGCTTCAAAACAACAATGTTAATGTCCCGGAGTGGCCGATTCAGTGCCAGTATTTATCAAGTGTCTGAGTAGAATAACTGACTATGAAATATGAGAGGGACTCATTTTTGGTCTTATACCAGGATCTCATTTGTGGATTTCAGTTCTGCATCTAACACAATCATACCAGAGCTTCTCCACAACAAATGTCTCGGGATTAATATGGACTCTGCTATATACAGTATCTCTGCATCTCTGACTTTCTAAGGAACAAGTTGCAAACAAAGAAGATGGGCGAATATCAGTCAGGGCCTTCTGAAGGCTGAGTTCTATCTCCTCTTCCACTATCTTTACACCAATGACTGCTTCTCCAGTGACCCTTCTGTTAAACTGCTGAAGTTTACAGATGATACCACCCTGACCGGCCTGATCATAGACAGGGACGAGGTGCCACATCAGAGGGAGGTGGATCAGCTGGCCAGTTGGTGCACCCTCAGCAATCTAAAACTTGACTTCCTAGAAAACAGCAGAAATAACTGTGGATTTTATGAAGCACTCTTCATCTTCTACACCCTTATTTATAAATGGTGTTACTATGAGCAGCATGGAATCATTTCAATTTATTGGCACTCACAATCAGAACTGCGAAAAAACTGTATCTGGTCTCATCAAAAAAGGTCAGCAGTGGATGTATTATCTAGATCAGCTTAAAAAGTTTAATCTGTCCCAATCAGTACTGGTGCCATTTTATCAAGCTGTGTCACAATTGTGCGCATTAGAGGCAAGTAGAAAGACCAAAAGAAGGTAATTCCATGCCAGGCCAGGGGGTGGCAGGATGCAGTAAACCTTTCTCTCTTATCTCTGCAGACCAGACACGGGAAATTCTGTCTGATTCCCACAACATCACTTCCAATTCCACCCGATGATGTCACTTCTGGTTCCGGCCCCAAGAACATCATTTTCAGTTCCACCCCAATATGGACATCACTTCCGCCAACCATTTTAAAAGCCAGTCATCCTTCATTTATACTGAGATCTGTTGTTGGACTCAACCGGTACACTTCTGTGTTACCTAATCTTTGTATTTGCAGCCTTATTCATGTATACAGGTGGCTGCCCCAAACCCCCTTTTGGTGTCAATGTCTATTCATTTCACAGCTGTTATTAAAGGCATCTTCGCTTTCCCAATAAAAGTCTGGCAGGGCAATGCATCTGCTCGCTCCAAACTGTGATGTGTTATTAGGACTACAGAAAAGACCGTAGGGCTGAAACTGGACTCCATTGAGGTCCTGTAAACATCACCGAGCAGGAAATGAGCTGGAAATATAAGCAGACTACACTCACCCATCTCTTTCAGTTATTAGCTTCAAGAAAACATTACTGGTGACTAACGGCAAAAACTACCAGCCATAGAAAGAGTTTCTTTCCTACTGCAACCGCACTGGTTAGCCACAGTCTTTAATTCATCTGTCTCTTCATGATTTCCGTTCTCCTCCATTCGATATAAAAGATCTTTATTTTGTATTGGAGTTCCCTAATATATAACTAGGTAGGCATGCAATTCTACTTTTTATATATCTGTGTTTTTATGTACAGTATATGATGTTGTGGTGGTGTCACATATTACATATTGTGTTGTTAAATTCTGTGTTCCTTCTTATGTGTATGGATGTAAACCCAATAAACATTTCTAGCAACTATGTCGCCTGGCAACAAAGTTCAACATTCAAGTTCAAAGTTCAAAAGAATTTTGTCAAATTTTCCTAATTTAGGAAACTACTCCTAACTTCAAGAGGATTTAGGAGAGCTCGTGAGCTGAACTAACTTACTGGGAGCTGCAAGAAAATGATGTTCAGGCAGAGATCGGCCACAGGAAAGGCAGAATGTTTTGAAAGTGTTGGACAACAATGAACTCATAAAAAGATATCAATCTTATATGGAATAATATTCGTAATGAATCTTGTATGTTATGTGGTTTTTCAAACTACGCAGAGAAAACATATACAGTTTTCCAAAATTAAAATTTGGTAACATTATGGTAAAATGTAGCTTTGCCATAGTGATGATTTGGGGATGTCACAACCAAGCCATTCTTTAATTTCAGACGCCCTTGCAACGCTTGAGGTGATGCACAGATTCATACTCTTCTCCACCACTCCATTTGAGGTAATGTTAACACAAGCTGCATTCGTGTAAATCAGCATGCACATAAAGATCATTATTTCAAGTGTGGATGAGCATTTATATTTAAATCACAAGCAATACCACAGTATCAACACACAGGCGGTCATGAATGCAAACTGCATTGTAGTAGCCATCATACTACCCTGAAGATAGGCAGGGCCAGATGGGTGACTGGCAGCGAAAGTCACACAGGTGCATTGACCTTTGCATCCCACAAACTCCTGGAATATCGGCATTACAGTTTACAAGCTGTCACAAACGTGCGCTTAGGGGACAGCCAAAGGGTCCAATTCAGGGCAGTAACAAAATAGGAAAAGGGTTGGTGATGAGTATGAGGAGATGATGCCTTTTCTCTTCCTTCTACATACACGCAGAAGAATAACAAATTTTGCTCACTTCCATCCCGTCCTGATGACCTTAATTCCATCCCATCTCAATGATGTCACATCCGTCCCATCCCGATGACATCACACCCGTCCCATCCCGATCATGTCACATTTGTCCCATCCTGATGACCTTACCCTACTTCTTGCCTACTTGATATAAAACCAGCCTATTCACTTTTTTCACTTGTCGTTTTATTGTTTTTCAGTATAAAGACCAGTATCAGTCTTTCAATACTACTCAACTAAGCTTTTGTTTTGTTCAGTTTGATATATTTACAAAGCCCAGGAATGTTCAAGAAGGCAGTCAGAGATTCCTGGGACATTTGGATAAAAAGAGCCTTGCATAAGATAAGGGGGGCACGGCACAGTAAGCTGAAAGAGTTAACATGACTTATAGCTGTGGCTTGTTTCAGTAGCTGTTCAGGAGCTTCCTGTGGCCATAATAGCAGGAATGTGATTCTAATGAAAGTACGATTGTAAATTTCAACAATTTCATCCTACTTATTATGCTTCCCTTCATCTTTATCTTTTAATATAATTATTATATTATCTTTCTGGTGAGCTACAGTGGTGTGAAAAACTATTTGCCCCCTTCCTGATTTTTTATTCTTTTGCATGTTTGTCACACAAAATGTTTCTGATCATCAAACACATTTAACCATTAGTCAAATATAACACAAGTAAACACAAAATGCAGTTTTTAAATGATGGTTTTTATTATTTAGGGAGAAAAAAAATCTAAACCTACATGGCCCTGTGTGAAAAAGTAATTGCCCCCTGAACCTAATAACTGGTTGGGCCACCCTTAGCAGCAATAACTGCAATGAAGCGTTTGCGATAACTTGCAATGAGTCTTTTACAGCGCTCTTGAGGAATTTTGGCCCACTCATCTTTGCAGAATTGTTGTAATTCAGCTTTATTTGAGGGTTTTCTAGCATGAACCGCCTTTTTAAGGTCATGCCATAGCATCTCAATTGGATTCAGGTCAGGACTTTGACTAGGCCACTCCAAAGTCTTCATTTTGTTTTTCTTCAGCCATTCAGAGGTGGATTTGCTGGTGTGTTGTGGGTCATTGTCCTGTTGCAGCACCCAAGATCGCTTCAGCTTGAGTTGATGAACAGATGGCCGGACATTCTCCTTCAGGATTTTTTGGTAGGCAGTAGAATTCATGGTTCCATCTATCACAGCAAGCCTTCCAGGTCCTGAAGCAGAAAAACAACCTCAGACCATCACACTACCACCACCAAATTTTACTGTTGGTATGATGTTCTTTTTCTGAAATGCTGTGTTCCTTTTACGCCAGATGTAACGGGACATTTGCCTTCCAAAAAGTTCAACTTTTGTCTCATCAGTCCACAAGGTATTTTCCCAAAAGTCTTGGCAATCATTGAGATGTTTCTTAGCAAAATTGAGATGAGCCCTAATGTTCTTTTTGCTTAACAGTGGTTTGCGTCTTGGAAATCTGCCATGCAGGCTGTTTTTGCCCAGTTTCTTTCTTATGGTGGAGTCGTGAACACTGACCTTAATTGAGGCAAGTGAGGCCTGCAGTTCTTTAGACGTTGTCCTGGGGTCTTTTGTGACCTCTCGGATGAGTCGTCTCTTGGGGTAATTTTGGTCAGCCGGCCACTCCTGGGAAGGTTCACCACTGTTCCATGTTTTTGCCATTTGTGGATAATGGCTCTCACTGTGGTTCGCTGGAGTCCCAAAGCTTTAGAAATGGCTTTATAACCTTTACCAGACTGATAGATCTCAATTACTTCTGTTCTCATTTGTTCCTGAATTTCTTTGGATCTTGGCATGATGTCTAGCTTTTGAGGTGCTTTTGGTCTACTTCTCTGTGTCAGGCAGCTCCTATTTAAGTGATTTCTTGATTGAAACAGGTGTGGCAGTAATCAGGCCTGGGGGTGGCTACGGAAATTGAACTCAGGTGTGATACACCACAGTTAGGTTATTTTTTAACAAGGGGGCAATTACTTTTTCACACAGGGCCATGTAGGTTTGGATTTTTTTTCTCCCTAAATAATAAAAACCATCATTTAAAAACTGCATTTTGTGTTTACTTGTGTTATATTTGACTAATGGTTAAATGTGTTTGATGATCAGAAACATTTTGTGTGACAAACATGCAAAAGAATAAGAAATCAGGAAGGGGGCAAATAGTTTTTCACACTACTGTATATAACATTAGTATCAGAAAACTACAATGTTTTCCAAGAAAACTATAAAATGGCATTGTGAGTACCACTTTGCACATCAGGCTGTATAAAGTCGTGACGCCATTCATTCTCAAGCGTGAACTCCTACTCCTAGTTGGGGGAAAGAGTAGGATGCTTTATAAATACTTCTGAAATTTGTATCCTAGTCAGACTTTAGTTCCATCCCTAGGAATAATTCTGAGACACTTGATAAATACAGGCACAGATTTCAATCCAACCGAGAATTTGTGGCTGAATTTGGAAAACGTTGAACACTCACGATCACCCTGCAACCTGACAGAGCTTGAGCAGTTTGCAAAGAAGGAAGGAGGAAAAGTGCAGTGACCAGATATGCAAAGCATATAGAGACAGAGAGAGAGAGAGAGACACGGGTACAAAGACTTAAGGCTGTCATGGCTGTCAGAGCTGTGTCTAAATACTGACTTGTTGGGGTGAATACTTGAAGAAACAATTACTTTGGGTTTTATATTTGTAATTAATTTACCTCACGTTGCAGATATCTGATTTCATTTTGACATTAAAGAATATTCTTCTATTGACCAGTGTCAAAAATCAAATTAAATCTACTGTGATTCAAAGTTATTTAAAAATAAAATGCTAAAACTTCCTAGGGGTGAACACTTTTTATAGGCCAGCGTTTCCCGACCTTTAAGTATTTGTGACCTGAGTTTTCATAACAGTTTTAATCGCGCCCCCCCTAACATTTTTTTGAAATGTAGATGCATATTTTATTATACCTACTTAACTTTTATTGACATTTATCTAACTCTATATTTATTTTTCTAGTATCAGAATGTAGTTTAAGTTAATTTGTTTTGGTTTCAATAGATGTATTTTTCATATTTTCGATTCTTGTTTTCTTTTTTTCACATCTTTGTGGCCCCCTTTTAGTTACTTCGCACCCCCCTAGGGGGGCCTGCTCCACAGATTGAGAACCACTGTTATAGGCATTGTGTGTGGCACAGTCTTTACTGCCAGTGTGTAAATGTAATGTTGTATTGTGCTAACTTTGATGTGCAGTGCCTCTGCCCTCACTATCAGTACACAAATGCCATCTTTGGTTGCATTCTTGTTACTGACTGTGGATGACTGTGTGCTGTTTTCATTGCATGGTGCCATGCTCCATGATAGTGTTCTCATTGGCAGCATACACATGCCATCTGTTGAATATTTAGTATTGCTATTGCATGGACTTTTTTCATTTTAAGTGTTTCTGTGCCATGCCATGTGGCACAATTTTTAGTGCCAGTGCATCAATTACATGTCATAAGGCCCTGCCTTGGATGCTTGGTGCCATGTTGTGTTTACTCACTCGCACATAAATACATATGCATTAATTATTTTGTGTTTTATATTTGTAATTTGCAGAGATCTGTTTTCATTTTGATATTGAAGAGACTTTTTCTGTTGATCGGGTCAAAAAGACCAAATTAAATTTCACTGATTCAATGAATACTTTCTATTGGCACTGTATCATGTCATTCTCTAAACCATCCTCTAAAACAAAACGTAAAACAATTCACGGTCATGGAGGGAAGGAGCCTAACAGTAGTGGACACAAGACACAAAAAAGCCCTTGACTGTGTATCTGTCCATCACAGAGTCTAACTCACACTTGCACCCACACACAACCAATCTGAAGCGTACCTTCCATGCATATATTCAGAGATGTGGCAGGACAACCCATAGGGACTCAGGGGGGATGCACAAACCCCACTGGATCAACATCCAAATGCAGGACTCAGATTCATTACACCCTACCATTTACCTTTCAACTCTTCTGACTGGGTTTGTATTTGTAACTTTGATTCACCAGTGCTGAGACTTCAAAAATTTTCAAGTAAATTGCTGGTCTAGATGTCAGGACTTTAAGTAAATCTGCCATGTCTGAAATTTCAAAGACCCATTGGGTATGTATGCACAGTGTATTCAGAAACAATTCAGAACCCTTTACTTTCTGCATACTTTATTATGTTGTACGTTCAATTTTAAATGGATACATTTGTATTTTTACCCATCAATCCACACTTAATAATAAGAAAGTGAAAACATGCTTTCATAAAGGATTCAAAATGTATTAAAAATAAAAAACTAAAATCTCTCATTCATAAGTATTTAGACCTTTAATTCACTACTTTGTAGAAGCCCCTTTGACAGCAATTACAGCTTCAAGTCTTTTTAGGGTAAATCTCTACAAGCTTTGCACACCGGGACTTGGGCAGCTAATACCATTTTTCCTGGCAGATCCTCTCAAGCTTTATTTGACTGGATAGTGAGTGTCTGTAAACTGCCATCTTCAGGTCTCTCCACAGATGTTCTATGGGGTTTAACTCTGATCTTTGGCTGGACCACTCAAGGAAACTCAGAGATTTGTCCTGAAGCCACTCCAGCGTTGTCTTGGCTGTATGCTTATGTTCATTGGTGTGCTGATAGATGACCCGTCTCCTGACCCGTATGCACTCTGGAGCAGGTTCTCTTTGATGATCTCTCTGTATTTGGCTGCCTTCATCTTTCCCTCAATTCTGACCAGTCTCCATGCTTCACTGTAGGTATCATATTCAGCAGGTGCTGAGCAGTGCTGGGTCATTGTCAAACATATTGTTTGGAGTTCTGCCCAAAGAGTTTACTTTTTGTCTTATTAGACTAGACTAGTCTTTAAGTGTTGCTTGACAAACTATGAGTGGGCTGTCATATGCCTTTTACTCAAGGGTGGCTTCTGCATATACACTTGACCATAAACACCCAAATGATGGGTAGCTGCTGAGATGGTCATTTTTCCAACAGGTTGTTGTATCTCAGCAAAAGATTTCTGAAGCTCTGGTATCTTGACATTAGGTTTGTGGTCAATTCCTTGATCAAAGCTCGTTTTGCCCAGTTGCTCAGTATGGCCAGAGAGACAACTCTAAGAGAAGTCCTGGTGGTTCCTAACCTCTTCCATTGCACAATAATTGAGTCTGTTGCACTCTTAGGAGCGATGAAAACAGTAGAAATGGTTTTATCCCAAAGTCCTGAACTATAAATCATCACAATTTGATTATGGTGGACTAACGAGAGTTCCTTGAACTTCATGGCAAGATTTTTCTCCAGACATAGTGTGTGAATTGTGGACCTTACATACACACATGTACAGCATGTATGTGCCGCTCCCAATGACTTCAAATCAAATCAATTTGCTACAGGTGGACTCCAATCACTTTCTAAACACATCTCAAGGAGAATGAAAGGAAACAGGATACACCAGAGCATAATTTGGAGTGCCACAGCAAAGGGTCTGAATAATTATTTAAGAGAGATTTTAAGTTTTGGAAAATTTGCAAACCTTTCATAAAACATCCTTTTGCTTTCTCATTGCACTCTCTTAAAAATGATAGTTCTTTAGTGGCATTTCATGGTTCTTTACTGGGTTGTATGGTTCCTTTTAGTACAATTGCTTGCATCATTTCATTCTCAAAAAGGTTCTTTGCTAGTGAAGTTGGTTCTTTGTGCTTTGAAAAACTTCCTAATATGTAGAAAAAAAACTCAAATCTTTACTGTATGGTGGGCTACCTAGCAGGACACTAACTGATTAGGAAACACTGGACGTAACCTCTGTTGTTGTGTGCAGAGAGAATCCTTTTGAAATCATAACCTATTAGTATTTCACAAATCTGTTACCATCTCGTCATAGTTATTTACTGTGTTACAGATCTGCATAAATTTAGGTTCTTTTTAGTACATTCCTAGGTGGGATGGTGGCTCTGAGGCTAGGGTTCTGGTAATCGGAAGGTTGCCGGTTCAAATGCCAGAAGTGATTTCACTCCATTGGGCCCTTGAGTAAAGCAAGGCCCTTAGCCTGTGATTGCTCCATCTTGGGTATGACCTTAACCTGCTTCCAGCCCTGCAACCAGGTCCTCCAACTTGCAATGAAAACTCAAGGGTTTGTGTCAGGATTGGCACTCCAGCCACTGCAACAAACCTCAAACTGTTCCATTCCTTTCAAACTAGTGTGGTGCTGAGGTGTTACACAACTGCACTCAGGTCCTGAGGTGGTTTGTTGTGTGCTGTATTAGCACATGCTCCCAACCTCTCTCCCTAGTACCTTCATGTAGATGGGTCTTTTGGGAACCAAAAATGGTTCCTCTATGGCATCACTCTGAAGAATCGTTCTGGCACCATTAGTTTTAAGAGTGTGGGTTAGTGAATTGATGGGCAAAAATAGCAAATATCATGTAATTTTCAATTCCAAAGTCGCAGTTGGTGCTGCACAGGGCACAAGGCAGGAATAAACCCTGCAAAGAGCACCAGCCCATTTTCAAGTGACCACACAAACTAAACACACAATAGAATCAATTTAGTGTTGCTAATTCACCTAAGCTGCATGTCTTTGGGCAGTAAGTGGAAACAGGAACACCAGGAGGAAACCCATGCAAACACAGGATAAACATGAAAATTCTTCACTGGGAGTGAGAATCCTTGGCCTCCTTACTGTGAGGTATCTGTGCCACTGTGACCCCCAATAGCAAATGTATCATTTATAATTAAAAATGTAAAAGTGCAGAAAGGGAAGGGTTGTAAATACTTTCTGCATCTACTGTATTAAAACTTTGAGATGACCACGGCTCACATAGAATCAGCTCATTCAAATGACCAACCTGCAATGGACTGGTGCCCTGTCCAGGGTTTGTTCCTGTCTTGCATGCAGTGCTAGCTGGGTTAGGCCCAATCACCCCCTCCCGCGATCCTGGTCTAGATTAAGCGAGTTAGAAGACGACAAGACGTGACAAATGACCAACTCTTACCTCATTACCCGGCCCGAGAACTTAACAAATAGGGCAACAGCAATACCCTTCTCGAACTTACCAGTGGCCATGTGACCTGTCTCTGACGTGTAATGTCCTTTGGACCAACTGAATTCACTGCACTATCAAATGACCGTCACACGTGTATTGTGACCAAGGAGCTCAGCCAGATCAAATAAATTTGCAGGTTTAAACGCTACATGGCAGGAGTCACTTAAGCCGGGGCGCTTTTCTCCATTGAATTTTTGCGGAGAATAGCGCTCTCTGTTCCGGCGTGTAATAGAGATGTAGCAGAGTGGCTGTTATTCATTTCTGGTGATAATGCGGTCAACGGTTCGCCGGGGCCGAAGGCCACTCCTAATACCTGTCAGATCTCTGAAGAATCGCAGCCGCGCGCTTTGAGAGTCGCGCATTTCAATAGACGGCGTGTCGCAACAGAAAAGAGAGAGAGAGTACGGGAGAGAAAGAGAGAGAAGGGATGGAGGCACCGGGGGTCTCGCGCTTCAGACCCCCTCCGCGGACCTCCTCTGAGCACCGGGGTGGACAGGTTCCTACAGTGCGTGCAATGATACATTACCTCCCCGGCTTCACGCCGCTCACCTGTCAGCGCACAGCTCGTGCAAGATCGATGGCGTTGTGTTAAAATCCACTTAATGGTAACTTTTATAAATCTAGCCGACACTGTCTCGTTGTGGTTAGTGATTTGAAATGAGTAAGATAATTAGATCATAATAGCTAAAAAAACGCGCTCATATTGACGATTCCATTAGCCTTTTGCAAACAGTGTGAGCTTTTTTTTTCCTTTTTCATTCTTGATGTTTTTAACTCTCTCCCAGCCTGGCAGATAATTTCTCCTGCTGTGCCGCTCTGCCAGCGCCGAGTGAGCGCCTTTAAAGACTCCGTTTATCACTGAACGACATCCCACATTGGCTTCGATCTGGGAATGGGCCATACTCGTCACCCCCGTTACCTTTCAGAGTTGCCCATCTGCTTCTGACTGGCAGATAGGAAGACCCCCCTGGAGCAGAATATCAGAAATTGCAGACCTTTCTGGTCAAGTGGCTACACGGTGGATCAACATGTCAAACTGGACACCACTACTTTCAATTTCACCAGGTGCCAAGCCTGACATACATATACTCGTCAGCCCCTCTAACTGAAGAAAGCATGAGCATGTTACCCTGATTTTGGCATCCCTTCACTGGCTTCCAATTCGTTTTTGAATCCATTTTAAGATCCTTGTATTTGTTTTTAAATCTTTTACTGGTTGTGCCCCACTTTATTTGTCGGAACTGCTGCACCCTTACGTACCGTCTCTCTCTCTCAGGTCAGCAGACCAGATGCTTTTATGTGTTCCCAAGGCACAATGCAAACTCCGAGGTGATCGAGCTTTTTCAGTTGCAGCCCCAAAACTCTGGAACGATTTGCTATTGCACGTTAGGCAGGCTCCTTCACTAGCTGTCTTTAAATCCTATTTAAAAACATATTTTTACTCTCTGGCTTTTAACCCAGTATGATATGTTGGCTATCTGTATTCGTTTTATTAAGAATCTCTTCACTTCTTATGTGTTTATGTGTTTCTGTTTCACTTACCCTTTGGTTTTGTGTGTCTGATATGTTGGGTTTTCTTTTTTTTTTTTATTGCACAGCACTTTGGTCAGCCTTGATGTTGTTTTTAAAGTGCTTTATAAATAAATAAATAAATAAAATAAATATTGAAATAAAATAGAATAGATCCGGGGCGGCACGGTGGCACAGTGGTAGCGCTGCTGCCTCGCAGTTAGGAGACTCGGGTTCGCTTCCCGGGTCCTCCCTGCGTGGAGTTTGCAAGTTCTCCCCGTGTCTGCATGGGTTTCCTCCATCAGTCCAAAAACATGCAGGTTAGGTGGATTGGCAATTCTAAATTGTCCTTGGTGTGTGTGGTTGCCTTGTGTTGGGCTGGCGCCATGCCTGGGGTTTGTTTCCTGCCTTGTGCTCTGTGTTAGCTGGGATTGGCTCCAGCAGACCCCCATGACCCTGTAGTTATGATATAGTGGGTTGAATAATGGATGGATGGATAGAATAGTTACAGCCATGAGTGTGAGAGTCACATGAATAAACGTACACTCTGTGAAGCACTGGTGGTAGTTGGCCCCTTAGAAAGAAAGACTATTGCTTTCTTTCTGCAGCTGGACCCTCTACTTCCTTCCAGTGCCATTCTTCAGTGATGCTCAGGTGTTCTGCAGCTCCATGTGCTCCTGGCTTCTCCCTCTCTGTGCCCCCAGCCACACGTCTCACCGCTCACCCATCTGCCACACTTTTCTCCAGCTCTATAAGCCGACCCAAGGCTAGGGGTCCAAGAGGATGCAGAGATGGTGACAGGAGCAGAAACTCCAATTAAACATGAGAAAGACAAAAGAACTGCTCATTGATTTTAGGAAGAACTGCTGAACAACCACTGGTCCTCAATATAAACAAGTTGACCAAGTTAGCAGTTTTAAGCACATTTAAGTGGATAATAGCTTGAATTTTAATGAAAACACACAATAGATACCAACAGTGCAGCTATTTATTAAAAAGACGGCAGAAAATTAATGTTTCAACTTGTGTCCCATGGAACAAATATACATGTCCTATGGATGTCTTCATTCCTGGCTGAGTTTCAGGGACTGTCTGTGACTAATAAAAATAAACTTAGAAAAATAACCCAATTGGGGTCTGCTCTCACAATTTAGGACTTCAAAAATTGAAAAATAAAAAAGCAAAAAAAGAAAACCAGCTAAGACTGTAAAGGACCACACTAACTACTTAAAAATAACAGTTACCAAATTTTACCATCTGCCAAAATTTAAAACAAACAGAAGCAGAAATTGTTTTATACCAATGGTAATAAAACTTTTACATAGGCCAAAGTCAATTTTATTGAAATAAGTAATTATTCTAGAAATCTGGATTTTTTTGTGTGTAAGATGTGTTGTATTTAATTGTATGCCTTGTGTGTCGGAATGTGCTCTTGTACGTCCACTTGTGGACAAAAAATGGTAAACTAACTAACTAAACCTGAGGCTCACTGGTGGCCACACACCAAGGCTGATGCACTTTAGCAGCAAGCGGTCACAACTGAGGTTACGTCTACCATACTATGTTTCCATTTAAAAACAGCACATTTAAATAAAAGCGATCTCTGTCTACACTGTCATTTTCATATCATTTACGAACATTTCTCTGTCCACAGTAAAATGAGCAAAAATGCATATCGCAAAGATGTCCACCTACACTGGGTATGTGTGCATCAGCAGAAACATTCTTGAAAGAACAGAAACGCTATGGGATTTATTGCAAAACTGTAATTATTTGCCTTTTGCGCATGTGTGGCACATTCAAGCTGTACAAAATGCCATTTAAGCGACATGACAAGCGCCATGGAATGTAAGTCCTGAATGTCCACTATGTTGGCATATGGTGTTCTTCTGTGAAGGGTGACCAATCAGGGAATAAGCAGGATCCAATCAGGGAAGGGCTGCATAATAAGCAACAAATTAGAGTGAGATTAGAGTCTGCGTTTTGGAAAAAGTGTGTTTTTGCCCTTCCACATTACAACGTCGAGGCAGCATTTTCAGAAATATACACTGTTCAAAAAAATTAAGGGAACACTTAAATCGCACATCGCAGCTTAATGAACCAAATGTTTTAGTGGAAAATCTTTACTGAGTAATACTGTGTAATTTGTTGAGTACAAAATGATGTAACAACAATCAATGGAAACCCATCTCACCAACCCAATGAGGTTTGGATTCAACATCACACCAAAAATCAAAGTCAAAAATGGAAATCCCAGGCTGATTTAATTTGCATGAATTTCATCACAGCAACCCATATCGTGACTCAGTAGTGTGTTTGGCCCCCACGTGCCTCTATGCACTCCTGATAACATCTGGGCATGATGCTGATGAGATGGTGGATGGTGTCCTTGGGGATCTCCTCCCAGACCTGAATCAGGGCCTCAGTGAGCTCCTGGAAAATCAGTGGCACTATACTTGACAGTGTAGGATGCACTGATACATAACGTCCCAGAGGTTCTCCATTGGATTTAGATGTGAGGAATATGCGGGTCGCTCAATGGCATCAGTGTCTTCATCATCCAGCGAACGGCCTACACACTCTGGTCACATGACGCCCAGCATTGTCCTGCAAAAGCTGGATCCCACTGCACCAGCATAAGGTCTGACAGTGGCTCTGAGGAGTTCATCCCGGTACCTAACAGCAGTAAGAGTACAGTTGCCTAGCACATCAAGGTCTGTGCAGCCCTCCAAGTTATGCCTCCCCAACCATCAATGACCAAAACCAGTCATGCTGAATGATGTTTCAGACTACATAACTTCACCACAGCGTTTTCAGACTCTTTCACATCTGTCACATGTGCTCAGCTGTCAACAGAATGGGGCACCAATGGTGAAGATGCCAATTGTGTATTCTCTGGAGAATGGCAATCAAGCTGTACGGTGATGGGCAATTGGCACAGGACCCACTAGAGGAGGTGGGGCCCTCATGTCACCCTCATGGAGTTTGTTTCTGACAGTTTGGTCAGAAGCATGCATGCCAGTAGGTAGATGGAGGTCATTTTGTAGGGCTATGGCTGTGCTCCTCCTGTTCCTCCTCGCTCAAAGGAGCGGATAATGGTCCTGTTGCTGGGCTGATGCACTTCTACAGCCATGCAGAGCTCTGTTTGTGTGGTGACCCATCTCCTGGTATCTCCTCCATGCTCTTGAGACTGTGCTGGGAGACACAGCAAACCTTCCTGCAAGGAGCAATTGGATGTGCCATCCTGGTGTAGCTGGACTACCTGTGCAACCTGAATGAGCTACATTTACTGCCTCACACTACCAGTGGCGGCAAGGACACTAGCAAAATGAAAAGCTAGAGATGAATCAGTGAGGAAGGATAAGGAGAGAGCAATTGTTTGCTGCCATCATTCCCTACTTGGTGGTGTCTTGCTGTTACCTCTCCAGTGCAACCGTTGTGACTTTCATTTATACCAAAGCAGGTGAAGTTGCATCACGATCGCTTCGGCTTCCTAACTGGACAGACTGATATCCCTGAAGCTTCACAGACTTAGTATTAGACTGGGAAGATTAAGTGTTCTGTTCATTTTTTGGAGCAGTGTATAAACAAAGTCTTTGTTTTTGTGGGTTGAAAATGCTGAGGAAGTGTGGATAAAGAGAGCAAATGGAGACTAATGTCTGTGTTTTTAAAAGAAATCATAGAAGGGTGGATGGGACTTGAAGTGCCTCTTGAAATGTTATATCTACACCCTACCTTTATACGCTCTCAAGAGCTCCTTTTATGACTGGCTTCTCCAGGTTTCTATGCCCATTTTGACTGTCCTTGACCACCTGAGCAACATGCCCTTCTCAGTGTCATGACCTGGACTTTGTTTTATTTTTTTACAGTTTTTCTTCGGTTTCCACAAATATAAGTGAAACATTATTTCAGGGGATTTAAAGGTCAAGGAATCTGATCGTCACCTTTGTGTTTAAAAGTAAGTACGCCTTCCATAGGTGTCATCTTGTTTTCATTATGGGTGCCGCTATCTTGAGTACTCATAGTTAGGGAGGCAATGATAGGTTTTCGGACAAAATCTCCCGGAAGTCACATCAGGTTATAACTCATGAGCCAGCAACACAGAACATTCATCATCCAAGTTGGTGAATATAACCTAATACCTAGCATTTTTGTTTAAGTATTTAAAAGAATATCTGGTTTTGAACTCTTTCCTGCTCCTCAAGTGTTTTGGCTTTGGCTCTATTCTTTATTTTTGGTTTCTGACATTCTGGGCTGTGCTACTAAATATTGTCTTACTGGATTTGACCATGGCTAGTTATTTTTTAGGATCCACCTTCCTGATTCCATTTCTGTTTAAAATTACAACTGCTCTGTGCAAACAGTACACTTAGGTTCAGACAAAGGACATTACAGAACATTTGTTTGCATGTTCACAGAATTTGAACATGTGCATTTTTTCTCCAGTAGCGTCACTTTTCTTCACTTATCCCATACATTGATCTTCGAAGGAGCCTTTCAGTTAAAAGGTCAGAGGGGGCCTCACAAAAAAAGCTGATCCAACGCATATTATTGTTGTGTAAATGATGAAGTGTGTGACATCTACTCATCTGGTTTAATAAAGTTATTAGATTTGATATCCTATAAATATAAGTAAACATCACAATTTGGTTGTTTAACACACGTTTATTTGAAATGTCTCTAGGGTGATTCTGGCTGACAGCAGGGGTTGTGGAATTGGGGCCCCATGTCACATTAGATCCAGGGCCTGTGGACTTGGCATCCATAAAGTAGTTTAACTGGAAAATCTAAAATGGCTCAGTAGGAATGAATTAGTGTGACTTGCAATGAACAGACTCCCAGGTCAGAGCTGATTTGTGCAATTGCTGCCAGAGTAGGCACTTGATCCTTAAGATCCTTTAGTTATTTAAATTGCTTTCAACTCTGTCCTCAAGTAATGCTAAGTTCAAATCTTAAACCTGACATGCAGTTTATATGGACCCCATGCAGAGAAAGCTAATCTCTCCTCTGTATGCTCGTTCTGCACATCTTATCTCTGAGACACACCAGCATTGAGGACGTTTAGCCAACTAATTATTCCGCAGAAGTGTACTGGGGCTCTTCATACCTCCGGTAATTCACCATTATTGTGCCTCATGGTGACTGCTCTCATATCTTTAGCTCTTTAGCCAAGTTAGAAGTTCATTTTCTTCTTGCTGAAATTCATGTGTGTGTTTGAGGGCTTGTGTGGGCTTTTGTTGTTAGTGATATTTCTTGAGCTTCTGTAAAATCTAAATTTCCACTTGGGACAAATAAAGCTCTATCTATCTATCTATCTA
>JANRMT010062796.1:77797286-77838852 GCA_026402145.1 Polypterus bichir lapradei
AGATAGATAGATAGATAGATAGATAGATAGATAGATAGATAGATAGAGTGGGATTTAGATTTTCTTCTCACATAAAACTGGGTCTGCTGTAGACTCTTCTTCTTCTTTCGGCTGCTCCCGTTAAGGGTTGCCACAGCGGATCATCTTCTTCCATATCTTTCTGTCCTTTGTATCTTGTTCTGTTACACCCATCACCTTCATGTCCTCTCTCACCACATCCATAAACCTTCTCTTAGGCCTTCCTCTTTTCCTCTTCCCTGGCAGCTCTATCCTTAACATCCTTCTCCCAATATACCCAACATCTCTCCTCTGTACATGTCCAAACCAACGCAATCTCTCCTCTCTGACTTTGTCTCCCAACATCCAACTTGAGTTGACCCTCTAATGTCCTCATTTCTAATCCTGTCCATCCTCGTCACACCCAATGCAAATCTTAGCATTTTTAACTCTGGCACCTCCAGCTCTGTCTCCTGCTTTCTGGTCAGTGCCACCGTCTCCAACCCGTATATCATAGCTGGTCTCACTACTGTCCTGTAGACCTTCCCTTTCACTCTTGCTGATACCCATCTGTCACAAATCACTCCTGACATTCTTCCCCACCCATTCCATCCTGCCTGCACTCTCTTTTTCACCTCTCTTCCACAATCCCCATTACTCTGTACTATTGATCCCAAGTATTTAAACTCATCCACCTTTGCCAGCTCTACTCCCTGCATCTTCACCATTCCAATGACCTCCCTCTAATTTACACACATGTATTCTGTCTTGCTCCTACTGAACTTCATTCCTCTCCTCTCTAGAGCATATCTCCACCTCTCCAGGATCTCCTCAACCTGCTCCCTACTATTGCTACAGATCACAATGTCATCAGCAAACATCATAGTCCACAGGTACTCCTGTCTAATCTCGTCTGTCAACCTGTCCATCACCATTGCAAATTAGAAAGGGCTCAGAGCTGATCCTTGATGTAATCCCACCTCCAACTTGAATGCATCCGTCGCTCCTACCTCAGACCTCACCACTTTCACACTCCCCTCGTACATATCCTGTACAACTCTTATGTACTTCTCTGCCACTCCCGACTTCCTCATACAATACCACAGCTCCTCTTGAGGCACCCTGTCATATGCTTTCTCCAGGTCCACAAAGACGCAATGCAATTCCTTCTGGCCTTCTCTAAACTTCTCCATCAACATCCTCAGAGCAAGCATTGCATCTGTGGTGTTCTTTCTTGGCATGAAACCATACTGCTGCTCACTAATCATCACCTCACTTCTTGACCTAGCTTCCACTACTCTTTCCCATAACTTCATGCTGTGGCTCATCAATTTTAATTCCCCTGTCGTTACTACAGTCCTGCACATCCCCCTTATTCTTAAATATCGGCACCAGTACACTTCTTCTCCACTCCTCAGGCATCCTCTCACTTTCCAAGATTCCATTAAACAATCTGGTTAAAAACTCCACTGCCATCTCTCCTAAACACCTCCATGCCTCCACAGGTATGTCATCTGGAACAACTGCCTTTCCATTTTGCATCCTCTTCAAAGCTGTCCTTACTTCCTCCTTGCTAATCCGTTGCACTTCCTGATTCACTATCTCCACATCATCCAACCTCTTCTCTCTCTCTTGTTCTCTTCAATCATTAGCCTCTCAAAGTACTCTTTCCATCTACTCAACACACTCTACTTGCTTGTGAGCACGTTTCTATCTCTTTATCCTTTATCACCCTAATCTGCTGTACATCTTTCCCAGCTCAGTCCCTCTGTCTAGCCAATCAGTACAGGTCCTTTCTCCCTCCTTAGTGTGCATCCTCTCATACAACTCATCATATCCATTTTCTTTAGCCTTCGCCACCTCTCTCTTCACCTTGCGCCTTATCTCCTTGTACTCTTGTCTACTTTCTGCATCTCTCTGACTATCTCACTTCTTCTTTGCCATCCTCTTCCTCTGTATACTCTCCTCTATTTCCTTATTCCACCACCAGGTTTCCTTTTCCTCCTTCTTCTATTCAGATGTCACGCCAAGCACCCTTCTTACTGTGACCCTTACTACATCTGCTGTAGCTTCCCAACTCTCTGGTAATTTTTTAAAACCACCCAGTGCCTGTCTCACCTTCTCCCTAAACTCAACCTTGCAGTCTTCCTTTTTCAGCTTTCACAATTTGATCCTTGGCTCTGTCCTCACTCTCTTCCTCTTCTTGATCTCCAATGTCATCCTATGCTGCTTAACTACACTTTCCTCTGCCACCACTTTACAGTCTTCAGTCTCCTTCAGATCAACTCTTCTGCATAGGATGTAATCTACCTGTGTGCATCTTCCTCCACTCTTGTACGTAAACCTTTGTTCCTCCCTCTTCTTAAAATACGTATTCACCAGAGCCATGTCCATCCTTTTGGCAAAATCCACTATCCTCTGACCTTCTTCATTCCTCTCCTTGACACCATACCTACCCATCACCTCCTCGTCTCCTCTGTTCCCTTCACCAACATGTCCATTGAAATCCGCTCCAATCACCACTTTCTGTCCCTTGGGTACACTGTTCATCATTTCATCCAACTCACTCCAAAAATCTTCTTTCTCATTCATTGCACACCCAACTTGTGGGGCATATGCACTAACAACATTCATAATCACACCTCCAATTTCCAGCTTCATAATCATTACTCTGTCTGACACTCTTTTCACCTCCAGAACACTCTTGACATACTGTTCTTGCAGAATAACTCCTACCCCATTTCTCCTCCCATCCACACCATGATAGAACAATTTTAATCCACCTCCGATCCACCTGGCCTTACTCCCCTTCCATTTAGTCTCTTGCACGCACAATATATCGACCTTCCTTCTCTCCATCATATCTGCTAACTCTCTCCCCTTACCAGTCATACTGCCAACATTCAAAGTTTCTACCCTCAGTTCCACTCTCTTTAGTTTCCTCCTCTCCTCCTGCCTTCGGACACATCTCCCCCCGTTCTTCTTCTTCAGCCAACAGTAGCCCAGTTTCCATCAGCACCCTGTTGGCTAACAGTACTGGTGGAGGTGGTTGTTAACCCGGGCCTCGACCGATCCAGTGTGGAAATTTGTATTGTTGTCCGCATATTGACTTGCACTGGATTTGGTAAAATTTTACACTGGATGCCCTTCCTGACGTAAGCCTCCCCATTTATCCGGGCTTGGAATCAGCACGAAGAAACACACTGGTTTGTGCATCCCCTGTGACTGGGTTGGGTCTGCTGCTAGACTAATAACACTAATTTGCAATTCTTAATCTGCCCTGTATGTGAGCGGGCACTGTGGTGGATTGACACTCAGGGGTTGGTTCCTTCAGTGCTCTCAATGCTGCCAAGATAGGCCTTTTGACCCTTATTTATATTAAGTAGGCTGACTGGGACTGACACACATTTCATTTAAACTGTTCCTAAGATGATTTTCTGCATTAAATGTTATGTAATATTAAACCCAGGATGAATTTATTATTGTGTTTAGTTCCTCCAGCTGACCCTAAATTGGCCCCTTGTGGGTGTGTGGTTAATGTGCCCTGAGATAGCCTAGCAGATAGGCTTTGGCTCCCTGCGATGCTGAACGTTGTTTTTTTTAATTTTTTCATCGAGAGCTAACAGCAATATGGAGTTAGCCTTATGATTTACTGAAGTACAACAACTTTCTAAAACAATTTGTAACAGCACAGGCAGTGAAAGGCACTACACAAAATTAATTTGGATTGTATGGCTACTCTGCTTATATCCTTTCTACTAACAGTATAGCATCTTAAACACTCCCTATTTAATTTTCTTTTCCTCATCTTCTTCACTTAACCTCCATGGTAGCGTAGTCCCTTATTTTTCTTCTTTTTCTCTTCTCTCCTCTTCACTCTGCTACACTACATTACATAAACTCCCTCCTCCTCCTCATCCTCCTCCTTCTTCTTCTTCTTCTTCTTCTTCTTCTTCTTCTTCTTCTTCTTCTTCACATCACCAACACTACATTTCAAGCAGTTTTTTCCTTTTCATCTTTTTATTTTACATAGTTGCACCATATAAAAACCCAGCTTCGTCTGATCTTCTTCTTCCTCAAACTGCCACTACTACAGTATAAACAACCATCTTCTTCTTCTTCTTCTTCTTCTTCTTCTTCTTCTTCTTCTTCTTTACTTCTCTCCCTTGCTATTGTGTCAGCACTCCTTTTCCTTCCTCCTCCTCCCTTTTTCCTCCTTCTCTTCCTCCTCCCCCTACTCTTCCTACCCCTTCCTCATTCTACCATGACTACATTATTGGCACCCTGAACTGCTTTACTTTCTCCTAATACTCCTTACCCTACACTCACTACAGTATAAACATTCTTTTTTGCTTCTCCCCCTCTTCTTCCTCTTCCTCAAGTTGCCTCTACTAGCATTGACTCTTCTTTGCTTACAAGTGCTCGCTTTTGTTCCTCTCCTCTTCCTTGCTCCACAATCATTAAATTTAAATCTGCCTTCCTTCTATTTCTTATCCTCCATCTCCTGCTCTTCTTCCTCTTCCTTAAGTTACCTCTACTACAGAATGCATAGTATTCACTCTTCCACCTCTTCTTCTTCCTTATTCCAACCCAGTACATTATAAGCTCCTCATCTTCTTATACCTTTTCCTCACCCCTTACGGTTACTCTATTTCACTCTACCCTCACTACACTTCCTTTCTAGCTTTTTTTCCTCCTGTTCTTCACTCCTCCCTGCTGCAGTATTAATGCTCACCTTTCCTTCTGCTCCTTCTCCCTTTATCCTCCCTTACTCACTCCAGCCCTACTTCATAACATGGACTTCTCTCTGCCACTTTCTTTCCTACTTCTTTTCCGCACTCCATGTTTTATTCAGTAAAGGTAAGCACTCTGCCTTACTCCTCTTCTTCATTTTTCTCTGTAAATGCTCTTTTTCCATCCTCCTCCTCCTCCTGCTCCTCATACTTGTCTTGTCTTCATCTTCCTTAATTCACCTCTACTACAGTATACATATTATTCTCACTCTTCATTCACTTCCTCCTCTTCTTCACTCCTTCAAACTACATTATAAGCTTGTATCTTTTGCTCCTCCTTTTCTTTCACCTCCTTTTCATCATCATCTTCCTTCCCATACCCCACTATGGTATGGATGTTCTCTGTACCTCCTGTTCCTCCTCCTCCTCCTCCCTCTTCATCTTTTTCAGTTTACAACCATCACAATAAAAGCCCTATCCATTTCTAATAAACTTTTTTGTTTCTCTTTCACTACATTATAAGCTATCCTTCTCCTTCGTCATCCTTCTCCTATTCCTCTTCTTCTTCACTCCTCTTTTAATCCACCTTAATAAAATGATAAGTGCCTATGTATTTGTCTGTGTGTTCATCCATTTGCCATGTCTCTCACATTCCAAAAGATGTCGCATCTCAAACATTTTAAGTAATAGAAAGCATTGCATTTGTCATTCCAACAAATGGCGCATCACAAGCATTAGCACTGCTTTTACAAATCACATACCAAATGGCATATTACAGATACTGTACATGCAATGCATGGTGCATTGCAAATGTTAACGCTGAGGTCTACCTTGATGATTTAGATTTCAACCCATCTTGGACAGGTAGCACACCTAGTACATTACAAGTCTGTTCTTTTCCTCCTCCTCCTCCTCTGCCTCTTTTTCACTCCACCTTCATTCCATTAAAGCAATGTTTTCTCACAGCCCCTCCTCTTCCTCTTTTTCACTTATTCTTCACCACATTGTAAACCATCTTCCTTTTCTTCCTGTTCCTCTATCTCTTCTTCTTTCCACATTTATTCCATTAAAGTCATTCTTTTCTCCACCACTCCCTTCTTTACTTCACTCTCATAACCTCATAAGCCCTGTCTTTCTCCATCCCCTCTTCCTCCTCTTTTGCATCCCTCCTCCCTCGGTATATTGTAAGCACTCCCTTTTCCTCCTCTTCTTTTCTTCCTCTCCTCTTCTTCCTCCTCTTCTTCACACCTCTCTCAAAACAGATAAATAGACAGACAGTTAGTTATATTTGTGTAGCTCTTCAACCACCAAAAATGTGTAGCATCCACCTGGATGACATGACGGCAGTCATTCTTATGCCAGTACGCTCACTACAAATTAGCTATTAGGTGGTGAAGGGGTGTGAGAGATAGTTAACCAATTAGAGGACAGGGGATGGACCAGAATGGACAAGGTCATGGTGGGCAATGTAGCCAGGACATTGGGGTACTCCCTCCTTTTGAAAGAAGCCCAGGGATCTTTTAATAGCCACAGAGACACAGGACTACAGTTTTACATCTCATTTGAAGGACAACACCAATTTTTCAGCAAAGTGTAACCCGTTCATGTTTGGATCCACAGACAGACCACAGGGTAGGCACCTCTTGAGGCCCTCACCAACATCTCTTCCAGTAGCAACCCAAGCTTTTCTAAATGGTCTTCCATCCAGGTGGTGGTTTGGGCCCCAGCCTGCTTAGCTTCAGGTAGATGACTTGTTCTGAAGTGTATTTGGTATGGCTGCTGGCACACATATTAAGCCCTCCTTTTTCTTCTCCTCTTCTTCCTCACTCTATGTCACTACATTCTAAAGCCTCATCTTTTTCACTCCAACTTCAATATATTGTAAGCCCACTCTCTCCCCTTTTCCTCGCTCCACCTTCATTATTTTCTAAGCCCTCTCTTCCTCCTCCACCTCATTTTCTCACTGCTTTCTCACTATATTATCAACTTTCTCTTTTCCTCCTCCTTCTGTTCTTCCTCACTGCCCTCTCATTACATTATAAGCCACCCTTCTTTCTTTCTTTCTTTCTTTCTTTCTTTCTTTCTTTCTTTTTCTTCTTTATCCCCTCCTTTTCTTCCTCACCCCGCCTTCACTGTATTCTTAGCCCTCTCTCCTTCCTCTTCCTGTTCTTTCCTTCCCTCAAATTACATTATATATTCTCTACTCTCTTGTCCTTTTCCTCATCCTCCTCACTTCACCTTCACTGTATTCCGCACCCTGTCTTTCATCCCTTACTCTTCCTCACTCCCCTCGCACTACATTATAAGCCTGTTTTCCTCCTCCTCTTCCTCCTCCTCTTCTTTCTTTACACACCTTCACTACATTACAAGAACCCCAAACCTCCCCCCACCTTCCTCACTTCCTATCATGCCGCACTGGGAGCCACATGTTCTCCACAGACAGCCCCCTGTCGTTTTGTACTTGTCACTTTACCGCGTCCTCCCTGTTGAACTGATGTTCCTGCTAAAGCTGCAGCAGATGCCCAGGGCAGCAGTCTCACGAGGGTCTTGTTTGTAAAGCTTGTTCTTCCTTCCCACTCGTCCCAGGCTACCTTGCCGCCATCTGCCACCCCACATCCCCCGCATTCGAGTTCTTACTCTCCTCCGCTCCACCTTCCTCTTTGTTTGTGCCCCTCTTTGTTGCCCCACTCTAATAGGCCCCCTGTATTGTACTCCTTGCCTATCGCTTCCGCTCTGCTGTGACCTTTCACATCAGCCTGGTTGCTTCTTTGCTGTTTCTGAGAGACCCCCGCCCAAATCCCCCCACCCCACCCCGTTCTAGAGGCGTCAGCTTGTTGCTGCTGCCAGCAATTGAAGATCCATTGTCCTCCTGTTCACAATGACAGACCCCACAGAGGGGAATGGCGTGGGGAGGGAGGGGATCCAGTAAAAACACCTCTGTCATGCACTGCCGCCCAAATCCCCTCCACAGTCCAACGACCTGCATGGAGTCGGTTTTAGCTAGTGCCCCGATTTGGCACTGAACGCCACCTTGTGGCCACTGAACTAACCCAACAATTGTTATTATTACTTATTATTTGGCTGACAGCTTGATCCAAGGTGACGTACAACATTTCAGATATAACTGGTCACAATGATTTACTGTTTCCAGTTGAGACACAGGCAGGTGAAGTGATTGGCTCATGATCATATGCAGTGACTGCAGTGTCAATCACTCGATTTGAACCCACAACCTCAGCGTTTCAAGTCCAAAGCCTTAACTACTAACCCGAAATTGCTATGCGGTCTGGGGAAAACGAGGGGTCGGAACAGTAGCATGTGGGCCAACACCTCTTTGACCGAACGACTTAGCCCCCTGCAGTGAGATGAACTGGTTTAGTCCATGAGGATGCTTCTTCAGGCACATTTTTCCCCCACCTCGAGGTGCAGGTTGGCTTGCACCCCTGCCCCAATCATCACAGCCCTCCACATCATCATTCCTTTGATGTGCTACCCATTTCAAACAAATCCATTTCATGCCCGGCCCACACCCCCCCAATTTATCATGAAAGAGCCGAGTCACACATGAATTGCAGTGCTGGTGCGGCTCACCCCTGCCAAGGCTCCTCAGTGGGTGGGGCTCACTGCCCCCCAATCCGCTCCCCCCCCACCCCCCTCCGCACACACTCCAGATAATTTATCACTCCTCCTGGCTCGGCTGACAAACTATTTGCAGGAAAATGAGTTTTTCCGCGGTGGATTTGTCCTCTGGGGATGGAGAGCAGAGCGGCGTTTTCTCTCTCCTCTCTCTGCGTGGCTGTGCCTGGCTGAGGTCTCCAGTATTTATAGAGGTGTTTAAGATAAATGAGCGAAATTAACAGAGTCACTGAAGAACGACAGCCGATCGCTTAGTGCAGAACCTGCCAGCGAGCATCTGGGAGCGCAAGCCCAGCGAGAGACTTGGCTCGCAGGGCAATGCCATGTGATTCAGACAATGGCAACAAACAGCGTGGCATTCGCACACTGCTTTATAAAGTTGGTGCCATTTGAAAGGGCATTCACATGCTGGCAGAAAAGACAGTGCCAAGTGCCTTATTGTTCAAGTATTGACAGTGAACGGGAACACTGTGTGCTTTGATCAATTCAATGAAGATGGTGTTCATTCACTGGCCATTATAATGTCACCACACAACATAGCATCGGGCATCGAAGGCAGAGTCTTATGAGATGAAATTGATACACTTGCAATGAAAATTGTGCCACACTCTTAAAAATAAAGATGCCAAAGTGGCTCTTCAGAGAAACACTAGAGGAGAATCATTTTTGCTTCCTAAAAGAACCATCCACAAGAAGGTGTCGGAAAGAACCTTTTATTTAGATTAATAAATAATCACAAATAGATATAATAATAGAATAGACATACAGAATAGAATAATAATAGACCTGTAAAATACCAATGGGCTCCTAATTTCAAAAGACAATCACACAGGCTATGTTCAGGATTCCTTGATCTGTCGGTACCCCAGCAGGTAGCCCACTATGTATTAAAGATTTCTGTTTTAAGCCACATATTAGGACCCCTTTTAAAATCCCACATGCAAAGAATTCTTACCAGAATGAAATGATTCTTTGTTAAGCAATTGTTCTATGAGGTGTCACAAGAACGACAAACAGACATCAAAAAGGTTTGGGGCAGCCACTCATATAATACGCCTTGGCTGCAAAAAGGTATTTAAAGAATAGTGAGTTGTTCACAAGAAAGAGTCCAAAACAGAACTGTGGTATTGAATCAAGATGGCGGCTTTAAAGGCCAATGTAGGAAGTGATGTCATCGGGGCCAGAAGTAGAAATGGTGTCATCAGAGGCAGGCGGCCAGAAGTGATGTCATTAAAGGCGGCGGGATTTCCCGAGAATGATCTGCAAGGGACCGAGAAAGACAGTTAGTGCAAACCCGCCGCCCCCTGGACGGACATGGAATTGCCATTATTCAGGCCCTTTAGTTCACTCCTACTTGCACGTGTGTGACAGAGGAAACACAAAACTCAATAAAGTGCCATTGATGGACCAGGATTTCAAAGAGAGTAACTTGGCATAGAAACATTAACAGTGCAAAAAATCCATATAACAGTGCACTTCAGAACAGGTAATCCACCTGAGAGCTAAGCATAAATTTGGACGGGAAACCATCTAGGAAAAGCTTGGGCTGCTCCTGGAAGAGGGATTTCCCAGAGTATGTATGGTGGTCTTTTGGCCTTGGAACCCCTGCAGATTTTGTTTTTTTATCTCCCACCTAAGTAGATTTTTTTTTTGTTTTTTTTATTTTTTTCTGTCCTCCCTGTGATTTACCTTGTTATGTTATTACTTATTATTTATTTGATAATCTTATTTTTTTTCTACTTGTTACATTCTCTTTGTTATCTTGTAAAGCACTTTGAGCTACATTGTTGTATGAAAATGTGTAATATAGAAATAACTGTTGTTGTCATTGTTGTGTTGGTGAGGCTAGCAGGGTCACGTACCATGTGGTCTGTGTGTGTGGATCCCAAAGCCCCTCCGCACTGACTAGGACACAGCGCTGTAAAAAATTAGTGCTGTCCTTCAGGTGAGAGGTAAAACTGAGGTCCTGACTCTCTGTGGCCTATGGGCATCTTTCAAAAAGAGTTTCCAAATGTCCTGGCTAAATTGTTTATCATGGCCTTGTCCATTCTGGCACCCTAATTGACTAACCACTGTATCTCTCTCACCCATTCACCACCTAATACCTAATGTGGGGTGAGCAATTGCGCAAGAATGGCTACTGTCCCATCATCAAGGTGGATGCCACACAGTAGAGCTTGATTTATATTTCACGATCAGAATGCTTATGCGCACATTTGTCTTTTGTTATTTTGCAGAAAAGTCAGTCATTATCGATTACTCTTCGACAATATAGTATACGGGCAAATCCCCAAATCTTTGTTTTTATTCCATTCCAATCATTCATGAAGCCTAACAGAATGCCAGGTTATACAGCGCCCTGATGTGTGGAGTACAAGTCCAGTGAGGTTCTGCTCAAGCTTTATAACACACTGGTGTAGTTTTGGTTTCCAGCCTACAAAAAGGACACAGCAGCACTAGAAAAAATCCAGAGAAGAGCGACTAGGCTGATTCCAGGACTACAGGGGATGATTTATGTGGAAAGATTAAAAGAGTTTAGCCTTTTCAGTTTAAGAAAAAGGAGAAGACGTGAGTAAAGTGTTTGAAATTATAAAATGTGACCAACAGGGGGCATGGCAGCACCCCCAAAACCCCAGAAACAACTTCACAAAAGAGTCCTGGGTCCAAATATAAAGTGTTCATTTGATACAGTACCTCTACAGTACAGTTTTTTTCCATCTCCTTCCACATTTCCCTTGTAGTCTCATCCACCTCCTCCTGACTCTGACCACTCATGCAGGAAAACCAGCTTCTTTTATGCCTGGGAGGTCTTCCAGTGCCAGAGCTTTGCACACTGGAAGGACTTCCAGGTCAGGAGGCCCTTCAAAGAGGGTATAATGATCCCTTGCATCTACCCCTGGCAACAAGATCCCCAGTAGGCATATCCCATACCCTGTGGGGATCCATATGGGTATTCCACCAGTGGGATGCTGCCACTGTGTTTTGTTTTTTTTTTTGGGGGGGGGGGGGACATGCCCCTGGGAAGCAGACAACCTCTGTCTTGCACAGGCCTCTGCAGGAAAAGCACCCGAACCCACTGTGGCCAGGACACCAGTCCATCACTACCCTTTCACCTCAGCCTCTCTTCCTGGCAGGGAACCAGCTTCCATCCAGGTCAGGATGCCAGTCCATCACTGTCCTACTATTATGGCCTTCTATTGAGTCAAGGAGCCAACTCCCATCCTGGTCAGGATGTCGGTCCATCCAGCATGGCACTCATAAAAGGGAATTAGTCCAGTGGATCAAGACTGTTATTTTAAAATGAGTGCATTAAGAACAAAATGACACAGTTGGAAACTTACTCTGAGTAAATTTCACGCAAACATTAGGAAGTTTTCCTTCACAAAGAGAAACCACAGACACATGGAATAAGCTACAAGTAGTGAGGTAGACAGTAGTACCTTAGGGACTTTCAAAACCTGACTTGATGCTATTTTGGAAGAATTAATTGGATAGGACTGGTGAGGTTTGTTGGGCTTAATGGCCTGTTCTCGTCTAGAGTGTTCTAATGTTCTAATGCACCATGCAATAAAAATGTCAGTCATACGCTGCCATAAAAAGAATGCAGCAGAAACTGCCATTTGTGTTCTGGCAGTAAGGGCAGCAGCACCAAACATTTAAATTGATGCCATAGGACGTTGCATTAACACACTGGCAGTAATGACTGTGCCATACAGCATAGCATTAAAAAACTGAAACACAAAAAAAAAAACACTTTAAAGCATTAATTCACTACTGGTAATGAGGCTGAAACTGAAAATGGCATTTACATTCTGGCAATGAGGGCATTGGCGTCAGGCATTATTGGTAGTCCCCATAGGATATGACATTAACACACTGGCAGTCAAGATTGGTGGATTTCAGCTTCTTTCTGTGTGGATGTAAGTGTGAATAGAGACTATGATGGTCTGGCATGCTCTCCTGCTGGTAGATTCTGGCCCACTGTGACCCTGAATTGTTTTAAGTTACTGACATGACAGAGTTTCTATTAAAAGCATTCATAATCTTAGTAATGAGAATGAACTGAAGATGGCAGTCACATTTACATTTACGTTCTGGCAATGATGGTAGTGACATCAGGCATTACAGGTAGCCCCATAGGATATTAGATTTACACACTGGTAGGGATTAATGTTCTGCATATAGTGCACTTAAAAAGTATTCACCCTCTGGAAGTTTTCACATTTTATTATTATACAACATTGAATCACATGGATTTAATTTGGCTTTCTTCGACACTGACCAACAGAAAAAGACTCTTCAATGTCAAAGTGAAAGCGGATCTCTGCAAAGTGGTCTATGTTAATTACAAATATAAAACACAACACCATTGCATAAAGGCAATGTGCGCAGTCCTTGTGCACAGATCTGTCTCTTTCTCTATCAGCTCTGCACATCGCCACACTGCCATTTTCCTCCATTCATCTTTGCAGAACTGCCCACGCTCTTATCAGGTTGAATGAGGATCAGGAGTGAAGAATCTTTTTCAAGTCTGACATCAATTTCTCAATTGCACTGAGATGTGGACTTTGATTCAGCCACTCCTGGACATTAACATTGATGTTCTGAAGCCATTCCTATGTATCTACAGTATGGCATAGAACCTTCTTCCAACGGACTTCAGAGTCTCCCATGTGCTATCTACCAAGATGTCATGTGTATTGGTTTTAATAGTGGTTTTGTCTTGTCACTGACCCATAAAGCTTTGACTGTTGAAGCAGGTGGCCAACATTTCTTGTCAGCACAGTCTCTCCAATCTGATTTTCTGTAGCTTATAACTCCTTCCAAGTTATCAGATGTCTTTTGATGGCCTCCTTCATTCATCTTCTTGCACAATCACTCAGTTTTTGGGGATGGGCTGACCACAATTTCTCAAATGGATTGATATGTGGACTTGGTGACTCGGCCACTCCTGGACATTAACATTGTTGTTTTTAAGCCATTCCTGTGTATCTATGGCTTTAGGCTTGGGGTCAATTTCTTGCTGAAAACAAATCTTCTCCCAAAGTTGTTGGTTCCTTGCAGGCGTCATGAGGTTTCCCTCTAGAATTTCCCCATATTATGATGCATTTGTTTTATCTTCACAAGTCATCCAGGGCCTGATGCAATGAAGCATCCACACAGCATGATGCCCTACCACCATGTTTCAAAGTGGGGATGGTGTGTTTCTAGTAATGACAAGTGTTCATCTTACATTTCATCTTACTTCTGACTTCATAGACTCCCATGTGCCTTCTACCAAGATGTCATGTGTATTGTTTTTAGTAGTGGCTTTGTCTTTGTCACTCACCCATAAAGCTGTGATTGGTGAAGCACACAGGCAACACTTCTTGTCAGTAAACTCTCTCTCATCTCATTTTCTGTAGCTTGTAACTCTTTCCGAGTTATCAGATGTCTTTTGATGGCTTCCTTCATTCATCTTCGTCTTGCACAAACACTCAGTTTTTGTGGATGGGCTGCTCTAGGCAGATATACAGCTGTGCCATACTCTTTTTATTTCTTCATGATTAATTTATGTTGGAACAGGAGTACTTCTGGTGCCACAGCATTACACACTGGAAGCACTTCCAGGTCAAGCAGAAACCCTTCAAAGAGGGTGTAATGATCCCTGGCAGCACTCCTTGATGGCACTCCAAAGGATATTCAGTGATTTTATTATTTTCTTGCCTCTATCCTCTGACTTGTGCTTTTCAATACCATTTTCACGTAGTTGCTTGGATTGTTCTTATGTTTTCATTGTGTAGGTTAGGCCACCCTATTGGATCACCACAAGTTGGGCCTTCCAGATATGATGCATTGAGACTACACTCAAGTAAAACCCCAGGTAGCTGATCTCCATTTACTATACCTGTCACTTCGGAAGCCAATTGGCTGCTCCACTAATGATTTTGGGGAGCGATATTAAAGGGGAGGAATACTTAAGTGATGAACTATTTTGTGTTTTTGTAATTAATTTAGTCCACTTGACAGAGATTGGTTTTCACTTTGACATTAAAGTCTTTTTTTTGTAATTCAAAATCAATCCACTAAGGTTCAATAAAATGTGAAAACTATCATGGGGGTGAATACTGTTATATGCACCGTTACATGCCATTTAAAACTGTAACTTTAAAAAGACTGCATTATGTGGTATATGCAAGATAGTGCCACACTGCATGGCACCATGCACTGAAGATGACACCATTTGACAGGACATTAACACACTGCCAGTAATGACAGTAAAAATGGCATTTGTACAATGGCAGGAAGGACTGTACCACACATCATGGCACTAGGCATTGAATGCATAGTCTTATGACCTGGCATTGACACAATTGCAGTAAAACCTGTGCCATGCAACATGGCATGGCATTCAAGAACTGCATTTACACTATTAGTAATCAGAGGGAAACAGAAGATGGCAATTATATTCTGGCAGTGAGGACGGTGGCACCAACATTAAAGGTAGCCTCATGAGACACCGCATTTAGTAGAAGTAGCATTGTCACATGTATTTTCACACTGGCAATAAAGATGGTGCCACATGGCATTCAAATATTGCAAGTAAAATAAAAAAAACACATGTGAAATCTTTCATACATTAGCAGTGATGAAAATGCAACAGATGGACTGAGGGTTTTGCCACCCAATATGGCACCATGCATCAAAACAGCACCATATGGCAAGACATTCACACTGCCAGCAACAAGAATGCAGCTGAAGATGGCATTAATGTACTGAGAGTGAGGACTGCAGCTTTGGGGATTAAATTAGCTCTACACTGGCAGTAAAGTCTATGCCACACAGCATGGTATTCCAAAACTATAACTTACAAAACTCCACACTATGGCATTCAAACCCTAGTTATAATAAAAATGTGTCAGTAAATGTAAATTATATGCAGGACAGCACCCCACAGCATGGCACCATTCTTTGAAGACAGCACAACTTGACAGGGCATTCACACACTGCCAGTAATGAGATTGTAAGTGAAGACTGCATTTGTACACTGGCAGAAAGAACTGTGCCACACAGCATGGCACCAGAACCTGAAGGCGGCACCATATGACATTGCATTTGCACATTGCCACTAATGAGATTGCAACAGAAGATGGCATTTGTGAGCCAGCAAAGTGAAAAGTGCCACACAGCATATTGAAACATTGAGACATAAGGGCACTACCACATTTCATAATAATCACATTCTGGCAGTGGGAAAGTGCCACATGGCTTGATATTTCAAACCCAAATAAAGGAGATTGTGCCATATGGCATGCCAGAAAAGTACTGGATTAGGCATTGGCAGGGCAGACATCCACTTCATGTATGGCATTTGAATGGAGACTGTGAGCCAAGGACTGGCAGTGGGAGTTAGGACATTCAGGACAGTATGATAACGGATGGCATTCAAACAATGGGCACCTCTTGTTCTGGATAGATCTCAGCCATTGGCATGTTAGCTCAACATGTATGGAGTGAATGGCACTTTAAAATGGGTATCAGCGCAGGTGCTAAAACATTGCATTCTTCACCCTTGTTGTTCTCACTTTGTACTATTGACTGTACCTCCTTTGATAACTCCATGAAAATAGTGAAATTTGCTGATGATATGACAGTTGGGGGTCTCATCACTGGTGGTCTGAAATGGACCATCTGGTTGAATGTTGTGCCTGTAATAATCTACACCTCAAGACCATCAAAATAGCGGAAATGGCACCTGACTTCCAAAGATGGCCACCTGCTTGTCCCCTGGTAGATATCTGTGGTCAGGTTGGGTATATAATGCACCTATTTTAGTTTTTGGGAACCACCCTTACCAACACTCTGGACTGGGACAAGAACATCACATTCATTTCTGACAAAAATCATACCAGAGACTGTTCTTCCTATGCCAGCCAAGGAAGCTCAGCATTTTTTAATCTGTCCTAACAGAGTTTTATTCAGCTATCATCAAGAGTGTTCTAACTCTTTCTACCACATTCTGGTTCTCTTTCATGTCTTCCTTATTTACAATCAGGCTACAGTGGCTGGTTCAATCTTCTGACAAGATCGTTGGTTGTCATCTTCTTCCATAAATGACTTGTTCATTGCTATGATTAGAAAAAGAGCGAGAATGATTCCTGTGGACTCCATCCACCCTAGCAGCCATTTATTCACCAGATTAGTGTTATGATATGGTATAAACAGAAAATATATCTGACTCTCTGGTGGCATTTTTATGAGTTTTTTATGCTCATACTGGGTATTAAACTATGTAGAACTCAATTTAATTTTTTTTTAATTTAAATCTGTTTGTTAAAACTAAATTATTTTTGTATGTTTCCTTAACGCCATTTTGATCATCACAGAGATTATCATTGTGTAAGTCAGCGTTTCTCAACCTTTAAGTATTTGCAACCTGAGTTTTCATAACAGTTTTAATCGCACCCCCCCTAACATTTTTTTTGAAATGTAGATGCATATTTTATTATACCTACTTAACTTTTATCGACATTTATCTAACTCTATATTTATTGTTCTAGTATCAGAATGCAGGGTTAAGTTAATTTGTTTTGGTTTCAACAGATGTTTTTTTTTTCATATTTTTGATTCTTGTTTTCTTTTTTTCACATCTTTGCGCCCCCCTTTTTATTACTTCGTGCCCCCCTAGTTGGGCCCGCCCCACATGTTGAGAACCACTGGTGTAAGTGGTTGCTGAGGAAATTACCTTGAAATTATCTCATCAGCTAGACACTATAAAGGTCGCATTGAGCACTTCACCATCGTCCAAGATTACGGAGTGAAGGCAAAGAGTTTAGTGCTTTATTTTCTTGATAGTGTTCCTGGTAAACAAATCTTGCCCAGGCTAATTTTTCTCTATGATTTAGGGTCCTGTTGTTTGACTCGACAACAGTGTGTTTGACTTTTATCTTTTATGTCAGCAGACACAAGATTAAAGAAGGCAACTTGAAGACAATATTATAATAAAAAAAAACAAAGCACTTGTGACAACCATGAGAACAACTATCAGCAGCTAAGGCCAAGAATCACGAGACAAAATCAAACTCAGAAGGATTACAGACAGTTCAAAACCAGAGAAACAAAACAAAGAAAATTTTCAAAAAGGTTTGAAGGCGTTTGTGTAGTCGGAGGAGTAAGTACACCCATAGATGACCTTTAATCCTGTTGCTTCTTGATTGACAGGTCATGATCTTTGAGGACATGTCCACTCCAGGATGCACCTATCAACAACAATCAGCAAAAGTGCCATCAAAAAGGCGACAAAATAACACCCTAAATCAAAAGTCATCAATGTAATTTAAAAATAAATGGAACCGATAGATTCCTTAGGGTACAAAAACCTCCAACAGATCCAAAAACTAGGAGGCCCTGGCATTATGGTTACCAATCTTTGACTCTTTCCTAGTTAACATTCTATCTTCTGGTCCTTTATTAAATAATTTCATGTCTTTCTAGTTCTGGCAGAACAAATAGCATACCAGAGACAGTATGGGTTTATTGCCATCTCCGTAGCTTCTTTCCTGTAGTCATTCAGCTGCATAATAAACACAATCTGGTGAAACCCTCTTCCTTTCCTGTCACATCTTAGTTGTCATTGATGTGTCTTGTTAGTTTGCACTGTGCAGAGTTCCTATTGTTGTAATCATAGCACACTACTGGCACTATCTCTGTAGTCTGGTGTCCAGCATTTTATGTTATAGCAATGATTCCTAGACAAATTCCTGTATTGTTGACATATCGGGGTTCTCAATCTCAATTTCATTCATATACTCTCAGTGAAGAAAGTGCCAGATAAAAATGACATTAAAATTGCCACAGAAATAATAAAAAGGTATGGCATTGGTATAGTACGTTAGCGGAGAAATGAGTCCCATAGAAGAATGAACATTCATACAGTCTTAGCTTTTAAAACCAGACAGTAGACACATAACCCTAGTTTAGCATACCCTGACTAGAGCTGCTGATTACCTGTATAGTTTTTATCTTTTTGTTTTAGTCATTTGTACAAAAATTAAGTAGTACAATATTTATAAACTATTGTTTACCCTCTATTCAGTTTCTCCTCTCAGTATCTTGATGTGGCACTTGGTGCCACGGCTCTACCGCTAAGTTGTTCTCCTGCCTGTGGGAAAGTCATTTCAGATACTGAGTGCCTTGGAATTACCCGATGGAAAGGTTCTATAGTCAAATTGGACAGCCCAGCACAGACTCGATTGTAGAACACCCAGTAAGGAGTAGGTGGCTAGTTGACTAAGGGATACAGGACTGTGAATGTGTCTGACTTTGCCTGTTATGGTTGACCGTGAGTGGACTTTTATTTTTTTGTTCAGCAATGAATGAATGGGCAGATATTGTTGTTTTCAATGTACAGTATGTTAAATGGTTTCTACGTTGTTTTCTGTGTATTTAAACAAATCTGTCTTTATGTGTACTGTTTCTGTATTTAATAAATTGTGAAATCTATACTTGCATTTTACCCAAGAACTTGTAACAGTACTCTGCGTCTGCACCCAGTGAGGTGCACTATACAAAAATAAACTGAATTAAATGCAGTGGAAAATAGGATATCACAATACCATACCATACCATACCATTTTATTTGTTGAGCGCTTAAAAGCACAGCATTACAACTGACCGAAGCACTGTACAGTTAAAAAAGAAACAGGACTAAAAACAAAATATTAAAAACAAACATTAAAAGAGAATTAAAACAGAGATACTAAAAACGGGTCAGAGGACCCAATAAAATAAGAGAAATAGGAAGAAGCAAGTGGAAATGAGACAGGTTAATAATTAAAAGCCAATGTAAAGAAATGTGTTTTTAGGCATGATTTAAATGTGGCGACTGAGGGGGCTTGCCTAACCACTAAGGGTAGGGAGTTCCAGAGCCTGGGTGCACAGACGGAGAAAGCCCTTTCACCACGAGCTTTAAAATGTGCCTTGGGAACGGTTAGGAGCAGCTGATCTGCAGATCTAAGAACACGAAGAGGATTATGACGATGGAGCAAGACACTCAAATAGGCGGGGGCTAGACCGTTTAGTGCCTTATAGGTTAAGAGGAGTATCTTAAAATCAATTCTGAATCTAATCAGCAGCCAGTGTAGGGTTTTTAAAATTGGTGTAATGTGTTGGTTTCTGCTACTTCCAGTTAGAAGCCTTGCAGCCGCATTCTGAACCAGTTGGAGTCTAGAAAGAGTGGCTTTCCTGATACCATAAAGGCAGGAATTTGAGTAGTCGAGCCGGGACGTTATGAATGCATGGATTACTGATTCCAGGAGGTGGTTAGACAGAATAGGCTTGAGTTTGGCGATTCGCCTGAGATGGAAAAAACAGGATTTTACTGTGCTGTTGACTTGAGCATCCATTTTCAGTACCGTATCCATTTTGATTCCAAGATTGAAGACAGACGAAGTTACTGGAATGGGAAGAGAGTCAAGGCCAAGGGGTGGGGTCCGTTTGCAGTCGGGGCTAAAAACAATGACCTCGGTTTTTGAATCGTTCAGGTGAAGAAAGTTTACCGCCAGCCAGTCCTTAATGTCAGATAGGCAGTCGAGAAGAGGTTTGGTGGAGTCAGTTGGCTTGAGGGAGAAATAAATTTGGCAGTCGTCAGCATATAGGTGATATGAAATTACATGTTTTCTAAAAATTGCACCTAAAGGCAGGATATAGATTGAAAAAAGTAGTGGCTCCAAAATGGAACCCTGGGGGACCCCACAAGGGAGTGGGACTGATTCAGATGAAAAATCGTCTATCATGACTCTTAGAGTCCTGTTACAGAAATAAGACCTGAACCAGTCGAGGGCTAAGCCAGATACACCAGCCCAGGATTCGAGTCGGGAGATCAAGATATCGTGATCGATTGTGTCGAAGGCGGCAGATAAGTCGAGAAGAACCATAATCACGTGGAGTCCCGAGTCCAATGCCAAAAGGACGTCATTTAGGACACGTAAATGCGCAGTTTCTGTGCTGTGTTGGGGCCTAAAGCCTGACTGAAAAAGGTCCATTACCTGATGGTCCTGTAGGTGATGAATTAATTGCTCATAAACTATTTTTTCGAGTACTTTTGACAAGAAAGGTAGTTTAGAGATTGGACGAAGATTAGAGAGAACGGCAGGGTCAAGATCAGGTTTTTTCACAATACAGCATGCATTCTTGCACTGGCAAAGTTGAGAGTGCCAAGCACCATGGGAGTGTAAAAAACTCAATTATCATAATCATACACTAGGAAAAATGAATATTGAACAGAACATTCATGCTGTGTAGGTAAGGAACACAGATCACACCACAGATGGCAAATAGTGTCAATGTGTGATACAATAGTGCAGATGGTGACAGCACAGAATCAGATCAGCCAGAGATGAACACCACCCCAAGAGATTTGCATGATGGGACTGAAGAAACAGCAATTGTCATAGTATTGAGTCACAATGAAGCACAATAAAGGGAGCAGGCCTTGCCTTTACTTTAAGTCTGGGCCCCTGGATAAGGCCTCACCCTTGGTAGCTTAACCTCTACTCCAAAACCAGGATTCATTGTACGCAAGCCCAATTTGGGCACTAAAGCTTTTAAATTATAAACATTTTGCAAACATTATTATTACAAATCAGTAGTGCAAACCAAAACAAAGCCATTTCCTGTGTTGTGACTGGAAATTTCTTCTGAAGTAAAATAAGTTACACCTTACAGTGTAGGCCCACTTCAATCCAGCTTCTCCTCAATACCCTCTGCAGGCTTAGGCCTAACAGGCCCTATACAGGGAAAGCTGGAAAAATATTATAAATGTCTCATCAAACTTGAAAGAGCATGAGCAGTGAAGAGCAAACAAAGGCAAAAATGGCATCAACATCTGCTGAGAAACTGATGTGAATGCACAAAGCAAAATACTCCATGGACAGTGTTTTGTATATTATCGCTGAATTGGACTCTGACTTGTCAGGCTCCAGTTTTGATGCAAGTGATCTGGAGATAGAGATCAAAAAACGTAAGTGAGGTACTCACATCAGCTGATCATGGTGCTGAAAACCATGCTCGCCTGGGAGGACCACCATTCACAATGACAACAGGTACAAACCAAATTGCATTGCACTGCGACCATGACTGCTACTGCCATCCCCGCCCCCTGCCATGAGAAGACAACCTGTTAACCTGCCTGCCATGCATTCTTGCCAGCCAAGTCATCGAGCCACATGAGACGGCGAACTGGCAGCCACTGTATGCAGCAACATACATTTTATGTACATTTACATGTGAAACTGCTGCTTTTTGTGGTTTTCAGAAAACTGTGAGTTAAAGATGGCATTACTACACTGGAAGCTACACAGAACATTATTCACACAGTGACATTGCAGATAGCACCATGTGCATATAGTCTAATGAGATTCTTACCTGCATGTCTCTTACAGACTATTAATGGGAGTGCAATGCCAACAACAAGGAAATACAACCCCAAATACAGAGCCATCCATTAAATTAAGAACTAGATGACAGATAACTGGGGCTTATTCTAATAGTCCTGATATTCTAATAACCTGGGCAGGATGGATGGTCTCTGTCTTAATATTGTTAGCCGTTTTACAGCTGAGTGTTGAATAAGCCCTTAACAAAAGACAGCTAGGTGCCTATAAAATCATGTGCCAGCTTCATCATCCTCTGTAGTGTTTTACAGTCCTGAGCCTTGCAAGTGCCATACCAGAATATGATACAGCCAGCCATGATGGACTGTACTGTGTACCTGCAAAGGTTGATGAGGATCAGTGGAGGCATCAACGTTTTCCATCGAAAACTGAGAAGATAAAGACAATGGCAAACCTTCTTGACAATAGCCTAGTTTTGTTTTGCCCACTTCAGACTGTGCTTGGTGTTGACTCCAAGAAATTTAAAGCTGCTGACCCTCTACACAGCATTGCCTCCAAAGCAGGTATGTGAAGCCTATGACCAGCTCCTTGCTTACAGTTGACATTTAAGGCAGCAATTCTTGACCTCGTACAACTGCACTAGAATACAAATCTCCTCTCTGTTTGTCATCTCATAATTGTTGGTGACCAAGCCTATGATAGTGGTGTCATTAGCAAATTTAAAGATGGACCTGAAGTTGTTTTTTTAGAGATGAAGAAGGGTAGATAGCATAGGGCACATCACTACTACTCTTTGGAGTGCCTGTGTTGAAAATAAAAAAGGAGGAATTGACGCTTAAGCTACACACTCTGAGGTCTGACAGATAGGTCGTTGAGTATTCACATGTAGAGGGTCTAGGATCTTAAGGATTTGCTTTGCTTTTTCAACAGTGTAAACTGTTTAGCTGGACTCCATAAGCAAATAGAGGTCATATCCAAACTATGGTACTGAAGATAGTGCTATGTAGCATGAAGGCACACTAAGAAACTGGCACAAAGCATTGTAATTTAATTTACACTATGAAATAAAAAAAAAATCAGACAAATTACATTGCACCCAGATATTAAAAAGAAATTAATTTACTTGTAATGGCATGCTAGCATACTGAAAGGAAGCAAAACTGGAAGCAAAACTTCACTTTGGCCAATACAGGGTACACTGTGGAAGTGCCACTTGAAAACAGTGACGGCACAGAGTTCACTGAAACTAGTACAGTGAACAGGCATTGAGCATGCTGACACAAGACATGGCAGCACATAAGATAGCCTTCTTAAGGTGGGCATGAGAGAAAGTGCTGCTCAATATGACAATAAAATCCTCAGTACCGACAGCTCCACTTAACCCACATAGCATTTCACACACAGAGCAGTCAAGAAAAAGCAACCTGACAAAGCAATCGTAAAGAAACAACACCAACTGCATGACATGACATGACATTTGCAGAGCGGACTCTCCTGTCTGATGTGGCATTGATAAGCTGGATCCACCCTGGACCTCACACTGGTGACATTTAACCCAGCTCTGTGCTAGACTACAATGTCACTTGGCACCGTTCTCAATCTGATCTGAAAGGGACTCGAGAGCAGCACAACATACCCACAATTAGGGAGACATTCATTTGGGAATGAACTGCCTGAAATGAACCTATCTATGCTACAACTGGTCAAGGAAACCTGGAGTAAAATACATCAGTACACACAATATCTCATCTGAGAGCTATGCAAAAAAAAAGAATTTTTCACAAAGGTGTTGACAACATGTGGACTGTGGGAACAAAACAAGAGGCCACACAAATTGCCCATCAGTCAAAAGTCCATAATGGTAGGATGAGGTAATGCTGCCCAGTGCCCATGTTTGTCACACTGTTGATTAATTTATGTGATAAAATGCAACACGTAGTAGACCTTGAAGCTGTGCAGAGCAGATCAACCATGTGTACCACAGGACTTGGGGACATGTCCTGCCTCGACAGACTCAGAGAATTAAACCTGTTTAGTGTCGAGCAGAGGAGACTTCAAAATCCTCAGAGACACTCAGTGCATTTATATGCACACACATAATCGAGTTAAGGTGAGTAACCCGGTAAAGGCACAAACCTGGCTTCTTAATAATTTGCGCAAGTAATCCTCTGGAGTTCTCCTTTGTCAAAATGCACCAATGTCATTAAACTATACAAAAAAGAGTTAAACTTCATCATCAGCCACCGTGAATTTGAAAATAAGCATCCAGCCATCCATTATCCAACCCGCTATATCCCAACTACAGGGTCACGGGGGTTTGCTGGAGCCAATCCCAGCCAACACAGGGTGCAAGGCAGGAAACAAACCTCGGGCAGGGTGCCAACCCATCGCAGAAAATAAACATAAAGTTTGTAATAATTATCTTATGTTTTATAAATAAACTCAAATTGATGCTTTATTTATAGGTTTCTGTTACCGGATTGTATGCAGCACACTCAATCTATGTAGCTTGTACTGTTACTATTGTACTATTGTGTTCCTGAGATGGCAATGATAGCTTGGCTCTGTAAAGACGATTACTTGTGTTCTTTTTTGTGTGTTGTATTTACCCCATTTTTTTTGACACTCATTGCACGACAAACCCACCTGGAAAGGGGTCTCTCTCTGAATTGATTTCCCAAGATTTCTTCTATTTTTTTCCCTACAGGGTTTCTTTCTTTGGGATTTTTTTCTTATATTCTTAGGGCAGCAAGGCTTGGGGACTGTCAAAAACAGGGCCTTTTAAAGCCCATTGTGACACTCCTTTTGTGATTTTGAGCTATAGAAGAAACAAATTGCTGTTGTTGTTGTTGCTGTTGTATCTACTTGGCAGTGTGATTGAGCCCTGCAACGGACTGGTAGTACAAGTGCTTCTTGCCTTACTCGGATATTACTAAGATATGCGTTAGGTTACTCCTTACTTTAAAAATTGATCAGACAACGTAACACATGTTAATTTTAACATGCTGAGATGGGCTGGCACCCTGCCCAGGATCTGTTCCTGCCCTGTGCCCTGTGTTGGCTGGGATTGGCTCCAGCAGACCCCCGTGACCCTGTGTTAGGATATTGAGGGCTGGAAAATGACTGACTGACATGACTTTTAACGTGTTACTCAATAGCTCTCGAGATTGTGTTGTTGTGTATGCTCATCTCGTCAACATAAATTCTGTGATTTCTGAAATGGAGAAGGAAAAACATGATCACTCGAATATTTGCAACTGGAGATGTATTTTATGAACGCTTCTACCTGTTGATGCTGAAAGAATGTGTGAAGCAAATATATGTGTAGGCCACAAAATCCTTAACGGTAACTTGGCTATGGGTTTACATGGCCACATAATTTGATTATTTGTGGAGAAATCTACCTCTAGTAATCAGTTCTTTCAGAAACCAATAACCTGATTTCTCTAAGAAATGAGGGTGTACGTGGCATTTCAGAAATCGGGTTATTGAAACGTATGTAAACATACTAATTGATAAAGCACATCCAACAGGACTCTTTCAACTTAATGGTGAATCACATACTCGAGGACACGAGTGGACATTAATGGGATTTACATTTAGGACTGAAGCCAGGAAACACTTCATTACACAAAGAGTTATAGAAGTCTGGAACAAACTACAATCATGTAGTTGCAGAAGAAACCTTAAGAACCTTTAAGAAGTACCTGCATGTGATAGTGAGACAGCTCAGCTATTAGCTGAACAAATGAGCGACAAATGGAGGGAATGGTCTCCTCTCGTTTGTCAAATTTCTTATGTTCTTATGTTCAGTGTCATGCAAGGGTGAGCTAGCAGAGTCAGGAAAGCTCTCCATCTGCAGAATTTGCAAATTCACCTCCCTGACCATCTGGTTTGTACAGCAGGATTGGGGGACACATGTAAGGTATGAAAAACAAGTGGAGTCAGCAGCAATATTAACGTTAATATTGATGTTACATGGCTGCAGTGTCTGGCATTGGACTTTAAGAGCTGCTTTTCATTTCCAATAATGCTTGAATTATATTTCAATCGTTCTATCCATTAGCTGTACCTGTTTAATACAATTTGGGGTAGCTTATCTTGACAACTTCAAGCCCTAGGCTGCACCCAACCCCAGAGGAGACACCAGTCACTCGTGGTTGACGTTTATGCACACGTCTGCATACAAAAGCAATGAGTCCTTTATCCAGTCACCATTTAACCTAAAACACATCTCTGGGATGTGGGAGCTAAACCAGAATAGACAGAATAAAATACCCACATACACAGGAAGATCATGCAGACTCCACACATGGCTGAAATCAAACTCGGAACCTGTGAGTGCTAACCACTGCACCACCTTACCAGGCTATAAAATGTGCATTTCATATGTTTTATTTGAACTTTCTACAGTTTTAAATGCCCATCCATAGTTGGGCAGTTATGTACCCAAAGATGGCAGGATAGGCTCCAGCTTTCAGTTGTCATGATTATTCATTTTTTGCACATTAAATAATTTTCATCTGGTGAAATTCTGTTGATTTCTGATCATTTTAATGTCAGAGAAAACATTTGTGTTATTGGTTTCTTGTTTTTCGCTTCAAGAAAAAAGTTAGAACTATTTGGCATTATGTTTTTTTTTTTTTTGTTTTACCTGTGAGTGCCACCATTTTGCGAAATTTGTTGCTGCGATGTGACAAGCCGTTGCTAGACGTATGGACCTGATTGAAACTGATTGTGACTTAGTTATCATGCCACTTTATAAACCGGCACCAGATGGGGAACGCTTTCCAAATATGTGAATATTCCTTAAAAGTACTAAGGCCATGTCAGACATGACAACTTTTCCAGTGATCATCAGTCGAAGCGAGTCGGAGACAGTCAGTGGTGCACTCCCGTGAAGGCCAGTTGCGTAGTGTTACATACCCAATGACTCGGTTCAACTAGTCAGCAATAGCCCTTACTCATGGCGTGTGCTGTGCGTGCATGAAAGCAGGCAACCAATGAATGCTCACCCAGAAGTAACATGCATAGAATGCCACAACGAGAAATAAAGAATGCTGGTATTTGGGACCTCACAAACAGAAGAGACGCTTGTCGGGCTGATGTCTCATGTTTTACTGTCCATACAACTACAAGGGGCAGAGAAGGGGGGCTGCACTTGCTTTGACTATTAACCCTTTGTACAGCACCTGGGTCCATCATGAAGCATGTTATTAGCTTTCAGAAAAAGGGACGAGTAGGACAGTGCTAGAAAGTCTACACACAGTCATTAAATTTGACATGATCAACGACATTCAGTTGTGTGAATTGACATGGTCTGCTGACAAGATCAGGACTTTCACTCATCAGATCTGACATACTCTAAGACTACAAGTCACATAATGTGACACCAGTGTTAAACAATCCCTTTATGTGTTAATTCTTAGTGTTTCAGTTTAACGACTTTGCGCTTTGCTTCTTCAACTTAGATTCTTGCTTTTTGTTTTGGGTTTTGACACACGTTGTTTTGTATTTGCATTGTTGATCTCTGCTTGTTTCCTGATTTTGCCTCATTTCCTGACTGTCTTCAATCACCTTTTGGCCTGGTAACTACTACCTAATAGTAGAACAGCAGTGTAGTCAGACAATGTATTCAGGAAAAGTATTCAATTCAATTAATTTTGGAGAAACATTCAATGCACATTTATTTAAGACAAGAACTCTTACCCCCTAAACACAATGACATATCTGAGGTGGCATTACTTGTGAGCTCCCTTCAAGTGCCGTTGTGGGTACCAACAAGGGTGACTGAGGAGAAGACTTGCAGAAGGCCAGTAATGGCTGGTAAGGTTACCCTCACATCCTGTTAATAGGGGCAGACAGTGTGAAAGCTACCCTGGGCCTGTAAAGGTGGACAGGGTCTTCGGGATTCTGTGTCTATTGGGGTCACTAGAGGGAGCTCAGTAAAGATGCCTGTAGCTGTGTCAGACTTCTCAGAGGTCGCTTGTGGTCTCCCTCACTAGTATTCTTGCACAATCATTCAGATTTTGTGAACAACCTGCTCTAGCAGATTTCCAGCTTTGCCATACTCTTTTCATGCCCTATTGGCTGATTTAAATGGACTCCAAGGGATATTCAGTGACTTGAACATTCTCTTGTCTCCCCTGGCTTGTGCTTCTCAGTCATCTTTCAACACAATTAGTGGCTTACCTGTGTAGGTTAGACCACCATATTGAATCATCACAAGCTGGTGCGTTTGGTCTACAATCAAGTGTAATCTAGACAGCTGATCTCCATTAAACTAATTATGTGACGTCTAAAACAAATTCGGTGCACCAGTATTGATTTAGGTGTGGTCTTTTAAAGGGGGTGAACTCTTATGAGATCATAGACATGTTTCCAGTTTGACATAAGAGAGTATTTTCCTGCTGAAAACTGAACTTTCCTGTCTTCTTCTTCTTCTTCTTCTTCTTCTTCTCTCACTTCTATGATGTGATTGATGTGATTGATCAACCTTCTCCATTCAGCTCAGCCCTGCACCTCCTCACCAATCAGGCCCTTTTCCTTCAGATCTTCTTTTACTTTATTCATCCATCTCCACATTGACCTCCCTCGCTTTCTCTTCCCCTGTATTTCCATTCCCATCACTCTTTTGTCAACATATTCATTGTCTGTCTTCCTCACATGTCCATACATTTGCAACCTACTTTTTTTGTACTTTTTTAGATATCTCTCTTACTTTTGTTGTACCTTTAATTGTCTCATTTTTTATTTTGTTCTTCTTTGCAACTATACACATCCACCTCAACATTCTCACTTCTGCCATATTGAGCTTCTAAGGCAGTTCCTCTAATGCCGATATCCACAAATCGTTGCTTGTTTTACAACATATTTAAAAGCTTTACCTTTATCCCTCACCTTGATGATTCTTTGATTTTATAATACTCTTGATATCTCCTTCCAATTGTTCCATACAATTACATACATACATACATACTCTGTTGGTTATCACTGTTTCCAAGTCTCCATCTTGGGTTGCCACTGACCCTAGATATTTGTCTGTTGATCAGCATCAAAAGATCAAATTAAATCCACTGTAGTTCAATGCAGTATAATAATAAAATATGAATACTTAGGTGGCACGGTGGCACAGTGGTAGCACTGCTGCCTCGCAGTTAGGAGACCTGGGTTCTCCCCGTGTCTGCGTGGGTTTCCTCTGGGTGCTCCTGTTTCCTCCCACCATCCAAAGACATGCAGGTTAGGTGCATTGGCGATCCTAAATTGTGCTTGGTGTGTGTCCTGCGGTGGGCTGGAGCCCTGCCCGGGGTTTGTTTCCTGCCTTGTGCCCTGTGTTGGGTGACCAGCATGACCCTGTGTTAGGATATAGCGGGTTGGATAATGGATGAATACTTATAAGGAGTGAATACTTTTTATAGGCAAATTAGTTATCACATTTTACAACAATTTTTTTCAGGATACAATGACACAGGTAGGATAAAAAAAAATGAAGCAGTCAATGGTTTACGTAGAACACAGGAAAGTCTAAACAATAAACCAGAATTGGTATTTCATTAAGGGAAGCCAGACCCCAACACACTACCAAATACATCAAGGGATATTAGAAGAACGGCTGCACACCCTCAGATCTAAAAACATGTAGAACAGAAGATATCCTCCGTGAAGGAGGCTTTACAGGTGTTGGGCAGCCTGGTGTTAACTGTTGGCTGCTGCCTGAACTTAATGGAGCCAAGAAATCATTATAGAGATTAATTGGGCTCCTCCATCTGCAGGGGGATTTCAGATTGCAGCAGAATACTGGAAGTTCAATGCTGAACACAATGTGCTACACAAGAGTCAGATCAGCATCCCATCCACCCGCCAGACCACTAACCACATTTCGTCCCACACCTCCTCCTCAGCCTTACAAGTGAGCAAAGAAACAGTCATTGCCATTTGGCAATGGTTTCTGGATTTCTGGAAAGCAGCAGAACAGGAAGAACCTATGATACAATTTAAAGCATATACTAGTCAAAACATGGACAACAGAAGACAAATGTATTCCATCAGGACCAAGTAGTGAGGAAGGGCTCCATCACACGTTACATGTTTTTCAATGCAGTGGCTTCAGCTCCAAAAAAAGACCACAAGTGCCCCCACTTATCCTACCAATAGGACAGCTTCTGAATGGTGTAATTTTTCCATATATCTGTGGCCAACAAGAGAACCTGAACTTACAGACACAGTGGAGGAAAACCTTGGCCCTAAAAAATTCACAATTTGCCAAGAAAAGAAACCTCATCCAAATGAAAACCCAGGAAGACAAATCTCCATATAACTGGAATGGGAGCTGACAGTCAGGACATTGATGAGCTTCCTTTTAGCTACCACACCTAACCAGGAACAGACCAGCATAGCTTTGTATGCCAATAAGAGAAGGCCCTACCAAATAAAGCCTTATCTCTAAGAATTTGGTCAAAGATCTCACTGTCCCTCATAATATTAGTAAATTGTGGAACTCATGATTACAAGAGGTAGGTACAGCAGTTCCACACAGAGCCAGTAGATCTACATCTAATTTAGATTTGTAAATTCCCACTCCAATTTCACTGGATCTCCAGTGAAAGCAAAATTTTACTGACTAAACCAAACAACAGGAGTACATTTCTATACCTGTGCCTAATACCAAGAGTGCCTCCTGGGCCACTTTCCTAATATAGTGCAGGTAGATCATTAACAACATTTCCAAAGTTTTGAAATAAAACCAAGCTTATGATCTTCCCCTGTACAAATAACGAATCTATACAAAATGTGACTGGGTAAATGGGTAAAATGGAGTGGATTTTATATACCCGATGGACACACAATCAGTTTTGCACTTATAAGTCTTAACATTACACCCATCTGCCTAATATGATGTTGCTCCTCGTAATGCTACCAAGACAGCTCTGACTCATTTGTGCATGGACTCTATAAGACCCCTGAAGGTGTAATGTGGTATCCGGTACCAGGACATTACCAGCAACTAGTTAATTTAACTCCTGTAAGTAGCAAGGTGAATTTGCAGTGGATCGTACTTGTTGTACCGACACATCCCAAAGATGTTCAATTGGATTGAGATTCTGATGAATTTGGAGGGCTGGCCAACATCTTGAATTCTTGGTCTTGTTTCTCAAATCATTCCCAAACAATCTGTAGCAGGGCAAATTATCTTGCTGAAAGATACAACTTCCATCTGCAAATACTATTGCCATCAAGGGGTGTATTTTTTTGCGACAATGTAACACACATCAAATTGACATCCACACGAATGCCTGGACTCAGGATTTCCCAGCAGCAGAGCATTGCCAAAGGCATCATACTCCCTCACGGGCTTGTCTTCTTCCTGTAATGCATCCTGGTGCCATCTCTTTCCCTGTGGTAAATGACACACATGTATCTGGCTGTCCACATGATGAAACAGAAAATGGGATTCATCAAACCAGGCTACCTTCTTCCATAGATCCAAGGTCCAATTTCAACAATCTTGTGCTCATTGTAGGAGCCTTCAGCAGTGGACATGAGTAGCATGGGCACTCTAACTGGTCTGCAGCTACACAGTCTCATATGCAGCAAGGACATTATTAAAATTATCTACAATTTATGCCATAGTAGCTCTTTTATTTGTTCATACCACACGGGATTGCCTTCATTGACCTCTCACATTGATGAGTCTTGCCCACCTAACATCCTATGGGTGGCTCATGTTTGTCCCTCCTTAGACCACTGTTGGCTAACCATGAGCACCCTACAAGTCTTGCTATTTCATAAATGTCCAGTAATATGGGGATAATAATGACTTTAATTACTGTAAAGTCACCGGGGTCTTTATACCTACCATATCTTCTGCATCCAACATGTCAATTACAAGTACTTTATGTTAGTTTGTTGTCTAATATATCTTTGATCTTGACATGCACCATTATTACAAGATTGTCACCATTATTTACTTCATCTGGGAGTGGTGAGGATTTTTTGTTTCATCAGTATATATATATAAGATTTGTGTTAGAATTTATACTCTAGTGTTCTAGCACTGGATGTGTCATGCCAATAAATGACATTTAATTTGATTTGCTAGCTGTAGGCAACTAACTGTCTTCCTACTAATTTCAGTACTGGTAAAAAACAGCTATACAAATCAATCTGCCACAAAGTCAATTAGAGACACCTTTGTCTATCTAATACTGTACATAGTGTTATATAGCTCCAATCATATCAATATGCATAGCTGTTTTCAGATTTATCTGCCTAATAGTTGTAGCAGTATACATTTTTTCACATGTATGGAGCACAGGAAAATTTTTACTTGCATGTTTGACCAACATGCATCACATCGCCATTCTCCAGTGCCACGGTAAACAAAAATGTAGCATAACACAGAATGCCATTTTTATTAATAGAAAACACAAATCAGCTTACCTGATGCACTACAACCTCCTGTTTTTATGTTCCCATTCCCAGAAACCTTGTGGAAAATAATTTAAAAAAAAAAACCTACATCTGGACATTGAAGCAACATTTAACAGTATGACTTGTGCTCAATTATACTTTTAAACAGACCTTATTCCAGGGTGCTTCTGAGATCAGTCTTTTTGAAGTGGAGTTTTTACCTTCTGAACATCTGCATATATTCTCAGAGCAGACTTTGCCAAGAAGCCAAGTAACAGATGTTCACTTAAATAGATGATACATACTCAACATTTTTAAATGCGATACAATAAATGAAAGTGGTCTCGAGACATAGCATGGAATTTAATGCAGTTATAGTTGATTAAAGGTCTTAGTAGCCAAGATGCCATATAGTGTCCTTCAGATCTAGATACCTATCTGTAAAATAGCTATTTTCTTTCTTTTCACATAATATATACTGCCCTTAAACTCTGTCTATCTGCAGTATTTTTAACATACTAGTACACAACATATATGTCCATCTATTTATTTATTATTAACTGTCCACATGCAAAGCAGTGAAAAAGGACAAACTTTAAAAATCAATGAACAAACAGGTATCGCTAGCTAGTGGGGGGATACACTTCAACACGTTGTGAGAGGTACATTGACTCGAATGGAGGCTGGCGCGGGAGTGAGAAGGGCTAAACGTGACTCCCGACTCCTGACATCACACTTCCCCCTCCCATCGGCCCGCAGCCCCTCTCTCAGATTAGGACGAATAAAGCACTGCTGCAAGCGAACTATGATACTTAGTGTGATAAAAGAAGTCGGAAAATCATCCGGAATGTTCAAGCAAATTACAGGAAAAAACACAATCTAAATCCGTTAAGTAGTTCTATTGTGAAAAGTGGACAGACATACAGACAGACAGGCAAATGCTGGATTATATATACTGTATATAGAGATATTGCACACTTAATATTTCCCTATGGAACAAGCAAAGTTCTACCTATCTGTCTATATATCTACGATACAGTGCCTTTCTTTCTTTCTTTCTTTCTTTCTTTCTTTCTTTCTTTCTTTCTTTCTTTCTTTCTTTCTTTCTTTCTCTATGTATCTATCTATCTATCTATCTATCTATTTATCTAGTATAATGCCTTTTCTTTCTCTCTCTCTCTATCTATCTATCATATGGTATTCTTCAAATCTATTTGTTTTATATCTAAGTAGAATTTAAACAGCTATGTAAATCTATTTGTCTGAGATGAGGATAAAGAGAGTTAGGGTAATACATCTGGCTATCCATCACCTGTTCAAAAAAGCATCTATCTATTTTCTAACCCATTTAACCAGTTTAGGCTCATGGAGGGCCAGTCTCAATTGTGACCCGACATTTGCGCGATAGATATATGAGCGCCGACAAAATAGCGCCGATTAAAACACGGCGTCAAAATCGCGCCGACAAAATCGCGCAGACAAAATCGCGAAAGTTTCATTAAATATGAATTACTAGTTTAAAGCATATATAATAATGTTTATTTTAGAAGTCAATATTATGAGACACGGCATGCCATCAGCACGGCACGCAGATAGTCCTTAAGATCACGCCCTGCATATGTAGGAAGAATTGCAGCAAGACGTCTTGATAGTTGAGCGTATTTAGACTTGCTGGCTGCCTGACTGCTGGTAATTCCGCTTTGTATACGACGCGTTATGCCAACCCTCGACTGAGTTATTTGTTCGCGGCATGCCATCAGCAGTTATAACAGTTATAACCTAGCACATAATGTGTACATAATGCGCACGTACGTGTCCCACTCTCTTGGCCTCTCTCGCGATTTTGTCGTCGCGATTTTGTCGGCGCGCATTTGTCGAAAACCAGTTAGCGGGTTTGTCGGCGCTCATTTGTCCGTCGCGCTTTTGTCGGTGAACCGTGTCAATACTTATACTATTAAATATAAGGCAACAATCAATCCTAGATGGGACACTGGTGAACTACATGGTATACTCTCCAATATATCCATATTTGTTTATATTTGTTTAATTAATCTCACCTGAATGCCTTTGAGATGATGAAGTAAAACTTAAATACCCATGCCAGCTCCACGTAGGCAGCTGCTAGGCAAGGGTACTGTGGCAAAATTAATTAACATTTAGAGAAAATTCATGAGATTCAGATATCTTAAAGCTCAGTTCACCTTTGAAGAGATCTCAAGCTCATTTCTAGATATTTCAAAATTGGCTCCTTTACATTTTAAGGGTTCTCCAATATATTTTGAGATATCTCAAAGGCATTTCAAATTATCTGAAATACATTTTGAGATATCTCACATTGACCTTCAATGCATTTTAAGATACTAGGCTGACCCGCCTTTTAAGGCGACCGACTTTTAAGTTGACCGCTTCTTAAGGCAATTCAATATGTAGATCAATTTGATATTTTATACAAACTCATTAATTTGGTTATATTGCATTTAAGCGGGATTACTTTAATACTCGTAGTTTCTGTTATTTTTGTGATGAAATTTAAACTTTTTTTCTATATTGAGGCCGCCCTTTTGAACCCCCCAGATATTTACTACGCGGTGAGGCATTTGTACTCCATCAACATTAATTATTTCCAGAGACATAATTTTGTCTATTTTTCCAGCGCATCGTGCACAAAAGCAAGGGAACGATGGGAGCACCAGAACTCTGCTCACATCATGTCACTTCGTACCGCAAGCTGCAAGTAGTAAGTCTGTGATAAGCGGAATACCGCTAAGCTTTCCACTCACGGGACGGAAGGACAATCCCGACCGCTTTTATATAGTAAGAAAGAAGAAGAAGATATCGCACAGTCTGGAGTAGAAAATCATCTTTTACCTGGAAAAACGAAACTACAAATCCCATCGTGCATTGCAAAATGGAGGGGGCATGTGTGAAACTCCGCGCTTGCGTAGCACTCACGGGACAATCCCGACTGCTTTTATATAGAAGGATCTGAAATTCATTTTGAGATACCTTGAAATCACACCAAGTAAAAGTTCCTGTTCTTTAAATGGAACTTTCTGTCTATTTCAAAATATCTTGAAATGCATTTGAGATATCTTAAACAGACCAAGAAATTATTTTGAGACATCTTGAAATATATTTGTGATATTTTGAATTGTATTGTAGATATATAAAATGATATTACATACCTCTGATGAGCCCGGAAAGCAATCCTCTGATGCATATGCATGATGCATGAAATAGAAAGTCTAGATATCTTGAAATACTTTTAATAATATCTGAAGTGGAGCAGAAAACCATTTTACAATATTATGAAATGAACAGAAGATATCTGAAAAGTTGGTCTAGATTTACATTTTAAGTTATCTTCATCACATTTTCAGGTATTTTCAAATAACATCCTGAAAATCTAGAAATATATGAAATGCATTTCAAGATATCTCAAATATATTTCCAATTATATAATAATGGCTTCATGTTCTTTTCCGGATACCTTCATGCATTTCAAGATATCTCAAAATAGACAGGAAGTCTCTTTGAAAACATAGGGAATTTTACAGAAAGTCATATCAAGATATATATGATTGCGTCTCTAAAACACAAAATGGCCAATAATATGTGGACCCCTCTCCAAATTATTGAGTTCAGGGGTTTTAGTCACACCCATTATTAATAGGTGCATAAACTCATAAACATATCCATGAAATCTCCATTGACAAATACTGACAGTAGAATTTGATGTGTTGAAGAGTTTGGTGACTTTAAACGTGGCATTGTAATATATTACCACAGATCAGTACATGAAATTTCTGCTCAGTTAGATCTAGTCAACCGTAAGTGATATTATTGTTGTTTAAGCATTGAAGATCAACAACAGCTCAGCCACAAAGTGCTAGACCACGCAAACTCACAGAGCAGGGCTGACAAGTGTTGAAGAGCTTGGAACATGCAAAACCCCAATTCTCTGTGGCATCACCCACAACAGAGTTCTAAACTGCCTCTGGAAACAACATCAGTGCAAGAACCATGCATCAAGAGCTTCATGAGATGGGTTTCCATGGCCAAGTAGCAGCAATCATAGCCTAAGATCACAGTGCCAAGAGTTGGCTAGAGTGGTGTAAAACACATTGGAGTCTGGAACTATGAAAACATGTTCTGTGGAGTGATGAATCAAACTTCACTATCTGGCAGTCTGTTTGATCAATCTAGGTTTGGGGCATGGGGTGCTGAGAGAACACTAACTTTAAGACCTCATAGTGCCTACTGTAAAGTTTGGTGGAAGAAGTATAATAGTTTGGAGGAGTTTTTCTGGGTTTTCAGGGTTTGCTCTAGGCCCCTTGGTTCCAATGGAGGGCACTGTTAATGTTACAGCATACAAAGACATTTTCAACAATTGTGAGCCTCCAACTTTGTGGCAGCAGTTCAGGGAAGACCAATTTCTGCTCCAGCATGACTGAGCTCCTGTGCACAAAGCCAGGTCCATAAAGACATGGAGGAACTTGAGTTGCCTGCCTAGAGCCCTGATCTTAACTCTCATGAACACATTTCGTACGAACTGGAATTACAGTTGTGAACCCAACATTAGCACCTGACCTCACAAATGTTCTTTTGGCTGAATCTGCACAAATTCCCACAAACACACTCTAAGATCATTGCTACCAAAATATTTGTTGCTACCAAAACCGTGGGTTTGGTATATTGGTGGAACTCCGTATTAATGTCCCTGGTTTTGGAATGGGATGGATTACAAGTTCATATAGGTGTGATGGTTAGGGTTTACAAAACATTGGCCATATAATGTATCTCTAAACGTCTACAGAATTATGTTTGAGATATTTTGAATTGCAATTAATTATCTCAAAATGAACAATGTATAAACGCAAGCTACCTTATAATCATTTTCAGTTATCTTTAAAAGCATTTAATATAATGTGAAATAGGCATATTTTCAGATACAGTATCTGTAATTCATTTAAAGATATTTCTTAAATGCACTGCTAGATATTTTAAAATGAATTTTAAGATATGTCTACATATTAATTTGGCTTGCTAAAGGATATAAGATGAAGACTCTCGAGCTGAGTCCACACAGCTAACTGATCCACCACCATACTACTCAATGGCCAGAGACAGCAAAAGAAACCTATCAGTCTGAGAGCGGATTAGAGCCGGCTGTAGAGCTTATCGATGGGAATTGATCAGAGACACTTATGATCATTAATAGTGTTAATCTGGAAGACACCAGATCAGGTTATATGACAAATAAATATTGTAGTGTGCAGCAAAAATATAATCAATAATGATATAATCAATAATCAATCACTGGTGCACCACTATGATTCATCTTTAAATTATTAAATGGACATATTTGATTCTTTCCATATGTAAATCTTCTTCTTCTTTTGGCTGCTCCCATTAGGGGTTGCCACAGCAGATCATCTTCTTCCATATCTTTCTGTCCTCTGCATCTTGTTCTCTTACACCCATCACCTGCATGTCCTCTCTCGCCACATCCATAAACCTTCTCTTAGGCCTTCCTCTTTTCCTTTTACCAGGCAGCTCTATCCTTAACATCCTTCTCCCAATATACCCAGCATCTCTCCTCTGCATATGTCCAAACCAACGCAATCTCGCCTCTCTGACTTTGTCTCCCAACCGTCGAACTTGAGCTGACCCTCTAATGTCCTCATTTCTAATCCTATCCATCCTCGTCACACCCAATGCAAATCTTAGCATCTTCAACTCTGCCACCTCCAGCTCTGTCTCCTGCTTTCTGGTCAGTGCCACCATCTCTAACCCATATATCATAGCTGGTCTCACTATCATCCTGTAGACCTTCCCTATCACTCTTGCTGACACCCGTCTGTCACAAATCACTACTGACACTCTTCTCCACCCATTCCACCCTGCCAGCACTCTCTTCTTCACCTCTGTTCTGCAATCCCCATTACTCTGTACTATTGATCCCAAGTATTTAAACTCATCCACCTTTGCCAGCTCTACTCCCTGCATCCTTATCATTCCACTGACATCCCTCTCATTTACACACATGTATTCTGTCTTGCTCCTACTGACCTTCATTCCTCTTTCTCTAGAGCATATCTCCACCTCTCCAGGGTCTCCTCAACCTGCTGCTTACTATCGTTACAGATCACAATGTCATCAGCAAACATCATAGTCCACAGGGACTCCTGTCTAATCTCGTCTGTCAACCTGTCCATCGCCATTGCAAATTAGAAAGGGCTCAGAGCCGATCCCTGATGTAATCCCACCTCCAACTTGAATGCATCCGTCGCTCCTACTGCAGACCTCACCACTTTTCACACTTCCCTCGTACATATCCTGTACAACTCTTACGTACTTCTCTGCCACTCCCAACTTCCTCATACAATACAACAGCTTGTCTCGAGGCACCCTGTCATATGCTTTCTCCAGGTCCACAAAGACGCAATGCAACTCCTTCTGGCCTTCTCTAAACTTCTCCATCAACATCCTCAGAGCAAACATTGCATCTGTTTTATGCTTTCTTGGCATAAAACTATACTTCTGCTCATTAATCATCATCTCACTTCTTAACCTAGCTTCCACTACTCTTTCCCATAACTTCATGCTGTGGCTCATCAATTTTATTCCCCTGTCATTACTGCAGTCCTGCACATCCCCCTTATTCTTAAATATCGGCACCAGTACGCTTCTTCTCCACTCCTCAGGCATCCTCTCACTTTCCAAGATTCCATTAAACAATCTGGTTAAAAACTCCACTTCCATCTCTCCTAGACAACTCTATGCTTCCATAGGTATGTCATCTGGACCAACGGCCTTTCCATTTTTCATCCTCTTCATAGCTGTCCTTACTTCCTCCTTGCTAATCCGATGCACTTCCTGATTCACTATCTCCACATCATCCAACCTCTTCCCTCTCTCGTTCTCTTCATTAATCAACCTGTCAAAGTACTCTTTCCATCTGCTCAACACACTCTCCTTGCTTGTGAGTATGTTTCCATCTTTATCCTTTGTCACCCTAACCTGCTGCACATCTTTCCCAGCTCAGTCCCTCTGTCTAGTCAATCGGTACAGGTCCTTTTCTCCCTCCTTAGTGTCCAACCTCTCATATAACTCATCATATGCATTTTCTTTAGCCTTCGCCACCTCTCTCTTCACCTTGCGCCTTATTTCCTTGTACTCTTGACTGCTTTCTGCATCTCTCTGACTATCCCACCTCCTGTTTGCCATTCTCTTCCTCTGTATACTCTCCTGTATTTCCTCATTCCATCACCAGGTTTACTTTTCCTCCTTCCTCTTTCCAGATGTCATGCCAAGAACCCTTCTTACTGTCACCCTTACTACATCTGCTGTAGTTTCCCAGCTGTCTGGTAACTCTTCACTGCCACCCAGTGCCTGTCTCACCTCCTCCCTAAACTCAATCTTGCAGTCTTCCTTTTTCGACTTCCACCATTTGATCCTTGGCTCTGCCCTCACTTTCTTCCTCTTCCTGATCTCCAATGTCATCCTACAGACCACCATCCTATGCTGCTTAACTACACTTTCTCCTTCCACCACTTTGCAGTCTTCAATCTCCTTCAGATCAACTCTTATGCATAGGATGCAATCTATCTGTGTGCATCTTCCTCCACTCTTGTACGTAAACCTTTGTTCCTCCCTCTTCTTAAAATACGTATTCACCAGAGCCATGCCCATCCTTTTGGCAAAATTCACTATCCTCTGACCTTCTTTATTCCTCTCCTTGACACCATACCTACTCATCACCTCCTTGTCTCCACTGTTTCCTTCACCAACATGCCCACTGAAATCCGCTCCAATCACCACTTTCTGTCCCTTGGGTACAGTGTTCATCACTTCATCTTCTTTCTCACCCATTGCACACCCAACTTGCAGTGCATATGCACTAACAACATTCATAATCACACCTCCAATTTCCAGTTTCATAATCATTACTCTGCCTAACACTCTTTTCACCTCCAAAACACTCTTGACATACCGGTTCCTTCAGAATAACTCCTACCCCATTTCTCCTCCCATCCACACCATGATAGAACAATTTGAATCCACCTCCAACCCACCTGGCCTTACTCCCCTTCCATTTAGTCTCTTGCACACACAATATATCGACCTTCCTTCTCTCCATCATATCTGGTAACTCTCTCCCGTTACCAGTCATACTACCAACATTCAAAGTTCCTACCCTCAGTTCCACTCTCTTTACTTCCCTCCTCTCCTCCTGCCTCTGGATACGTCTCCCCCCTCTTCTTTTCCTTCTTCTTCTTCGGCCAACAGTAGCCCAATTTCCGCCAGCACCCTGTTGGCTAACAGTACTGGTGGCGGTCATTGTTAACCCGGGGCTCGTCCAATCCGTTATGGAAATTTGTATTGTTGTCCGCATATTGAATATCAAAATCTTATTATATGATATCATCTACTGTTAAATTCTGCTCTGTACTTCTAAAATTTTTATTATTATGCTTTATTAAGGATTTGTTCTGTTCTGTGTATTGTATTGTATTGAACCCCTTCTTTTGACACCCACTGCACGCCCAACCTACCTGGAAAGGGGTCTCTCTTTGAACTGCCTTTCCCGAGGTTTCTTCCATTTTTCCCTACAAGGTTTTTTTTGGGAGTTTTTCCTTGTCTTCTTAGAGAGTCAAGGCTGGGGGGTTGTCAAGAGGCAGGGCCTGTTAAAGCCCATTGTGGCACTTCCTGTGTGATTTTGGGCTATACAAAAATAAACTGTATTGTATTGTATTGTATTGTATTTGGCAAAATTTTACACGGGATGCCCTTCCTGACGTAACCCTCCCCATTTATCGGAGCTTTGGACCAGCACAAAGAAACGCACGGGTTTGTGCATCCCCAGTGGCTGGGCTTTTTTCTATATGTAAATGTACAGTAGATTTTACTTGCTTTTATAGAAGCTGTATGAACTGTAGAACAAGGGACCTGAAGTGTAAACATTCAATGAGAAATTAGAAAACGAGATTAGAGATTAGAGAATGTATGCTTATATGAAATTAAATTGTTTATTCTGTAAATACTTCACATAGATTTTGAAAAAGATGATGAAAAGGAGTCAGCTACCAAAAGCTTCTACTGTCTATTGTTACAGTGGTTTAAAATCTAAGTGCTAGGTTGTTGGAAATCATACAGTTACCCAACATTTTGAACTGTTTACATGAAGCAAGTCATACAGAGAAACAAAACATGAGTCTTAGACAAGAAACTGTCCTACTGTTTGATGATTTTAATGTGCTCTCTCCACATCCATTTGTTTAAAGAAGTTAAGTCAGAATCAGAAATCAAGCTAAATTTCATTTTCACCAGTGCTTAATAGTTTTGTATTCCACTAGCCACCTGTTTTTAGATAGATAGATAGATAGATAGATAGATAGATAGATAGATAGATAG
>JANRMT010062796.1:77838862-77859840 GCA_026402145.1 Polypterus bichir lapradei
TAGATAGATAGATAGATAGATAGATAGATAGATAGATAGATAGATAGATAGATAGATAGATAGATAAAGTCACAAGTAAGAAATGTAGCTTTTTACAGAAATTCAAGAAATATTCTAACAAACTACATCACTCCTTAAACACACACAAACATTACTGAAAAAGAACAAAATGTTTCCCTTGACTAATGAGTAGAGAGCAGTCACACTGAGACAATATGCAGGCATTTTGCTGTTGGTATAAAGGAGACCCAGTCGTGTTTCTTGACACACTTCTGCTGAATAATTCATTGGCTGAAAGTCCTAAGAGCTCATGTCTCAGAGAGAGGCTGCACAGCATTGTTCACAATGACACTCAGTTTTGTCTTCATTCTTTATTCTGCTGTTACCTCTAGTGGGTCAAGAGTGCATCCTATAACTGAGCTGTTCTTCTTCATCATCTTGTTTATTTAGTGGGTTTCTCTTGAAGTGATGTTACTGGCCCAACACACTAAATCAAAAATGTTGCACTGGTCATCACAGAGGTTATAGAATTTGTGAAGGATATCATTATTCTCATTAAAGGAATGCAGACTCTTAAGAAAAAAATGAGATTGCTCGGTCCTTTCTTTTATAGTTCCTCTGTGCTACTAGACTAGTTCGGCCTGTCACTGATGTGGAACCCCAAGTACTTGTAGCAGTCCACTTGCACTCCTAAAATAGTGACCGTATGTAGAGGTTCTTTAGTGTGGTAATGGTCAATAACCAGGTCTTTGGTTTTGAGGTTGATAAGTTGCAAACAATTCTCAAAGTTGTCCACCTGACTCCGATACTTTGTCTCATGTCCCTTGTCAATACACCCCATCAGTGCAGAATCAGAGAGTTTCAGGTTTTATCTTATAGTCCGAGTTGTACAGGGTGAACAGAACAGGTGAAACAATCATTCTTTGTGGTGCTATGTCATTGCTCACATCTACATCAGAGACACAAACTGTGGTCTGCCAAACAGATATTCCATCATTCATAAAACACCTACATGCCCCTTAACAGGGATATGTGGATGGGACTGAAGAAGAGAAATTTGGAGAATGTTGGAGAAATCCAAAAACATGATCTTAATAGTGCTTCTAGTGAACCAGTTCTGCCGGGTTCTTCAACAGCTTCTACCCCTTGGCTGTCAGGATTCTGGACTCTGTGCTGCCCACGGGCCCTCAGATCTGCTCCTAGTAGCTTATTTATATGCAGCGCATTTGTTACATGGGGGTGGCACAGTGGGTAACGCTGCTGCCTTGCAGTTAGGAGACCCAGGTTAGCTTCCCACGTCCTCTCTCCATGAAGTTTGCATGTTCTCCCCATGTTTGCGTGGGTACCCTCTGGGTACTCCGGTTTCCTCCCACAGTCCAAAGACATGCAGATTAGGTGCATTGGCAATTCTAAATTGTCCCTAGTGTGTGCCCTGCGGTGGGCTGGTGCCCTGCCCGGGGTTTGTTTCCTGCCTTGTGCCCTGCGTTGGCTGGGACTGGCTCCAGCAGACCCCCATGACCCTGTGTTAGGATATAGCAGGTTGGATAATGGATGGATGAAAACATTTGTTGCACTTTTTAATACTATTGTTTTTTACTAGTTTTATTTATTTATTTATTTATTTATTTATTTATTTATTTATTTATGTAACATTTTTATTTCTGTTTACTTTCCTATGATGTATTAATGTATTTATCTATTTATAGTATAGTCTGGTATAGTTCTTTACCTGTCTTGCACTGTCCTGTGTTTATGTACTGCACATATTGCACCACAGTCGTGGAAAATGCAGTGTTTAGATGATATGACAATTACGCCACTTGACTTCACTTCACTTGACTTTGTCCAGATGGAAATAAGCCTTGTAGAGCATCTTCCATTTCAGTCTTCATCCTGTAAGCAAACTGCATTGGATCCAGGTGGTCTAACACACAAAGAATCACATAGTCCAGGAAAAGCCTCTCAAAGGTCTTCACAGTATGGGAGGTGAGGGGCATTGGTCTGTGGTTATTAGGTGAAAAGGCTCCTGTCTTCTTTTGAACATGAACATGCAAGACATTTTCCACAGCAGCTGTACATTCTGGAGCTGGACTGAACAGGTGACAGAAGGTACCACAATGTTCATCAGCACAGGCCTTAAGCACTCCAGGACTGACTCCACCTGGTCCTGACTGGCTTTTCCTGTGTGTGGCCTCCTCAGTTGTCTCCTCATTTGGTCATCAGTTATGGACAGCTAAGTAGGAGTGGGTGAATTTCAGGGCTAGTATTAGACCTCAGAATAAGAGAATGTATTATTTAGAGAATGTGTGCCCCTCTTGCCAAATACATCTACACACGGATTTCTCACAATTGGAGGGCAGGCAGTGCATGTGGGGATTGAGCTGTCAGCCTTTCCTTTGAAAGTCCAGTATTCTATCCACTGCCTCATGTTTCCTGAAATTTATCGGTCAGCCGTGAGACGGTTAATATGGAGCACATTTATCTTTCTTTTCAATCAGACTGGAGAAATAAATGTAAATGTATATATTTTTTTGCCAATACTTTAATCATGACTTAAAAAAAATACTGATTTATAGAGGTGACAAGACACAAATTTTGGGGACTCAGGACATCAAACTTACAGAAGATTATTTTTATTATTTTTTTTTTGCTGCTTTTGTTTTTTTTTTAACTTCTGTAACATTAACATCCGAGGCCATTTTAGAGGAGTGTGCACTACAAATCTCCTTCTGTCTACCAATGCAGCTCCCAGTCCCCCTTGAATGAGGGATGTGCCTGGCCCTGCACGGTCACTAGACGCAGCCAGCTCATTTCCCAGAATACTTAGCAATGACTTAAACAGAGGGGGAGGGTGGTGTTGGGGAGGGGGAGACAGAGGAGCTCAGCTGAAAGCTCTGGACTTAATTCTATGCATCATTAAGCAGTCCCACTCAATGCAACATCCCCTATACATCATTCATGCTTAGTAAACACAACGATGACATTACATTAGCAACTGGAAATGAATTTTCTTTTTATAGGGAAATTGAGAATTCACACACACACGCAGAGAGAGCCTCAGCATACACACACACACTTGCACTCCACAAAATCCCAGCGCCAATTATCTCTGTGTTTATGAAGACTTTTATTTATTTTGTTTGCTTTGTTTTTTGGCCTTTCACACGGCTAATTCAGCAGAGGAAATGCAATCCTGTACATGGTGTGTCAGTGCAAACAGGTTCCCCGCCATTCGATTTTAGCCACTTGAGCGGCTTCCAGAGTATATAAATGCAGATTTGCATATATGTATTCCGCCAGGGCATTAAACCTGCACCAAGAGGTGATTGATCAAGTTTCCACTCAGAAGAGATCATTTTCTTTGTAGTGCTTGTCCATATAACCCTACAGGACATGAGATTTATTTTAAAATTCCATGCCTCACCCCCACCCCCACCCCCAACACCACTACCTCAACACATCAAGCTAAACACACTGAGGCCCAGCCGTGAGACCACCACACACCCTCCTAATAACACCTGCACCAAAGCACCTGGGACTTTTTGTTCAAAAAACAACCAAAATGTAAGGGGATTGGTCAGACACTAATGCTTCATCCACACTACTATGTTTTCATTTTAAAATGGCATTTTGAAATAAAAACAATTTCCGTCCACTCTAGTGTTTTCACATAATTTACGAAAGAATCTCCTGTCCACACTAATACGACCGAAAACACATATGACACAAATGTTAGCCTACACTCGGCCTGTACACATCAACAGAGAAAGCCTTGAAGAAATAACGCTGCTGGTCACAAGATTTACTGTAATCTGAAAACTGTAGCAACTGCTGTATTATTTCTTTTGCATATACACGCAACATTCAAACTGTACAAAACACAATTTAGGTATGCAACACAATAAGCTCCATAGAAAGAAACTCTTAATAATAATTCTTTGCATTTATATAGCGCTTTTCCCAGTACTCAAAGTGCTCAGCAATTCCAGGTTAAGGGCCTTGCTCAAGGGCCCAACAGAGCAGAGTCCCTTGTGGCATTTACAGGATTTGAGCCGGCGACCTTCCGATTGCCAGTGCAGATCCCTAAAGCCTCAGAGCCACCACTCCACCTTCTGTATCTGATATGGTGGAATATGGTTTTCTACCATGAAAAGTGACCAATCAGAGAAAGAGATATTGTAATAAACAGGATCCAATCAGGGAAGGGCTACACAATATGAACAAACAAATTTAGAGCTTGATTAGAGTCTGCATTTTAAAACGTCTTTGCTTTCAAGAAAAGTAATCTTGACTCCTCCGTTCTTTGACAATTTTAGACCAATTTTTAACCTGTCTTTAAGTAAAATTCTTGAAAAGGCAGTCATTAAGCAGCTAAATGAATACTTGATTAAACATTTTATTCTTGATAGTTTTCAGTCAGGTTTTAGAACAAGCCATAGTACAGAAATTGCGCTGACTAAATTAGTAAATGATTTGCAAATTGGACAGAGACCATGAATCTGTTATTGTCCTCTTCGACTTGAGTGCAGCATTTGACACCATACGCCATAGCATTCTTATAAATCACTTTAGACAATGGGTGGGCCTCTCCAGCAGTGTCTTAAATTAGTTTCAGTCTTACCTAACATTTCTTTGTTAGTTGTGGTGATTGTACTTCAGAGATAAATGATATTGTATGTGGTGTTGGCTGGGATTGGCTCCAGCAGAACCCCTGACTCTGTAGTTAGGATATAGCGGGTTGGATAATGGATGGATGGATGGATGGATGGATGGATGGTGTAGCACAAGGATCTATTCTGGGTCCATTGCTCTTTTCAATCTATTTGCTTCTATTAGGTCAGATTATCGCAAAGCGCAAGGTAAGCTACTACAGTTATGCAGATGACACACAGTTGTATTTATCAATAGCACCTGATGACCCTGATGCTCTGAATCATGTCAGGTCAGGTAAGGGAGCATGCACTGGTATAACACATTGCCACACCCACCACACGACAAAACAGCTCAGGATCCTGGTTGGCAACCCCCCAGGCAGATACGCAGTCCAGGCCCACCCTCCATAAATGACGATCTATCTTCCACAGCCAGGTGTTACTTACGTGTCCCCTCGGCCTGGTCCAGCCACTCTGGTCCTAAACAGTGAGGATCCTTTCTTGCCGGATCACCCTCAAGGAATCATGCCACGTGGCCATAGTGCTGTAAATGACACTTCCTCACAATGCAGGTAATGTGCCTCATTCGGGTCTCCATGAGCAACCACTTATTCAACACAAAGTCAAACCAGCGGTACCCAAGGATTCTCCAAAGAGACACAGTACCAAAGGAGTCCAGCCTTCGTCTCAGGTCACTGGATAGTGTCCATGTCTTGCAACCATATAACAAAACAGGAAGCACCAGGATTCTAAAGACTTGGACCTTAGTCCTTTTGCAAAGATATCAGAAGTGCCATACACCCGTTTCCAGTGACCTCATAACCCCCGCCATGCTCTCCCAAATTGTCTACTGACTTCATAGAAAGATTCACCAGAGACATGAATGTCCCTGCCAAGATAAGTAAACCTCTCAACTCGGATGATACTCTCTGCAGACAGACACACTGCTGATGGCTGTGCCCAAGAGGTCATTAAAGACCTAGAATCTGGTTTTTATCCAGAACACTCGCAAGCCCAGACACTCTGATTCCTCGCTAAATCTCTCGAGAGCCCTGATCAGAGCCTTCATTGACTCTGCGATGATCATAGCATCGTTGGCAAAGTCAAGATCATTTTTGGTGTTGGTAAACAGAGTATTTCAGAATGGAAGAGAAGAAAGCCTCTCAAACAAAATAAGGAATAAAACATAAATCTTAGTGATTGACAAACATGGATATAGCAAGGGCAATAGAAATAAACTCGATCCCTTAGGTTTAAAAATTAAGGCTGAGGTAAAGAGTTTAGGGGTAATCATTGACTCTGACCTAAACTTTAAATCACATATTAACGAGATTACGAGGACTGCATTCTTTCACTCAAGGAATATAGCAAAAGTTAGACCTCATATAACTTTATAAGACGCTAAAAATTAATTTATGTGTTTGTTTTTAGTCAACTAGATTACTGTAATGCACTCCTAACAGGACCACCCAACAAAGACACAAAAACGCAGCAGCCAGAATTTAAACTAGACAAAGAAAATGTGAGTACATCTCACCAGTTTTAGCATCTTTACATTGGTTACCTGTGTTGTTTAGAATTGACTGTAAAATACTACTAATGGTTTATAAAAAATAATCTTTTCCCACCCTATATTTTGGAATGCCTGTCCCCTTACACTCCAAGTCATAACCTTAGATCTTCAATTGGAGGTCTGCTTAGAATTTTAAGAGCCCAGCTCAGAAGAAGTGGTGAAGGGCCTTCTGCTGTTATGCACCAATTTTTAAAAACTCGTTACTTAAATCTGGCTTTATCATAGCTACTTTTCAGTTATATTCTTAATAGACTATACAGGCATAGAATTATCATATTCTTCAGGGATCTGATATTTGTACAAATCCCTACTATTTGGTGCTGTTTCTTTCCAGTTTTTCTGTGGTGGCGATCTGCGCCACCACCACCTGATCAAGGCACCATGCAGTTTCCTGAGATGTTGGAATGAAAGCGGAAGCCTCAGCTGTCCACAAGATCAGCTTCATCAAATCCTATCATGTGAAGCATGAAAACTAAGAGGTTTGATTCAGAAACGTATATGTTGGGTAGAATGCCTAGTGGGGACTGGGTGGTCTTTTGGCCTTGGATCCCCTGCAGATTTTGTTTTTTTTTTCTCTACCCTCACTGGAATTTTTTTTTTTTGTTGTTGTTGATATTTTTGTCCTCCTGGCCGTTAGACCTTTCTTTGTTTTGTTGGTATTTATTCTGTAATATATATTGTTTAATCTTAAATTTTCTCTTCTCATAACCTTCTTTTGTCATCTTGTAAAGCACTTTGCTATATGAAAATCTCCTATATAAATAAATGCAGTTGTGGTTGTTTCTTTTCTTCAATCCAGCCAGTGTTTTTAGAAGTATATATGCAGCTCTGTAGAGCATTTTCTAATGTCTCCATTTTTGATAATTAAAAACATGGATGAATGGCAAAGAAGGAGACTAATGTCTGCATTTTTAAATGAAAATGTAGTAGTGTGGAGGTAGCGTAACAGTGTGGATGAAAACCCAGAAAGTGATGAGTTCCATTCACATCTTGCCCTCATTCTGTCTCGCTAAGCCAATAAAATCGCTTGACTATACTCTAGTTGAGAGTGTGTAAGTAAAATGTATTATAATGTATATATACAAATATGCTTTATTTATAGAGTTCCTTTCTATAGAACACCACCAAAAAACAATTTACAGACAGGTTATAGTGCAACGGAGTGGTGGCTCTGAGGATAGGGATCTGCACTGGCAATCGGAAGGTTGCCGGTTTGAATCCCATAAAAATGCCAAAAGAGACTCTACTCTGTTGGGCCCTTGAGCAGGGCCCTTAACCTGCAATTACTCCATCCTGGGTATGACGTTAATCTGCATCCATCATTGCATGTAGGCCCTCCAACCTGCAGAGAACAACTTGAGGGTTGGTGGCAGAATTGGCACTCCTGCCACCATAAAAAATCCTCACACTGTTCCACTCCATCTGAACTGGTGTGGTGCTGAGGTATCACCTGTTGCATGGCTGCACTCAGGTCCTAATCTGGATCCTGAGTTGGTTTGTTGTGTGGTGGGTATGGCAATGCACTGTATCAGTGTGTGCTCCTAACCTCCTCCTATAGCGCAACTCTGCCTACAGCTCTACAGTGTGATTCCTGAAAGATTAAGTGATGCGCTCAGAATCACAAAGGAAGCCGGTGGTGGACTTTTTGGTTAACTCTTCAATGCCGCTAGGGACCATAGTGGCAGCCCAGGTTTTCATTAAAGTGTTCATGTATTCACTAATTTCTTTCCAATAGAGGGTTTTGGGCACAATGCACGTCCAGAGAGCATTGAATAGAAAGCACAAGCCAACTCTGGTTGGAAGGCCAGTCCATCACAACACACCCTCACTCTCACACAAATACTTTTAATTCACAGAAGTATACATTAGAAATGAATTTTAACCTAACTTGTGTCCCTGTGTTTGCATGTTTTCCTTGTGTCTTCGTGGGTTTTTCTGTCGAGCATTTTAGTTTTCTTCCCACATCATATATATATGGTGACTTCTTTACATTGGCAAGAAAAATTATGTGAACACTTTGGAAATAATTGCATATGGTCAGTTCTTCATCTAAGTTTCAATAATGAGCAAACACAATCTGTTTTAACTAAAAATGTATTGTTTGTGTACATATTTAATATATTATTCAAACATTCACAGGTATAGGTTGAAAAATGTATGTGAACCCCTAGGCTGATGACTTCAAAAGCAGCTAAATGGAGTCAGGAGTTAGCAAAGCTGGACTCTAACCAATGAAACAATAGTGGAGTTGTGCTTTAGATAATACTTTGACCTATAAAAGAGGCTCAAACATTTTCAGTTTTCATTTTGCAAAAAGCACCTGCTGATGTGAAGCATGCTTTGCAAAAAATCAAATCTTGGAAGATCTGTGATCAAGAACTGTCAGCTAGCATAATGATCGAAAGGATTACAAAGTAATTTCAAAGAGTTTGGATATTCTTCAGTCCACAGTTAGACGTATCATGTGTAAATGGAGAACATTTAGTACTGTGGCTGCTTTCCCTAGAAATGGGCACCAGCCAAGATGATTCTAAAGGCACAATGAAAAATGTTCAGGGAGGTAAAAGTGAACTCTAGAGTAACAGCTAAGGGATTGAAGGAATCCTTGGAACAAGTTAACATCTCTATTCATGAGTCTACCATAAGCAAGACATTGAACAGACTTAGTGTCCCTGCACACCTAAAGTTTGCCGATGACACTCCACTATGCCATCGGAAAAATGTTTGATGAACTAATGAAACAGAACTGACTCATGGGAAGGGTGCTATACAACTAAAATACATTATTATTATTATTATTATTATTATTATTATTATTATTATAACTGTTCAGTTAGAACAAGTAACAGTACATATGGTGGAAAAAGGGCAGCAAATACCAGCATGAAATCATTATCCCAACAATGAAGTATGGTAGTGGGACCATCATGGTTTGGGGCTGCTTTGTTGACTCAGAGTCTGTACAGCTTACTGTCATAGAGGAGAAAATTAATTCCAAAGTTTATTAAGGTATACTATGGGATAATGTCAGCGTGGCAGTCCTCCGTCAGAAGCTCCTTTGAAGATGGATGATGTCCCAGAACAATGGCACTAAAAATCAAAGTAAATGTATGACAGAATGGCTTAAAAAAACAAATCTGCCTTTTGGAGTGACCCAGTCAGAGTCCAGACCTTAACCCAATGGAGATGCTGTGGAATGGCCTCAAGAGAACCATTAACAATGGACATCATAAGAATATGGTTAAACTGAAGCAGGTCTACAATGAAAAATAGTCCAGAATTCTCCCTGAACATTGTTCAGATCTGATCTGTAGCTACCAGAACTGCTTGTTAGAGGCTATTTCTGCCTAAGGAGATTTGACCAGTTCATTAATCCAAGGGTTCACTTACTTTTTCCACAGCACACTGTGTTTGATTTATATGATAAATAAAGACATGAAACATTGTGCGTTATTAGCTTAAACATGTTGTGTTTGTCTGTACTTGTGACTTAGCAGACAATCAGATAACATTTTATGACCAAATAATGCAGAACGCAGGGTCATTCTAAATACCAATAAGTGCCCATCTTCAGTTTTAGCTGATTCACATTGGAGCCTCACAATCAAAATTTCCTTCTCAAAATGTACTTTTCCTTCAAAAATTAAAATCAGTCAGAGAACACTTTCCTGTATTGCTAGTTTACTGTCTGATCTTGCTCAGCTTGAAGTATCAGTTTCATAAGAACATAACAAGTTTAACAAATGAAGAGGATACTACTAAGCCCTTGAAGCTTGTTTGGATAGCTAATAACTAAGTTGCCCTTGCATCTCATCAAGATACTCCTTAAATGTTGTGAAGGTGTCAAGTCCAGCTACATGACTCAGTAATATGCACTTCCTGTTTATTTCCAATGGCGTCCTCAAGCACTGAAAGGAACTCTCATGGACATGAGAAGAATGTGCCACTTCAGTACAGACAGAGGGAATATAAACCCAGAACTATGGACCACCAACCACAGCATCATCATTTGTGACTTATACATTTCTGGATCTGTCATTCCAGAGTTAAACTACTGAAATGCAATCTGCTGTGCTTTACTGTGCTACGTTGTCTCTAGCGATAGCTGGTCTCCCTGATTCTGCAGTGTCTGTTCTTCTTTGGAAGCGTATATAACCATTCTTATCTGTTCTCATTGCTACCAGAACTCTTACTTTTGTTTTAATCTACTCTTATATTTGGCAATTTCTACATAGTACTCTGACTTACTTGTTTAGTCACCTTGCAGTGCTCCATGAGGTTAATTGCACATTTCACACAGTAACTAACTCTTAGAAACTGCTATGCCTGCATCACACAGGCAAAAATAATTAAAAAAAAAGAATCGGGAGACAGAAATAAATGGAATTAAAACGGGCTAAAAGGTAAAAACTAGTAGATCGATCTATTTATCTATCTATCTCTCTCTCTGTTAAGGGATAGAGGCACCAAAACACAATGCTAAACTGTCATAGTCTATTTGCTTATATGTCTGTTTTGGGTTTATTTTTGGTTTTAAATTATGAACAACTGCTTCCCCTGGTTTATTTTCGGACTCAAGATTAATTAAAAAAAACATTTCCTGTCTATTGTCACATGAGGGTGAGCAGCAGGCCATTGCATCATCAGGACTGCAGTTCACTTAGTCATCACCCCTCAGTGGATTCTACGTTCTGAAGTTCATTGGTGTAGTGTAGTCTGCAGAAGATGGCCACAGTTTTAGGATTGATTTTTGCTTTTCTTCTTCACTTCATAAAAATGTACCAGTAACCCAAAAATTGCTTCTGATTGACTCCACAGCACTGGTGGTAATCCCAGAAAACAAAATGGCACCACAATACAAACAAATCATAATATTATCAAAAACTGTTGTAGTTCAAAATTAATTCATTGCACAAAATAATGATACGTTCTGAATATACAGGGTGCATAACACATGAAAAGTATTTCAGAGTATGAATTAAAATAAAAAGTTAAGCACAAAAAAATTTTCAGAATCTGCCTTAACAAACTGCCAAAGTGGATAACATTTTTTTTTTTTGATGGAGAATCCATTTTGTGCTGTTTTAAGCTACTTTTTATGTATTTGGACAAAGTTTCATTTCTATTTTGCCATTACCATCTTTGTTTATTCAACACATAACTAAGTGTCACCTGACCACGAGCGGCACTTCAGTGATGTATACAGAAGTTCTGCTGTAAATACGGTATTTACACAAAGTAGCTTTATTTTTTATTGGATAAGCTCTACCCAAAAACCTTCTGGAGTAGTTATTTTATTTATCAAGTAGTCTTAGCTCTAGGTTTCGTTTCAGCATTTGACTTCTTTCTATTCCTAATTTCTCTTTGAATTTGCCCTTGTGTTTCTTTTGCTGATTATTGCAATCTATTCAGTTCAGACCTTTGTCTAGCCCTCATTACAAGTCTGCCTGCCTTGATATCTCCTGGTGTCCATTTCTGGAGACACTGTTCTTACAACTGCATTAGAGAGACACACATGTTGTACTGTCTCAAAGGGACAGACAATGGTTTTTTTATGAGAGAGGACCGGGAGATAAGCGTTGTCTAATAATAGGCAAAAGCAGTAACCAAGAAGTCTAATGTAACTGTCGTCAAACCCTTAACTCTAACTAAAAATACAAGAAAGAAATATGCAAGAAAGAAATGTTTGCAAACTTATTAAATTTTAACCAAAACTGAAACCAAAATACACACAAAACTTATTCACTCTTAATAATTATGGAAGATGCATGCATAGTCAATCTGATTAAGACCCACAAAGTGCATTCCCAGATCCTTCAGGGAAAGGTTTCCATGAGTACAATCCACACAAAAATACACAAAATGGTGGCACCCACAACAAAACAAAATGGCAACATGAAATAATTTACATAATGAAACACTAATGTGTGTGTGTGTGTGTGTGTGTGAGTTTATGCATGCATAAGTGTGTGTGTCCGATTCCCCCAAGCAATCTGATTGCTCAAATTGTTAGTTTTACTGTAGTTACTCAGGCAAATGCAATCGAGAAAGAAAGTGATGGAAAATAAAGATAGGAGGATCGCTGAAAGTTGCCTTTCAAGCATGGGACATATATGCAAGAATATTGATGATGTTTTCACAGTGGGCAATGGGGGCCTATCTAATTGGTAGTAGTCAAAAAGTGGACAGGAAGCAAGCAATGCACCTCAAAATCACAGTCTGAGAAGAAGACTTTACAGGAATGTGATAGAGAGGCAAAAGAGGTTGAGACATATGAGGTATAATAAAGCATAGAAACAATCATAAAGATTTGGGGAATTCCTCCCTGTATACTTTAAAATAAGCGACTTTTTTTGTTAATTTTGTGACTGAATTAATTGGGGACAACAAAGCTGGCACCTCAACATTTACTTGTGGGAACCTGCATTGCTTATTCGACTGCAACCTTTAATAAAATGGTTTCTGAATAATTAATAAAAAATGAAAAAATCTCATAACACATATGTCTGGTCAGACTTCATATTGTTATAATTTGTGAGCTCTCAAAATGACAAAAACATGTGAGGCCTCTAAAAGACCCATAAACCAGGTCAGGGCATTCCTTAGCGTGCCTGGAATAGAACTCACCCCAAGAAGTCTGACCCCATACTGCACAAGGAGGCTTTGACCTATTCAGGCCCAAAAACAAGGATCTGGCTTCAAATGTTTACTTTAAACTTTCCAAAATATACATGAATGCCCCACAAAGGAGAGGAACTAAAAAAAAACTCTGGCTTGAGAGAGAAATCCAATACGCAATCTTTAGAAATATTTTTTTTTTAATTAAACAGAACAAGATCAAAAAATTTAACAAAAGCAAAAATGAAAAGGCATAAAGGGTTTGCCTAACAAGGTAAACCACAACAAAAAATTTGCAAACCAGGGCTCAAAATCCAAGTATAGAAGCAAAACATCGAAGAAGCTAGAAGATTAATACTCACAAAGAACAGCACTCTCCAAACATTAATGAACCACTGAATGATCCACTCCTCAGCCTCACAATATATAGGTGAGGGCGGTCCTTCAGCTGTGATGTCAGGATGGCCCCACCTCTTGGCATTTCACCAACAAAACACAAGGAACACAGAAGAACATGTAATGTATAGATAGTAAATAAACATATAATTCGTAACAAAAATACATAAAATATAATAAATAAACTAAAAATAATATGTTAAAATAAACAATAAAAACACAGAAAAGGAAAATAAACATAAGCCAGGAAACACACCCTCACTGAAACATGCAAGATATTCGGTGTCTGAAGGACACAGTCACCCTGCAGTGCTCTATGTCGCTGACATTGCTAATGTGGCAGCTTTAAAGTTGGAACTGGCAGCCATGTTCTTATGAGAGTTTTAGCAGTTCTTTTGCTGGTAATTAACTTTCTGGCTTTAGAACTCTGCTCTTGTTTATGGCACCTCGATTTTTAATTAGTAACTTAAATTTGATGACTGCTCAGCTTGACATTTGGTTCTGATTTTGGCTTGTTCCTCGTCTGTGTTTCATCCCCTAATCCTTATCATTAAAACTTTTACTGTCTAGTCTGAGTCAGTACAATATACTGAGTAAGAGGAACACATTGGCATCCTCATATATGTAATGTCTCAGATACTCATATAACCTGTAGGCCACAATCTGTCAGGCACAGAAAAATCAAAGCCACGCAAACACTTTACCAAGTCAGAGTAAAATACAGTACATTACACCAGAGGAGCACACCAAGATGGTGGAGCTTACACTGTGCGCTGAATTAGAAGGACACAATGAAATCCTGCCATGTTTAACAGACACAATTTAACTAACAATATGGAATCTGCAGTACTGTAACACCCTGCCAGGGATCACATGCAGAATCAGAGGGGCACAGTGACGCCATGTTAGCATAAACACTACATACTTACTGGACAAACTCACATATTCCCTTTCATTCTTCCTGAACACCTGCAGTCAACCTGCTTTGCTCTGCAGAATGTGACAGAGGAACATCCCCACCCTGGCACAGTCCTTCTGAAGCAGGAGTGGGCAACATCGGTCCTGGAGGGCCACAGTGGCTGCAGGTTTTCGTTAACTAGAAGCCAATCTTTTCCAATCTCAGACCTTATTTAATTTTATGGCTTGTTAGTCTATAGTGTTAGGTTCTTATATTGTAGAATTTCTCCTTCCAAGGATATCATCCAAATGATTTGAAGCCTAAAATGGATAATTTTCAGTCACATTTTTCTGTTAAGTGCTTTATTAAAAAATACAGTGCAGAATTAATCCACACAGGCGTAAATAGAAACAAGTTAGATGAAGAAATGCTGGTTCCTTTATCATTTGGATATTATTAAGGAGCCATTAAATACATGTAATGCAGCTGTTTAATACTACAATATGCAATTAAGAGTGGGGAACCTTATCAAGCAAGACCACTAAGATGAAGCATCTAAACATCAATTGAGCAATAAGCCCTTCATCAACAATACAGATATGAAAAAGTTTGGGAACCCCTCTCAGCCTGCATAATAATTGACTCTACTTTTAACAAAAAAGATAACAGTGGTATGTCTTTCATTTCCTAGGAACATCTGAATACTGGGTTGTTTTCTGAACAAAGATTTTTAGTGAAGAAGTATTTAGTTGTATGAAATTAAATCAAATTTGAAAAACTGGCTGTGCAAAAATTTGGCTACCCATGTAATTTTGCTGATTTGAATGCATGTAACTGCTCAGTACTGATTACTTGCAAAACCAAATTGGTTGGATTAGCTCGTTAAGCCTTGAACTTCATAGACAGGTGTGTCAAATCATGAAGAAAGGTTTTTAAGGTGGTCAATTGCAAGTTGTGCTTCCCTTTGACTCTCCTCTGAAGAGTGACAGACAGCATGGGATCCTCAAAGCAACTCTCCAAAGATCTGAAAACAAAGATTGTTCAGTCTCATGGTTTAAGGGAAAGCTACAAAAAGTTATCTCAGAGGTTTAAACTGTCAGTTTCAACTGCAATTAATGTAATCAGGAAATGGCAGGCCACAGGCACAGTTGCTGTTAAACCCAGCAGGTCTGGCAGGCCAAGAAAAATACAGGAGCGACATATGCACAGGATTGTGAGAATGGTTACAGACAACCCACAGATCACCTCCAAAGACCTGCAAGAACATCTTGCTGCAGATGGTGTATCTGTACATCGTTCTACAATTCAGCGCAATTTGCACAAAGAACATCTGTACAGCAGGGTGATGAAAAAGAAGCCCTTTCTGCACTCACGCCACAAACAGAGTCGCTTGTTGTATGCAAATGCTCATTTAGACAAGCCAGATTAATTTTGGAACAAAGTGCTTTGTACTGATGAGACAAAAATTGAGTTATTTGATCATAACAAAAAGAGCTTTACATGGTGGAAGAAGAACAACGCATTCCAAGAAAAACACCTGCTACCTCCTGTCAAATTTAGTGGAGGCTCCATCATGCAGTGGGGCTGTGGGGCTAGTTTAGGGACTGTGGCCCTTGTTAAAGTCGAGGGTCAGATGAATTCAACCCAATATCAACAAATTCTTCAGGATAATGTTCAAGCATCAGTCACAAAGTTGAAGTTACGCAGGGGTTTGGATATTCCAACCAGACAATGACCCAAAACATAGTTCAAAATCTACAAAGACATTCATGCAGAGGGAGAAGTACAATGTTCTGGAATGGCCGCCACAGTCCCCTGACTTGAATATCATTGAAAATCTATGGGATGATTTGAAGCAGGCTGTCCATGCTCAGCAGCCATCAAATTTAACTGAACTGGAGAGATTTGGTATGGAAGAATGGTCAAAAATACCTCCATCCAGAATCCAGACACTCATCAAAGGCTATAGGAGGCGTCTAGAGGCTGTTATATTTTCAAAAGGAGGCTCAACTAAGTATTGATGTAATATCTCTGTTGGGGTGCCCAAAATTATGCACCTGTCTAATTTTGTTATGATGCATATTGCATCTTTTCTGTTAATCCAATAAACTTAATGTCACTGCTGAAATACTACTGTTTCCATAAGGCATGTCAGATATTAAAAGGAAGTTGCGACTTTGAAAGCTCAGCCAATGATAAACAAAAATCCAAAGAATTAAGAGGGGTTCCCAAACTTTTTCATGACTGTAATTGACTTCTCATTAAGAAACTGGGTTGGAACAAAAACCTGCAGGACCCTCCAGGACTGAAGATGTCTACCTCTGTTCTAAAGAATCATAGGAAGACACTGGTATTCTGATATACTTCATATATGGAATCCATTTAAAAGCCTTGCACATGATATGCATATGATGCAAATACAACTATAATATATAATAGACATTTGCAAACCTTTCTGAAAACATGTTTTCACTCTGTCATTATGGGTTATTGAGTGTATATTGATGGGCAAAAATGGCAATCGTATCCATTTAAAATGAAATTTACACCACAGTAAAGTGTGCAGAAAGTGGAGGGCTCTGAATACTTTCTGAATCCACTGTACAAGTACTCTGTGCCAAAACTATACAGGGCAGATATAGTACAGAATACAGTGCATCAGATGAGCATATTGACTTCATACCACCCTAAATATATGAGTTAAATTGACAAAACACACCCTGCCAGACCTCATATACGGTATATAATGTAGCATGAGAAGAGTGCACTGAGCCATCCCCGATATACTAAGCCTAAGGGGTGCACAGACAAGTTGAACCCCCCCCATTGCTCTTTCTTCTCTCACCCCCTCTCTGCAGAACACATCTCCAGGCCACTTTCTCAAAAGCAAAGATAAACTCAGTCATCCCTCCCTTCCTAAAGCGCAGCGACAGGGCCATTCATCTTGCACTATCCCGGCATGGCTCTGACATTTCGCACACCAGTGTCTGTGTCTCTGCTCAGCTGGGACTCCAAGGCAGCCTGTAAGAATGGACAGGTCACACCATGGCTCTGCCCCAGTGCCATCTCATTCAGCCCGGTGGGTATGCCGCTGGCCCTCACCTCTAATTGTAGCTGTAACTCTTTGTTTAACCTGCCCTCCTGCCCTACAAAAGCCTGGCACCCCGCTGGTTTTACAAGGCTCCAGATTCATTAGCTATTGATCAGGAGTCGAGACGCTGATAAGCACCCCTGACCTGAACAGCAGGCCATCGGGATGAAAGGTGACTCTGCTAATTGATAAATAAACAATCAGAGAGCAGACTAAAGAAATGCAAAGGAAAGGAAGCTCTCTTAATTAAATGACCCACTTTCCCACTCACATGGAAGTGCGGAATCAAGCCTCTGTGGTCAGAGTGCCAGTTGACAGTCCTGATTTACAGCCAAGGAGGCCCTGGGTTGAAAGAATGTTTCTATAAGCAAATCTAGCAGTGTGTGTGAGTTTAGGTGTCACTTGATGCCTTTTTATTCCCACCTTGCTCAGTACTGAACTACAACAGTGCAGGCTTACACAAAGACAGCGTCATACTGAGGTCAAGTTTGTGCCCATGCCATCCATTTTTTTTGTTTATCTGTAACTTGAACAAGGATGGTATGGTGATACAGTGGATAGCACTCTGCAATGTGTATCAGTTGTTTAAATGTTCATTGTATCCAACCAGTTTCTAAGCCCTACCTTTTCAAATATTAAAAAAATAAACATCCAATCATCTATTCATTTTCAGACCCATTTAGCTCAATTCAAGGCTGTCAATCAAAATCAAATTAAGGTAAGATTATGTCATTTTCTAAAGGCTGTGTCACATTAGATGACTTTTCCAGCAGTTTTTAGTTGTATATTTCATTTACATAATCTTAGTGAGTCAGAGGCAGTTGTTGGCACTCTCCTGTGAAGGGCAGCCATCTAGTCTGACATATCCAGCAACTCATACCAGCTAGTCTGCAACTCACTCCAATAAAATCAAACATTTTGTCGTTAGTCATAGTGCCGAGCTCTGTGTGCATTACAGCTGGCAACCAATGAATGCTCATACGAAAGTACAATGCATATAATGCAGTGAAAGGAATAAGAAACAAAGGTTTCATCTGTGAAGAAAAGTTTATCTGTCTGATGTATCATGTTTTACATACCAAGGCAGAATGGAAAAAAAAAACAAAAGGCAGAGATCGTGCCTCAACTAGCCATACCTGCTAACTCTTTGTGTGGCACCGGCTCCGTCAGGCAGCACACCGTTGACTGTCAGAAAAGCAGGTGGCCTCAACTCTACTTGAAAGTCATGAGTTGCCAAATTTAACATGCCCAGTAATTTTCAGTTGACATGGTCTGACGAGGAGATTAGCAACCGCCATCGACAAGTCTGACATACCCAAGGACTAGAAGATGTGTAATGTGACATCGGCTTTAGTATGTAAGTTAAGGTCCAACAGCAGACATTTAACAATAACAAGAATTACTTTCCCATTCATTTCTTTTCAGCCAGATCTCTTCAAACGTCAGATAGAATATGAGTCTTCTTCTTCTTTCAACTGCTTCCGTTAGGGGTCGCCACAGCAGATCATCATCTTGTTCTCTTACACCCATCACCTGCATGTCCTGTCTCACCACATCCATAAACCTTCTCTTAGGCCTTCCTCTTTTTCTCTTCCCTGGCAGCTCTATCCTTAACATCCTTCTCCCAATATACCCAGAATCTTTCCTCTGCACATGTCCAAACCAACACAATCTCGCCTCTCTGACTTTCTCTCCCAACCATCCAACCTGAGCTGACCCTCTAATGTACTCATTTCTAATCCTATCCATCCTCGTCACACCCAATACAAATCTTAACATCTTTAACTCTGCCACCTCCAGCTCTGTCTCGTCCTTTCTGGTCAGTGCCACCGTCTCCAACACATATAACATAGCTGGTCTCACTACCGTCCTGCAGACCTTCCCTTTCACTCTTGCTGATACCCGTCTGTCACAGATTACTCCTGACACTCTTCTCCACCCATTCCACCCTGCCTGCACTCTCTTTTTCACCTCTCTTCCACAATCCCCATTACTCTGTACTGTTGATCCCAAGTATTTAAACTCATCCACCTTTGCCATCTCTACAATGTACTGAAAATACTCCAATCAGGCACACACTACTCAACCCTCTAAAGAAGTTCAATATTTTGGAGACACGAGTTTGCACCTGTGTGGAGTCCGCATGTTTGTATCTATGGGGAGTCTGCATGTTCTCAAAGTTTTTGTGTGGACTTTTCTTCAAGAACTCTGACTTTCCTCCCATATCCCAAGCATGGGTGGACTAGCAACTCCACTAGCATCTGCTAGAAATGACATAGTCTGACACCGGCACCTATAAGCTTGGAATTGGATAGAGTGGATTTGAGAATGTCATGTCTACTTTATGGTAGTTTGGCTTCTAACCGGTTTGTGCTAATATATATTGACACAAGTGTAAGTAAGACTTTATAGAAGCTTCTAGTTAAGTCTTACCAGGAACTATTTATGGTAAACAGTTCAGTTCTAATATACATATTCTGATGCAGTAACTTGGACACAATGTCAAGTACATAAGAACATAAGAAATTTGACAAACAAGGGGAGGCCATTCAGTCCATCAAGCCTGTTTGTTAGCTAATAGCTGTTTTTCCAATAACTCATCCAAATTCTTCTTAAAGGTTGTCAAGGTTTTAGCTTCAAGTCCATATCTTGGTAGTTTGTTCCAGAGTCCCAAAACTCATTATGTAAACAAGTGCTTCCTGGCTTCAGTTTTAAGTGCACTTTTCCTTAATTTCCATTGATGCCCTCAAGTATGTGATTCACCATTAAGTTGAATGAATGCTCCTGTATCTACTTTATCAATGCCTCTGAGGATTTTGAAAACCTGCATTAGGTCCCCACACAGTCTCCTCTGCTCAAGACTAAGTAGCTTTAATTCTCTTAGTCTGTCACAGTATTCTTACGTCCCAGGATACACCTGGTTGCTCTTCTCTTCACAGCTTCAAGTGCTGCTATGTCTTTCTTGTACCATGGTGACCAGAACTGCACACAATGCTCTAGATGTGGTCTTATAAGTGCATTATATACTCTGAGCCTAACATCCCTTGAATTAAATTCAATACTTTTCATGATATAAAAATATTTTATTTGCCTTTTTAATTGCTTGTGTGTATTACTTAATCGATGCGTTAACATAAACCCCTAAATCCGTTCCAGAGGTTGCTTCCTGTTTGACAATGCCTTCCATCTTGTATTTATAATTGATTTTCCTTTTGCCTACATGTAGCACTTTGCACTTTTCTAAATTAGACTGCATTTTCTATGTGTTTGCCCAGTTCTGAAGGTTCTCCAGATCATTTTGAATTATTTTTGCTGCCTCCTCAGAGACTCCCATCCCTCCAATTTTACTATCATCTGCAGTGATAGCTCCTCAAGTAATTGGATGTTTCTGGCCTTTTTGAACTATCACACCCTCTCCTCTAAGCAGCTGTAAGTGCCATGGTGGATGGACTGGCATCCCAATTGGGATGAAAGGTGAATCCTTTCCCAGCCATAACAGAAGGACAATGTGAGAGGAGGTATAACCCAGCCCAGATGGGGCTTGTTTATCATCCCTGTTGGGGTGAAAGATTAATGGATGGACTGGGAAAAGGTTGTTTGTCAAGAGTAGGGATCCATGGGATTCATAGTCCTGAGAAGTGGTGGCTGGCAAAAAAAAATTTGGGTGAGGGTGTAGTTTTGGGGGGACAAACTAAATAGCACTTATCTATCTATCTATCTATCTATCTATCTATCTATCTATCTATCTAT
>JANRMT010062796.1:77859850-77895196 GCA_026402145.1 Polypterus bichir lapradei
ATCTATCTATCTATCTATCTATCTATCTATCTATCTATCTATCTATCCTGTCATTCCACATGCTGTCATGGCCCTCATCATAGTGTCAATGCACATCTTGGCCTGTCCAGTATCAGACCCATAGGACAAATCCAGGCTAAAATTTTTATACCCTTTCAACCTTGCTGCCAAATCTGATGCCAGCTTCACCATTCCTACTGTGCTCCAAAACTTCAGTCAGTGACATCCCCCTTATTCTTCCCATAACTTGCCATATAGATGTGGAAAGGAACAGGTGCACCTGCCACCCAAATTTTATACTACACCTGTCCCTAAATTGCCCAGTCATCTGCCAGCTTGCCCAGTTCCAAATTCTGCAAAAACCCACACCATAATGTCTGCACCCCCACCTCCGTAATCTTTCAATAACTTGGACTTCTGTCTGTCCTTTAACACCTCTATAGCAAAAGTTCGATCCAAATCTTATTCTGTCTCTGCTAATAGAGTGCCAAGTGTTTGGCCATTTCACCTTTATTCCATAAATCAACATCATATAATCACTAGTCCTCTGGTTTTTCTCAAGTCTTGCAGTTTATCATTTACCACTCCTACAGAGTCATTCCCAGGCTAATGTTATTCTACACTTGCTGCCAGTTTGCCAAGTCCTATGCACGTTTGCCAGGCTTACCTCACCTGATCAGAAATTCACATTGTAAGATCCACAGAACCCCACATCATGAAACATAACTCGAGCCTGTCTTGTACTACACCCACAGGACAAGTCCAACCTAAATCTTATTCTGTCTTTACAATCAGGATACCTAGCATTCCTTGAACATAAATTTTGCCCTTCTTTCCTTCAGGCCTGATCATTTCTCAGTTACTTTCTGATTAAGTTGAATCATTACACTAAGCCTGCCAAAGAAAATGAGACGCTTTCTATTGTCTAGAGCAATATTTCCCAACCTTTTTTTCTGTAGTGGCACACATGTTGTGATCAAAATCATCCCATGGCATACCATTTTCTTACTTATCACAAGCACATTATATCTCATACAACTGCTCAAAAGTCCAAAGGAGTGGGACTACCAGAGAAACCAGTAAAAAAGGAGTCCTGAGTTTAGCATTCACAGACACTGCACTTAGTGAGCACTTTGGTGACAGCCAGGAGACAAGTCTGAAGTGCTCTAACATGGCGACTGTGGAGCTGGATTTATGCCAGCTTCTCCAGGTAGTCATGTCCTCTTCAGACAGGCCTCGACCATCCGAGAAGGTTGTCTCTCTCCGGTTCAGACCCAGGTGCACTACACTTTTATTCCATGGCAAACCTGGGTAGCTCTCACAGCGCACCACTGTGCCGCAGCACACTGGTTGACAAACACTTTTTTCATAAAGTTGTTTAAGGTCTCGTACCGTCATTGTTGTTCACAACACTTTGACACTTTGAAAAAGCAAACATTGAAAGCAGAAAAAGGCATTTCTTACACCACATCCATTAAGCCAATATTATTTGTCATAACAAGAATGGAAAAAGTCAGTGTGTAAGCTTGTCCTCAATCAATTGCTTCCTGCTGAATTCTTAAGTCATGCTGGGCCAGTCCAAGCTCCTTTTATCTTCTTTTTTTTCTTCAAGTGAACGATTTATGAAGAGGTATTTAATTAAAGAAATAACCAAATTTTCTTTGCTTTCTGAAGTTCCACTTGAAGTTGCCATCTCCCTAAAACTGTGTTCACTCATCTGTAGTTACGTTAATGGCGGGTGTGAACGGTGAACCATTGACAGGAACATGAAAGAGTGTGTCGACGATTGTCCAATCAAATTACATTAAAAAAACCTTAAATAACGCTAATTTATTGCCAATAAATGTGGGAATGTCCAGAGAGAGCTGCATCCCCAAAATTATCTGAGATCAACCAATTAAAGAGCAGCCTCAGGTTACCTGTTTGCCAAAAGATCAAGGACTTGCATGCACTCTCATTTGCCTGGCACCCTTCACTCAGGAAATATAGGTATTGACTCAGAAATTAAACAAATACAGGTCGGAACCAATTATTAATGCATGCTGTGCAAATAAACACATTTATTTAATGATTATTTTCCATCCATCCATTATCCAACCCGCTATAGCCTAACTACAGGGTCACGGGGGTCTGCTGAAGCCAATCCCAGCCAGCACAGGGTGCAAGGCAGGAAATAAACCCCGGGCAGGGCACCAGCCCACCGCAGGGCACACACACACGCTCCCTAGGGACAATTTAGAATCACCAATGCACTTAACCTGCATTTCTTTGGACTGTGGGAGGAAACCGGAGTTCTCAGAGGAAACCCACTCAGACACAGGGAGAACATGCAAACTCAGGGAGGACCCGGAAAGCAAACCCAAGTCTCCTAACTGCGAGGCAATGATTATTTTACATTACATAATTAATTTAAGTAGAGTTTTTTAAATATATGGAGGGGGGGGGGGTGCCCCAGCATTACAAACCACCACTAGTCCTGAGGGATAACCATTGGGTACTTCCAGAGGGAGAAGGACTCTCTGTTTCATAGGCCTTCCACATGACTCAGAAGTGCTTCTGCCATTCAGTGCTATGGCACCAGAAGTACACCCAGGTCCAACATAAAAGAAGCTGCTTGACCTCATCCAGGTGAGTCAGTGTCAGGAGGCAGAGCGCGAAGCTCACCTAGAGGAATAGAAGGAGCTATTGTGATTGCAGAGTGTGATGTGTACTTTGAAAAGGTATTTGTAAATAAAAAAATGTTTATTTGCACCTGGGACTGTCTTAGTGTGGTTGTGTCTGGTGTTTGGGAGCTCAGTGATGCCCCCTGGAGATCACATGGTCCAACCGAGGATCAAGCCTTATCTTGTGCCCATGTGGCATATAACACCCCACTTCTCCTGTCTTTAACTAAAGCTCTTTCTGAAGCCTCCATGCTGCTCTTAATGGCTCTTGCCACTGTGATGGGCTCCATAGGCCCTACACTCTTAAAAATACTAGTTCTGAAATGTTTACTGGGTTTAAAGGTTCTTCATCGTTCAATTACTTCAGAAAGACGGATTTCATCCTGGAAAGGGTGCTTTACATATGACGTTGACTCCTAGCGCTTTGAAAAAGTTCCTAAAATGTGGACAGAGCAAATCTTTAATGTATAGTTGGCTGCTTAGCAGGATGCTAACAGATCAAGAAAACCTGAAATTAACCCATGCAATTGTATGCAGAGAGAATCCTCTTAAATCAGAATTTAGGGAGGTTCTGGAAGGTTTATATGGACAGATGTTTCGGAAACCAAAAATGGTTCCTGTATGGTATCACTCTGAAGAACCACTTTGGTATCTTTACTTTTGAGAGTGTACACAGGAATAGTGTTATAAACCTCTGCCAGCCACCACTACTGACAAGTACCTTGTCCTCTTCCTCTGCCTGTGGTAGACATCAGTCAGTTTCTGGTATTTTGCTTTTAGAAATTGTGACAAAAACAGGCCATTCAGCCCAACGAACTCATCCATCCTGTTCACCTATGATCATAACCAGGGGTGTCACACTCGGATCCTGGAGGGCCGCAGTAACTTCAGGTTTTCATTCTAACCACTTTCTTAATTAGTAGCCAATTACTGCTGATTATTTATTGTCTTCATTGTAACTTGTGGCCACCAGGGGGCACACCAGCTCCCCAAAACCCAACACAGACAGACTCTAGGCACAAGTCTTTCCAACACAAGCATTTTATGTAGCTGTGGGAAATGCTTTCCTATTGTTTCTCACCTCCACAGCACAGTAACAGTACCAAGCACAGTCAATAACAGAAGTACACAACAATGTCTTCTCTTCTTTCTTGTCCTTCCGCCTCCACTCCTTCTCCTCTGGCAAGCTTTGTCTCTCTCTCCCTCCCAAATCTGGCTCCTTTTATGTGATTCTCAGAAGTACTTCCGGTGTCCTGAATGCTTGACCCAAGAGCATTTCTGGGTAAGGCTGTCTCCACAGCACCCCCTGGTGGCACCCACGGCACCCAACAGAGCTGAGTCACAGAACTCCAATTCCCATGAAGCCCTGTGGGAAACTGTGGCAAACCATGGGGAATGCCATTAACAACAACAACAACAACATTTATTTATATAGCACATTTTCATTTAAAAAGTAGCTCAAAGTGCTTTACATAATGAAGAATAGAAAAATAAAAGACACAGCAAGAAAATAAAATAAGTCAACATTAATTGGCCAGGGTGGACAGAAAAAACAAAAAAAAACTCCAGACGGCTGGAGAAAAAAATAAAATCTGTAGGGATTCCAGACCATGAGACCGCCCAGTCCCCTATCTATTAAGAGGCCTGAGAGGGGTACTGCCCTATATATATTGTCTTAATTGTCTCTTTTTTTTAATCAGTACCAAACAATAAAGAAATGAAAGCAAGCCAACAGATGGCCAGTTAACTTCACCATATATGCACTTTCGTGTCCATGCAATGTCTGTTTAAATAAAACATTTGGAATGAAAAAAGTGAAGGCCGACAAAACATTTGGACTGTGATTTCAGAGAAAATGGACATCAACAGTTCTGGAAATGTGTAGTGTACACTGACAATGTACATCCTTAAATAATGTTTGAACATCAAGAGTTGGCCACTAATTAAGAAACTGGTGGGACAGACATGATCGCCTTTCAAGAACTGTGTTTGAGTCTCTGAGTTGGTTGGTTATTTTTTGGTTCATTTTGCAAATCTTCATGGTTTGGTTGACGGTTAAGGGAAAACTGAAACAACATGGAGTTATGAATGTTCAAAAGTGAGGCTATTAAAATGAAGGCAAAATAAGTATGCGTCATTAGCAGCAATAAATGGTTACTAATTAAGAAAATGGCTGGAATGAAAACCTGCAGCCTCAACACTGATCTTAACAATACTGGTTCTCTAATGGCACTTTACTGGGTTGTGTGGTTCCTCATAAAGCCTTTGCTTGATGAAGAACAATATCATTCTGGGAAGGTTTTTTTTGCATATGAAAATAGTTCTTTGGACTCTTTGGGCTTTGGAAAGTTTCCTATGTGTAGACAAAACAGAAACCTTTAATGTATAGTAGGCTATCTAGCAGGACACCGACAGATCAAGAAAACCCAACCTTAGCCTGTGTGATTGGATGTTAAATCAGGAACCCTGGGGTATTTCATAAATCTAATCTGGATCCTGAGTTGGTTTGTTGTGCGGTGGGTGCAGCAATGCACTGTATCACTGTGTGCTCCTAACCGTGATGCCGTTATCATCTGCTCATGCTTATTTATGGCATTGGTTACAGATTGAAATAAATAGAGGGTCTTTGTGGAACCTCCATGTTCTTTTGGGATGTAAACACAGTTCTCCTATGGTGTCGCTCTGCAGAACCACATTGGCACCTTTAATTTAAAGAGTGAAGAAAGTCCAGACTAAGATCAAGTTTAGATTTAAAGGTCTCTGAAGTCTTGCTCTACACCACACTACTTAGTAATTAATTTCATGTGCCTATGGATCTCAATGTGATAAAAACTTTGTATTATTTTTGTGATATCTGTCCCTAACTTTCTAACCATGCCCTCACGTTCTTATGCTTTGTTTCTCTCCTGGGTCTCCTATGTCCTCTCCTCCCAAGGAACAGTAAGCTCAACCAGGATGAAGTGTTTCGTGGCCTCAGAATCGAGAATAATATCTGATCTCAGCAATGTCCCGATAATGTGAGATGGTATTATGTGAGATGCCTTTCAAGGTCAAGTGACATCACCTAGTCTTGTGCTGTATGCAACAAATCCACAGACAACCCGTTGTCTGCTTTGATTCAACCACCCCCATGATAAAAACAACTCTGGGTCTTGGCTTGGTCATCATAGTGGTTAATGTTTCTGCTACACACAGCTCAGGTGACACAGCTCATCTGGACCCAGCATTGTTCCATCTGCGTAAGGTTTGCAGCTTTCTTCCCACATCCCAAACACGTGCAGCTTATGTTAATTGGTGACTTTAAATGGCTCCAGTATGAGTAACATTGAGTATTTACCTAAGTGTGCTCTATGAAGGACTGACATTCCAGAATCAAATGTCTTTGAACTCTGAACTGGAATAAGCAGGTCATGAAAATGGAGCAAAGGTTGGATAGTCTGACTGTAGGTTTAGTGACAGCTTTCACTGTAACCCTACTGGAAGTAAAAAAAGGAGTGTAAAGTATATGGAAAAAATAGCTACTATAAAAGATGTGGAAAAAACAGCCACTATAAAAGATCCGCAGAACTTAAAGACTGACTGATTACATGCTGTATGATCACTTAATGTGTCTTGTAGCCATGCCTCTAAGTCTCCACCTAAGAGCACGTAACAAATTCACCTCGTAGACAAGCAAGCCCTTTGTCAGCACTTAATCCTGCCTGCTCCTTTACTCATTGGTCAATGCGTGGTCATATGTGCGACCTGCAGGCATTCATCATTAAACGCGAGAGCAAATATCCTGCTGACTGTTCAAAGCCATCAGCGTGTCATTAGCAAGCCAAGGTGATGGCGCCATCTTGAGGAGAAAGCGTGGAAGGTAACAAGTGCATTTCTTCTGCTTACACTCGTTAAGCAACTTAAGAGCTGTAAGCCTCTTTTATTGAAATGTAATCTTATTATGCATGTTACGTAAATATGACCACCTTAGTGTTTGGCTTTTATGCTGATATTGACCGTTTGTATTTTCTCATTATTAAGTTATTGTTCTAACACAGTACGTATGCTCTTTGAATTTGACAATCTGATGGACTGAAAAGGATGCAGCAATTGCCTTCTCCCAAACAATCACTGTAAATGGAGGTATAACGTGACCCCACAGCATCGAAGATATCCATTTTAATACAAAAAAGCACTTTGATGTTCATCCAAAGGGAGAATCCCAACATTTGGAAGAAGGTCGTTCTCTCCAGTTCAAGGAGCTGTAATGCAATGGAGGCGAATTCTGTGCTGACAGCCTGCAATGGGCTCCAGTTCTCAATCGAACATCTAATATTAAACACTTCCATCGAACATCTAACAATAAACACTTCCATCTCTACATATCCTTAAAACGTCTATCCAGGGCAGGATCGCGGGGGAGCTGGGGTCTATTCCATGTAGGGCAGGGTCGCAGGGGAGTTGGGGTCTATTATATGTACGAACGACACCTGGACGGGGCGCCAGTTCATCACAAGTTTAGCACACAAATTCTAGGGGCCAATAAAACAGCATCGCCAATTCACCGCAGGGAACACCTGGCACGGGAACTCCAGTCTTCTTATTTCGAGACAGCAGAGCCAGCACTTAGCCACACTATATAAAATGCTGGTCGGTTTAAATATAAATGCAAAAAGAAATAGAAAAAGTCCTCATTTTAAAAATGGTGGAGTCAAACAGCTTGAGTTTCTTTGCGATTTTTTATAAACATTGGCAAATGTCTATAAGACGAGCGATATACTGTAAATTCTTGGCAACTCAGACATGTTGTGTAGGCAGCTTGGACACTGAACGGTAAAGATCCCGTCACCCCAACCCCAAAACACACACGCACACACAATACACACAAGTACACTGAAAGAATGACGAAGGACTTAAATGTCCCTGCATCGGTATCTTGTGGCGTTCCCTAAATGTCGCTCAAATTGTTTTCGTCTGACCTTTGCAGAAGTTTAAATTACGTCCCCTCGCTAGAAGAATGAAGGGAGATGAGTCCGTTTGTAGAGCAGTAGTTTCTGGGCGGACGTTTACAGATGGGGTTTTGACTTCTGATTAATAGGAAATCAGTCTGTTCTTATTTTTAAACTGATCTGTACGTTTATGTATAGATATGCATGTAGACAATATATAATTAGTAATTTCTCATGTCATTTTCTATCCCACTGTCCCAGCTATCAAGGTTCGTAGGAACAAACCCTGCACAGGGCACTAGTCCATCGCGGGACAAACACACACCAACCACACACGGGCCAATTTAGTGTCTCCAATTGAATTAACCTGCATGTCCTTGGACAGTAGGAGGAAACCAGAGCACCCAAAGGAAAACATTCAATCTCCACACAGGAAGGACCCAGGATGTGAACCCTGGCTTCTTTACTCCAAGGCAGCAGCACTACCCCTGCCCCACTCAATTAGTAATTTGTAAAGTTTCTAACTGTATTTAGTCTGTGAACATCATGCTGCAAGCCTGAGCTCAGTGCAGAGAACTATACAAAAATAAATTGAATTCAAAACAAACTGAATAATCAAGAAACTTTGGGCGGGCGGGGGGGGGGCGCCGGAGGGGTGTTGGGGAGCTGGAGTCTCTCCTGAAAGCAAAGGGTACAAGGGTGAAATCAAACCTGGACGGGATGGTATTCTATAAGTGACACTGACATATTCAAGACTTTGAGTAATGAATATATGAAGCAGAATAAATGAATACTTCCCTCAAGTTGACTCTTATATGCTTTCAGGTGTGTCTTACTATCAATCCATTCCTTGTCTTTGTTCACTTTATTGGACTTTTGGAGGTTTTTCTGGTGCTCATTTAGGTCTGCTTTTACTGTGGTGCTGTTTGCTGTATGGCTGACCTGAATCATATTCTTGTGTGGTTTGGAAAGAAACTTGTGAAAGTGTGGTCTATGTAAGATGCTATGAGATGTACATGATGGCAGATTATTGCCCAAATTTGTCCAATCCCCTGTGTGACTTTCTAACAGGGGCCAGTGAGCATGACACCCTGCTGTTAGTACACCCTAAATGTATTTTTCCTTACAGCGCAAGTCCCACGGGAACCGCAAGCAAAGCTCTTCTTAATTTGGTTTGCTGCTGCACGACACAATTACATTTTTATGAGGCATACATACTGTTAAGAATGAATTAAGTCCTTAATATATTTCATTATGCACCAGCTATGACTAGGCTACAAGTGCTGGCCTAGACCTGCAGTGACACGTGGTGCTACAGCTCTCCAACTGGATCATGCAAAGGTCTCAAATGACCTCAAAATGCTGCAATACAGTATAGCCTCCTAGAATATCATTGTGGATGGCTCCTTACATGTAACTTGAGACATTTTTGTGGCCAGGGCCTGAAGCAGAAACAAATTCCTGGTGGTACTCTATTTATGGCAATACAGTGACTACAATCAAATATTTGGATTGGGGAAAAAAGATCCCCTCTAAAGATTCCTGAAGGCTGGTACATAATGTTGATAATGGTGTGCGGAGTTTAGTTTTGGAGGGTAACTACAAGAAGATTCTCATGTAATGGATGGCATGCAGAGTCTGCCATCCTGGCCAGGACTGAACAAAAATTCTTACCCAGCCTGGAGGCCAGTATAAAGGAAGGACAGGGGAAGACAACTTATTCTGTGTATTTTCTTCTCCAAAGCACTAGGTGGCAGTATCCCTGGGTTTACGGTACCTCTACGGATACCCACATGGCATGTTGGGAACTATAGTCCCTGTTGTGTTCTGTGGGTGCCACCAGGGTGTGGTGAATGGATTAATGGACCCTGTTTTATGGGGCTTCAGCCTTACCCAGAAGTGTTTCTGACAATCTTGTGACATCCAAAATACTCCTGGGTTCTGTATTAGAGAAGTAGCCCCGCTTCAGTACAAAGAGCCAGAGTCAGGTGGAGGTGGATGAAACTCGCCTTGGGGAGTGGAGAAAACAAAGGAAAAGAAACTGAAGAAGTGTAGCATGTTGGCTTGTGCCTTTGTGAAATCTTTGTAGAAAGCAGAGATATAAGATTAAAACTTTTATTTAAACTTGCACTTCTGTCTGTACAATTGTGTCTGGGTTTGGGGTAAAATACCCCGCCACCCCCCCCAGTGGTCACACCCGGTACTCAGTGGCACGGTAAAGACAGGAGCAGGTACTCTATGTTGAAACTTGAAGAGGCGCCAATGTTACATACTGGTGAATACCTGCCAGTGGCATTGGTTTGGGGCTTCTCAGGGCTTTAGCTCCTCATCTTCGACGGCCCAGCCCTTCTTCCTCCCATTTTGCGTTCTGAAATGCATGGATGACTGCATGAAAAGACCTTTCTTTGACAGCATGAAAACTTGAAGGGAACCCAATTTTTCCATCTGATAACATATGCTAAAGTGACAGTATTATTAGGGAATGGAGGGACTAACCCCTAATAAATGTTAGAGCTAGTAATGGTCCTGATGCTGACCCACTTCAAGGACTGTGTGCAATATCAAATCCAATAACGTCAGGTGGATCCTACAGAACACCACAGAGAACTGTCTCTCAAGGTAAGTTTTCAATGGTTGTATGTCAACCTGTTAAAAATGTCACTAAACGTGGCAGAAGGTCTCCAACAAGTTATCTTAAGGTAAATGCAAACTTCAGTGATCACTTCAGGAGGTCATAGCAGAAAGCTGCCATCTTAGCAAGCCACACCAAAATCATAACACTGAAAAGCTAACCATGTTTCTGACTATGAGGTGGTGGTCTTTTCCCCACTTGAGCACTGCTACAATACGGTTGTATTCAAAACTGAACGATATAAGGGCCGACAAAAAAAAAAAAAGTGGGTTATGCACTTTGATTCTCTGCCTTCAGACCCACTTGGGAACCCAATCCCTCCAGTGAGGAATCATTTAGCAGGATGTTATGTTCCAATTTACTCCTCCCAAAACTTAATAGGCTGGCTTAATTGGAGAAGCCTTTAAAAGTACAATATTATCATCCTTCTGCTGCCGAGAGGTAATTGGTCAGCCTGCAAAAAGGTATGACATAGGTCACATAACGCCTGCAATATCATGGAATGCCCACAGCATCAGTCATAAAACGTCCATTGACCCCTCTGAGTGAGATAACACTCCCACAATCTTATTCTTAACCGAAGTGTAACTGGACATCTGATAGTCATTTCGTGACTGACATTGTGAGTATCGTGCGATGTTGACCGACCTCATAGGTAATGTGGGATGCTGTGACACTCGATTGAAGTGGCCTGTTACTCTGAAGGGGGTGAATCATGGTTGCCAGGTTTTTCAGTTAAAATCCCCCTGTCCAACTGTAAGCCAGTTTTTCCTCTATTTTGTATTTTGAAAATCTAAAAATCTTAAGTACAGGTAGTCCCCAGGTTACGTACATCCGACCTACAACATACGAACGGGGCCGCAGCTGCGACGCATGCGCCTCAGTAACTGCCGCTCCGTCATCTTCGGTCTGGGGACGCTGCAAGCGGTGGCTGGACGGAGGCTGGAGGGGGGCGATTTCGCTGCTCGCGCAGTGTAGTGTCCCTCGGCCGGCTTCCGGCGGCAAGCGGTTTCGCTGCCTGCCCACCACACACGGCTGCCCCATTCGTTCTAGGTGGGCGGCTGGTAATGCTGCAAGCGTTGACCCGGTTGTGGCTGAACGGAGGCCATTGAGGGTGAACAGGGCGGCGGGGGTAGCATTGTAGTGTGCCTCGGATGGCTGTGTGTTGAATGGGTGCGGTGGTGTTGCAGACGCAGGCAGCATGCTGTAGTGGAGGTGACTGTGAGGTGGGCTGGTGATGAACCGCCCGTCGCTGCCCCCATTCATTCTCAATAGCAAGCCTGCTTGTTCTGTTACGCACATAGCAGGAAGTTGTCTCTTGTCAGTACAGGGTGGTCCACATCTAATTATGCAGATCCAGATCGTCTGGATGACTTTGATTTATGCAGGGACGATTCCAGTTCGGCGCAAAGACGATTCTTCATGTCTTCAGTTCGCACACTTCTCGATGGTTTGGGATTTTTCGGGTGATTTTCTATGTAATAAACTGAATAAGTTATAGCGTAATGAAAATTGCATAATTATATCTGGCCCACCCTATACGTCAGACGTTCTGAGGACGGGTGCCTTTCTGCTGTGATAGCTGTACAGTGTTGTGCAAGAATGTCTCTGAAACACAAATCTGATGCAAGTGCTGGTGATACAGTAAAGAAGAGAAAACCATCACCATTGAAAATAAAGTAGAAATAATAAAAAGGTCAGAAAGAGGTGAAACTCCATCATTCATTGGCAGAGCACTTGGTTACAGTCGGTCAACAAAAGCATTTATTAAAATACTGTACCTGTTCCGACTTACATACAAATTCAACTTAAGGACAAACCTACTGTCCCTATCTAGTACGTAACCTGGGGACTGTCTGTATTACTTATAATTTTACATGTCTAATACAGGCTATTAAAAAAAAGAAATATTGATCTGTTTTAAAAAGAGGTCCTTCAATTGTGCAAGTGCATTAAGTCAACTAACTTACTCAGGCAACCGTCCTCTTCTATTATAATACACTACCATGGCTGTCCGTCTGTCTGTCCAGGATTTTAAATCACCTGTAGCTCGCAAACCATTTGACCTACTGACCTGAAATTTGGTACACGTATACTACGTGACATCTACTGTCTGCTTTCATGGCAATAATTGACCTCCAAGATCAAGGTCAACCCAGGAAGGTCAAATAACCTGTAGCCTGAAATTTGGAACACATATACTAAGCTGAAACTCTGCACTACAGCTTTATATTAAAAGCGAAGAGTTTTGGAATTATGACTCTTTTTATTTTTATTTTTTTATTGTAGAATCAACTCTTGGGCGGCTGTGCTGCACATGTGTACGGGCGTCGTTCTCATCCCTACCACCTTCGCCATCACTTCCCCTTCCTCTTCATATCTTAAATCATTCTTGGGGCAGATTGAAGACTTAAGTGCCAGCTTAAGTGAAAAATTAAAGAAAACGTACCAAGTAATTGCAACACAAATACTGACTTAATCAGTTTTAACTCGAAAAGATGCCGACGAAAGAAGAGAAGAAGCGGGCGGCTAGGGTGGAGAAAAGAAGAGCTCCTCAGGAAGCAGAAAGCGCATCAACCTCTGAGGAAACGAATGCTAAACATACAAAGAAAGAAAGTCAAATGTATTCACTGCACGTTATCGTCCACCATTACTGGTACTAAAATATTTCAAAACATTTTTAAAATCGTGGAAACCAGGGGCATTCCAGCTGCTCAAACCCCAATACAGACAGGCAGAGACACAAGTTCAAGCACAGCACACATTTATTCACAAGTGGGGAAGTGCTTTTCCCTCGCCCCCCGGTCCCCCCCCCTTAGCAGCACAGTACAACGAACCAAGCACAATACACAGTCGTTCCTTTCTTTTCCATGTTCCACCTCCATTCCTCCACAGTGAAGCTTTGTCCCTTTTCCTCCCAACTCTGGCTCCCCAAAGTAAGTGAGGCAGCTCCTTTTATGTTACACATGAGAGTGCTCCAAGTGGCTCATCAGGATTAACTGGAACTACTCCCTAGTGTGATGGAAACCCAAAGTAGGGTTCTGCAGCTCCCCCTGGTGGCCCCCACAGAACCCAACAGGGTTGTACCAAACTCCAACTCCCAGTGTACCCTGCAGGAATTTGTCGTGCCACAGCCGCTCAGGAGGGCTGCCCTCTAGTATCCTGGGGAAGATAATGCCTTGTGGATGCTCTCTCTCACCAAGTCCTTCCATCCAGCTGGCGTCCCGGCCCAATAATGGCCGTGGCCGCCCATTGCAAAATGAAAAATCATTTCCAGCTTTCATGGGCATCATTGTATGCATTCTGCAATAGAGTGCCATATTTTTGTACTACATGGAGGATGTTCGCAAATGATGGGCACTTTTTTGTTACCCAAAACAAGTCGAAAATGTCACTTGATAAACAATCATGGTAAAGAAAAAACTCATTGAATGCACTCTTTAATTATATTAAACTTAAAGCATATGAATCTCTCATGGCACACAGTTCAAAGATATGCATTTCAGGTGGATTGGCGTTATTGAATTTGCTGTAGATTGTGTGCGTGTGTGCTAGTGTGTAACTGTGTGACTTCACCCTGTGATGGGCTGACACCTTGCCCAGGAGTTGTCCCTGCCTGGCGTTTGATGTTTATTGGCATGGACTCCAGCTGCCCAGGGTAAGCGGGTTTAAGAAAATCAATGGATAGATGAGAACAGCACATTAAGCATTCAAAGGCAGCATTCTGTGCCCTGACATGAACAGCCAGTTCCATTTTAAAATTAATAACTCAAGACAGTGTTTTTCAAAATATATAACACACAATCACAGTTTAATTTACAAGCCATAAAATATTAGAAAAGCAAAAGTAATCATTTAGATAATAGACAATACATATAAACTCTTGTTATGTACTCCATTTACTGCTGAATCTCTGAATGTAACTCGATGTTTTGGGAGTTTGTCTTACAAATGGATCTTGAAAATGAAATATACTCTAAAGATTTTACTCTAATCTTGCAAAGCTAAGAAAACAACTTCCCAGAACTCTCCAAGCCAATACCAGCTCTGGATTTGCTTTTGTTCTTAGCTGGAACTCTGACTTTTGTTAGTAAAGTCAGAAAAATTAACAGGAGGAGTACAGACTGGGGTGGCATAAAAATGCTACTGGCCCACCAATCTTAAACCAATGTGACCCCTAACCAATCATACATGACCATTGTGATGGGGGGGGGGGCGCGGTGGTAATGATAGGTGACTGTTGCAGGGTTCATTATGTTGGTTATTGCTGACTAATATGAACATTTTTTTAAGAATACCCCCCATGTTGTATTTTTGTCCTCCCATAATACTCTCATGAAACTCTGCAGCTAATGTTTAGAGTATGTCCCTATGATCTGTAAAGTTTATTTCATTTTGTCACATTACAGCCACAAACATGAATCAATTTTATTGGAATTCCACGTGAAAGACCAATACAAAGTGGTGTACACGTGAGAAGTGGAACGAAAATCATACATGATTCCAAACATTTTTTTACAAATAAATAACTGCAAAGTGGGGTGTGCGTAATTATTCAGCCCCCTTTGGTCTGAGTGCAGTCAGTTGCCCATAGACATTGCCTGATGAGTGCTAATGACTAAACAGAGTGCACCTGTGTGTAATCTAATGTCAGTACAAATACAGCTGCTCTGTGACGGCCTCAGAGGTTGTCTAAGAGAATATTGGGAGCAACAACGCCATGAAGTCCAAAGAACACACCAGACAGGTCAGGGATAAAGTTATTGAAAAATTTAAAGCAGGCTTAGGCTACAAAAAGATTTCCAAAGCCTTGAACATCCCACGGAGCACTTTTTATCGTCCACCATTACTGGTACTAAAATATTTCAAAACATTTTTAAAATCGTGGAAACCAGGGGCATTCCACCTGCTCAAACCCCAATACAGACAGGCAGAGACACAAGTTCAAGCACAGCACACGTTTATTCACAAGTGGGGAAGTGCTTCCCCAGAAATGGAAGGAGTATGGCACAACTGTAAACCTACCAAGACAAGGCCGTCCACCTAAACTCACAGGCCGAACAAGGAGAGCGCTGATCAGAAATGCAGCCAAGAGGCCCATGGTGACTCTGGACGAGCTGCAGAGATCTACAGCTCAGGTGGGGGAATCTGTCCATAGGACAACTATTAGTCGTGCACTGCACAAAGTTGGCCTTTATGGAAGAGTGGCAAGAAGAGAGCCATTGTTAACAGAAAACCATAAGAAGTCCCGTTTGCAGTTTGCCACAAGCCATGAGGGGGACACAGCAAACATGTGGAAGAAGGTGCTCTGGTCAGATGAGACCAAAATGGAACGCTATGTGTGGCGGAAAACTAACACTGCACATAACTCTGAACACACCATCCCCACTGTCAAATATGGTGGTGGCAGCATCATGCTCTGGGGGTGCTTCTCTTCAGCAGGGACAGGGAAGCTGGTCAGAGTTGATGGGAAGATGGATGGAGCCAAATACAGGGCAATCTTGGAAGAAAACCTCTTGGAGTCTGCAAAAGACTTGAGACTGGGGCGGAGGTTCACCTTCCAGCAGGACAACGACCCTAAATATAAAGCCAGGGCAACAATGGAATGGTTTAAAACAAAACATATCCATGTGTTAGAATGGCCCAGTCAAAGTCCAGATCTAAATCCAATCGAGAATCTGTGGCAAGATCTGAAAACTGCTGTTCACAAACGCTGTCCATCTAATCTGACTGAGCTGGAGCTGTTTTGCAAAGAAGAATGGGCAAGGATTTCAGTCTCTAGATGTGCAAAGCTGGTAGAGACATACCCTAAAAGACTGGCAGCTGTAATTGCAGCAAAAGGTGGTTCTACAAAGTATTGACTCAGGGGGCTGAATAATTACGCACACCCCACTTTTCAGTTATTTATTTGTAAAAAATGTTTGGAATCATGTATGATTTTCGTTCCACTTCTCACGTGTACACCACTTTGTATTGGTCTTTCATGTGGAATTCCAATAAAATTGATTCATGTTTGTGGTTGTAATGTGACAAAATGTGGAAAAGTTCAAGGGGGCCGAATACTTTTGCAAGCCACTGTATGTGCAGAAACCAGAGAGAGAAAAAAACAGAAACATTTAGGTAAACCAGCTGACAGCAATGGGTGAGACAAGCTGGCTGATGGGGTGACAGATTCATGACAAGAAGATAAGCAACAAACAACTGGAAGATGGCATGGCAGGATAGTTACCCTATTTGGTGTGTCGCCAAGAGCCCTGGTCTGCTAATTTAAGTTTTCTTTGTTTGTACGAATTCCATAGGCAGGGATTTTTATTGATTAAAGCAGGCCTGATCCATTGCCAAGTTTATTTGACATTGTATACGTTTTAAATGTAATATCCCATCCAAAGAAAGCAGGACTAACACTAAGAAACACGTTATTATCTGTACTATCAAAATTTTGAATGTAATGTTTTGTCAAAACTGAAAGGGAGCCAAACAAAAATGTTTCTAAATGTTATACTAGTGCTCAAAATACAACACTTTGATATAATCACAACATGATCAAATACAAACACCCCTAAAAGTTCTGTGGATATATTGGATGTAGCATAATATTGGCCAAGAACAAAGTCATAAAGCAAAGAAGGACCATACTCCAACATTTCCAACTGTCCTACAATTTTTTAAAGGTAATGTTTTGTGACAGCCAAAGAGGTACCAAACAACATCCAGTTATGCATTACACTCTTTAAAGTACAAATGCTGAAGTGGCTCTTCAGATGCCAAAGAGGAATCATTTTTGGTTCCCAGAAGAACCATCTAGATCAGGGCTGTCCAACCCCAGTCCTGGTGGGCCACAGTGGCTGCAGGTTTTCATTCTGACCCTTTTCCAAATCATCCAGCAGTTTTCACTGCTAATTAACTCCTTTTCCCTTCATTTTAATAGCCCTGTTTTGAAGGATTCAGTCCGCTGAATTGATTTGTTTCTTCATTAAATGGCAGCCAAACAGAAATGAAATGTGAAACAAGCCAACAGATGACCAGCAACATTGGAATGTCAAACTCCGGCCAATTTCACTCCAACCAGTTTCTTAACGAGAAGCCAATTCTTGCTGTTAATTAAAGTCATTACTGAATATCATGACTTGTTTCTGCTCTCATTCTGCCACAGTAGACTGTTGATTTTCTGTTTTTTATTAAGACCACCGTCAAAATGTTTTGGTGACCTGAGCAGACCAACATGACCAAGACCTTTACTTTTCTTTAATTTCAGGTTAGCTGGCCATGTGGCGGCTTGTTTTGTGTCTCATTATTGTTTGGCTGCTCATTAAGGAAAAAGAAAGAATCAAGGGGTCTGAGTCATGTCAATTAAAACTAAGGCAAAACAAGTTAATTAGCAGTAAAAACGGCTCACTAATTAAGAAGATGGTTAGAGTGAAAACCTGCAGCCACTGCGGCCCACCAGGACCAGAGTTGGACACCCCTAATCTACATGGAAGGTCCAGAAAGAACTGTTATTTACTTAGATCCTTAAAAAGTTCCATAAAAAGCCATGAACAAATAATAACAGATTTGTGACATTCCAATAGGTTTATGAGTTTAAAGGACTGTTCCTGCACACAATCACACAGGCTATGTTCAGGTTTTCATGATCTGTAAGTATGAGTATCCCGATGGGTAGCCCACTACAGTTTAAAGATTTCTGGTTTGTTCACATAGTAGGAACTGTTTCAAAGTCCAAAGAACCAATTTCAAAAGCAAAGCACCCTTCCAATAATGAAACAGTCTTACAAGGAACCACATAACCCTGTAAAGTGCCATTTTAGAACTATAATTTTTAAGAGCAAGTGTAACAACATAGGCCACCAAAGCACAAAATAACAATATCTAATGTGTATTTAATGATATATTTTGCATGAATGCAAATAATTTTTCATATACAAGAACAAAGGGAGGCTAAAATTAAAATTCATGAACGCTCCAAGGACATCCCCTCATAGCTGGGACATCACTTAAACTGTCCAGGCTCCAATTGTAATGTATCTTGATGGTATAAGTCACCTTGGGAAAGGATGTGTGCCAAAACTCTAATAAAATGATAACTTACACTGTCTGTTCTTGTAACAAGCCTAGGCCTGAGTCTCCGCTGACTGCAGGTCATTCTCCAGTCACGAGAGATTCTGCATACTGCAGATGTTCAGAATTGTGCCCTTGTCTGGCTGGATGAGTGGTGTTTCTGCATCATGAGGCAGTGAAGCACCTGATATTGTACAAAATAACTAATAAGATTCAATCAGTAATTTAACATATTATTAAAATGATCCCAACCTCCTCATCTTAGTCTTATTTAGCATTGTTTCTCCAATCTCTCATCATATGTTCAATGCAATTTCTTATCCAGAAAAGCAATGCTTCTTGTAGTATATTAAATTATATTTATGCTGAGGGTTGCAAGCCTGTTTCTGGTTTCAAGGCTGGACCAACTGGCCCTGCAGTGTTCCCTATACCCTTTGTTGTGTGTGTGTGTGTGTGTGTGTGCACATGTGTGCATGTGCAACTTGAACCTTCTAGATTAGCAATGGGTCTTGAAGGATTCGGTCCTAGATTCCCCACATTAAAATGAGGACCACCCTTTTTTTGTTTTAAATCACACGTCAGTTCAGTGCACGCCACCGAAGGAGTGTGAAAAGTCCAGTACTATTTGCTTCCTTAAAGGTAGCTGCTATACTTTTTGTTTTGTTTTTTAAAGGAAGTAGTTATAAAGAATATTCCAAAAATGGATGGATGGGAATCCTTCAGGCTGCATGGTGGCACCACTCATTGTGTTTGCATCTCATGGTGCTTGGACCTGGAGATGGCTTACTCTGTGCGCACCCAAAATACAAAGAGATGCTTTCAAGTTCATTTGTCATTTTATATTGTTCTGGAGCAAGGTCGGCAGGTGGGGTGAGGCGACGAGGCAATTGCCTCAAATGACTCTTTGGTAAGGGCAAAATTTTCATGCAACAACATATATATTTTTTAACATCACAAAATAAGAGCACAGAAATTAGACTTGGGTATGAACCTTGAGAATTTAATTCATATTCAGCTCCTAATTTATATACTACCTTTAAAATAAATAAATATTTTCATTATAAAAGTTTCAAAATTTAGTTAAATTTGAACTTGCAAGCTTTTGAGTTTCTAAGTGGCACACGTGAATTTTAAAGCAATATAATAGCCACACATAATATTGGAATTCAGTCTACTGATTTTCAGATTTCATATCAGGTATGTCTTAATTATATTATTTCGTAAAATTTTGTTAATTTCTGGAATGTTATTAAGGTGTTAGTCACACGTATATGTAAATGTCATAAATGTCTTTTGTATTTGCACTGTGCACATTTGATTAAAACAACATTTATTTGCTGTATTTAGCACTTTTCAATACAAAATTTAAACCAAGGTCCTTTACAAATGGTAGTAAGTGGAAACAAAGAAAAGCAACAATCAAATAAAATAATTATACTAAGTAGGGTCAGTGGAAAAAGAGAAAACAAACCTCTGGAGTTCCACAACCAATAGCCCACCCAGGCCCAGCTGAGTATTAGAACAATAGAACAATAGAACAATCTGGACGAGAACAGGCCATTCAGCTCAACAAAGTTTGCCAATCCTATCCACTTAATTCTTCCAAAATAACATCAAGTCGAGTTTTGAAAGTCCCTAAAGTCCTACTCTCTTCCACACTACTTGGTAGCTTATTCCATGTGTCTATGGTTCTCTGTGTGAAAAAAAAAAAAAACTTCTTGATTGCCTCATTTTAAAATAACAGTCTTGATCCAATGGACTAATTTCCTTCGGAATTTTAAACACTTCAGTCATTCCTCCTCTTAATCTATATTTTCCTTAAACTAAAAAGGCTCAGCTATTTTAATGTGTCCTCATAATTAATCCCCTGTAGCCCTGGAATCAACCTAGTCATTCTTCTCTGGACTGGTTCCAGCTCTGCTATGTCCTTTTTGTGCCCTGGAGACTAAAAATGAAAAATAAAATAAAAATAAAAATAAAAAGATGAGGCCTCACAAGTGTGTTATAAAGCTTGTACTCCACACATCAGGCAGCTTTATAACCTGACATTCTGTTAGCCTTCTTAATGACTTCTGATCACTGCCTGAAAGTCGATAGCTTAGAGTCCACTATGACTCCTAAATCCATCTCAAAAGGTGTACTCTTGATTTCCAGACCGCCCATTGTGTATTCAAACCTAACCATTTTATTTCCTATGTGTAATACTTTACATTTATTTACATTAAATTTCATCTGTCACAAATCTACCCAAACCTATATGCTGTCCAAGTCCCTCTGTAATGATTCAAAGGATTCAAGATTATCTGCCAATCCACCTTGCTTGGTATCATCTGCAAACTTAACCTGCCTGTTATTTAAATTCCTATCCAAATCATTTATGCAGTATATATTTAAAAAATAACAGCGGGCCTAGCACTGATCCCTGTGGGACACCACTCCTAAGATCAGCCAATTCTCTGCTTCCTATGTCTGTAGTAATTTTGCACCAATCTAGACACAACACCCTGAACTGCCACTTCTTTCTTTTTCTATCATATCTAAGATACCAAAAAAGAATAAAACAGAGAGTCAGCCAAAGTAGACGTCATCATGGATAGGACCTCGGTGTTCTTTTTCCTTCCATCAGCCTCAGGGAATTTCATCCAGATGGCAGAGATACCAAGAAGAGAAAACAATAGCCAAACAATTCTGTAAGAAAAAGTAAGATTTAAAAAGTAAGTTTTAAGAAGTGAACTCTACCATGCCAACCTGACATCTCTATAGACAGATTATTCCATATTTTTGGACAATAGAAACTAAAGGCAGTCTCCCCTGTTCTTTTATGTTTTACTCTTGGAAAAGCAAGCAAAGCAGACTTTGGGAATCTAAGGTTACAATTGGGAGGGTGAAGGCAGGTGTTTTTTAGGTTACAGGATAATTTGAAACTGCCAGGGCATTTGGAGAAGCATGCAGGATAAGCAAAACAGCTGAGAATCATCTCATATTCAGTTCACAATTGCAAAACTAAAAGAAAAGAAAAAACACTTTTTGGGGGAGGGGCGAGGTTAAACTGAAGCAGTGAAGAATTTATACATTAGTACGTATTTGGATTTATGAGGGGAAGATCCTACCAAAGAAACCTTTTACAGTTTTTGAATGGGCAACTGGGATAGCTAACAAAAACAAAGCATATGATATATTTATTAGACTTTCAAAAAGCCTTTGATGAAGTTCCAGAGCGTAGATTAATTTTGAAACTAGAAGGCATCAGAGGTAACTTACAAAACTGGATGTCAAGCTGGTTAACTGACAGGACAGAAAGAGTTTAGATAAGAAGAGAATGTGGGGTCATCACTGGAGCCCCTCAAGGGTCTGCCATGGGGTTGTTAGTTTTTCTAAATTATATTAAAGACATTGATTCTGGTATAGTTAGTAAACTCGTGAAATTCGCAAATGATCCTAAAATTGGAGGAATAGCAGACACTGAGGAGGCAGCAAAAAGAGTTCAAAAAGACTTACACACGCTTCAGTACTGGGCAAACACTTAGAGAATGCTGCTTTGTGTAGAGTTGTGCAAAGCTTTACATGTGGGCAAAACGAATATCAACTATAAATACAACATGGGAGACATTATCACACAGGAAGCAACCTCTGAAAAGGCCTGTGGGGTTTATATTCACAGTGTTTTCATTGTCAAAGGGATGTGTATAAGCAATTAAAAAGGCAAATAAAATGTCTAGTTATATCGTTAAAACTGAATATAAATCATGGATGTTATACTTGGACTGTATAATGCACTAGTGAGACTGCATCTGGTGCACTGTGTGCAGTTCTGGCCATCACGCTACAAAAAAGACATAGCAGCACTTGAAGCCTTGCGGAGGAGAGCAACCAGGAGCATCCCAGGACTTAAGGACATGTCCAACTATGACAAGCTCAGAGAATTAACCCTGTTTAGATCAGAAGAGACTGAGTGTGGACCTAATCCAGGTCTTTAAAATCCTCAAAAGCATTGATAATGTAGATCTTGGAGATGATGAATCACTTACTCAAGGACATCAGTGGAAATTAAGGGAAACTGCATTTAAGAATGAAGCCAGGAAGCACCTGTTTACACAAAGAGTTGTGGGAGTCAGAAACAAACTACAGAGACATGTAGTTGTAGCAGAAACCTTCACAACCTTTAAGAAGTATCTAGATGAGATATTGGGACAGCTCAGCTATTGTCTGAACAAATGAGTGACAAATGGACTGAATGGTCTCCTCTACTCTCGTCAGATTTATTATGTTCTATTGTTTTTAATGTTAGTTTTGGGGGCTTTATGGTTTTAAAGCTAATCTTTTTCATTTTCCCACATATTTTCCAAAAATTTTTTTTTTTTCCATTGTTATCAAGGGGATCTTGAATCATGAAGCCTGAAACACAATATGGATTGCATCTGAATGAAGTGGAGTTAGTTCAAGCCTATGTCAGTGTGCAACTCCTAAGGAAAAAAGTTTAACCTTTAACTTTTTTCCTCTGAATTAAGTGTATCATCTCAAGGCAAGTAAGGTTGTACAGTCAGAGGCATAGCAATAAAACATGCAAGGCAGGCAATTGCCGGGGGCCACAAACTGGGTAGGGGCCCCGAAGACATCCATTTGCATAAGTGCTTATTACAATGTCAGATCTGCAGGAACCAAACCACCCCCCCCCCCCCCCCCCGAAGTATAGGAACGACACACTAGAATGACACAATCAAACCATCAAACCCCCCCCCAAGAGGAGCTCCAATCCCTGTTGTGAGAGTGTTTTTGATTAACATTACTTTTTTAGCAATGTTAATTGTAATCAGCATAATTTTCATAAATCATGAAGATTATTGCATGCCTGGAAGATTAAATTGAATTGACTTGGTTTGGTTATACAATTCAGTCATTTCTGATTTCGCTTCAGACAGTCTCTCCAGGCCCCACTGTCATCAGTGTGTGGGCAAAAATCAACAGCACCATTCCAGCCACAGGGTGAGTGGGTGACAAAATTTAGCAGTCCTTACTCTTCCTATGACTGTTGTCTTTAAAGCTTCCTTCCTTGAGATCTACAATGTGTCAGGAGAGGCTTTGAGCTCTAGCTCTAATTTAAGTAAAGCACAATGTTTGAAAGCCTTTGGGCCTAGAGGACACAGTGGCTGCATTTGCTTTAGTAAACCTGCAAATAGCAATAATGGAAGTTATAGTAATACCTTCACAGATTTTTTTTGTCGTTGTTTGTTTCTATTATGTACACTTTATTTTTAAAATATTATACTGTGCACTTTTTACTTTTTTTAAATTTGCTTTATTGTTTTTTCTATTTTATATGCAAATGTTGTATTTATTGTTTTGTTTATACAATGTCTTTCACAAAATTAAAATAAAGGATTTGGGTTTATTAAATTCTCCCTGTTAATGCTCTTCATTTAGACAGTGCTATTAATAAAGTGTATCAAATAAATAAAGAAATAAAATAATGGTAACAAACTTTACCACATCTGGACTTGCAGGAGAGTGAGTTGGCGGGCCCCATGAAGTTTTTTGCCTATGGTCCCCAAAGACCCTTGGACCGCCACTGTATCCTTTAAGTAGAAAGGCATCAAAAATGTGCATGATCTGAAGCATTAGTATTTAACGCTCTGGCCCTGATCTGGACTGAGCAACTGGAACTCCACTATGCCTGCTGAGGGAAGATTTGTCTCCCAGCGACTCTGGAAAAATCTATTATTCATTTCAAACTCCTGTTAAAAACACATCTTTTCAATGAGTATTATTCATTTTCTTGTATGTAATTTCTACAGTCTTGTTAATGTGTCTATTGAATTGTAAAGTGTCCTTGAGTGTATGAAAGGAGCTACATAAATATGACTTATTATTATAATTATTATTATTGTTATTATTATACAACGAGCGGATGTTCGATTAAAGATATAAATGGAGCACGCGATAAGAAATGAGTTTTTGCGCACCCAAAGAGCACATTAACGTTACGGACCTATAGGTAACTATGCGCCACCACCACTAACTTTAACGTTAATATTTGTGGTTGAGGTACACCAGTCTAGTAATTTATAACAGCGGGGGCCCACCGATTTGCGTCACGATAATAGAAAAGTACCAGTTTTTTTGTTACCCTGACGCATTTCAGCTGGAAAAAGTACTTTTGAAAAAGTCCTCAAGGAAGTAAATTCTCCCCAGTCATAGCAGTTTGAAGCCATTCTTACAGGGTCACTCGACTCTTGTGTGCTCTAGATGCCGCTGACGTACTACATGCCACTACCTCAATTATTTATTCATTTATCTATCCTGGAAAATTCCATCGTGCATCTCGAATCACGTTTCGCAGGTAAACAAAGGAAAGCAGAAGTGCCTCTCACCACTCTCACCGTTGGGCGTTAGCACGTCTACGCCTGTCCAATAGGGGCGCTAGAGAGCGCCTGTTTACCTTGACGTCACGGCCTCCATGACTACGGAGGACTCAGCCGCTTGAGAGGGGTGGTGGTGGCTATCGCTAGTGTGCACCGGGATCTGGCGTCATGGTGAGTGGGGTTCGAGTCCTTCCTCTGTTGAGAGGTTTTCATAACGCGAGCGGTTTTCCAGAGTTAAGCCGAAAGACTGAGAGGACTTCTGGGGTGTAAGGGGCTTGCGTCTGGTTCAACTTGTGGTGCGTGAGCGTAGAAAACTGGGCCTAGGTCTGCGAAAGCGTGAGGTCGGGGGTCTTACAGGCCTGTCGCTTAGCAGGCAGCCCAATGGGAATGTGGTTTTGAGAAAGTCACCGGCTTGGTATATTGAGCGGGACATGCGTGTTAAACGGGCTTCTGGCTTGAGCATGAGAGTCCAGAATGAATTAAGGGTTGTAGTGACGGTCAGCGGCTTATGATATTCATCCATAAAAGCCTGGCCTTCCAGCCAGAGCAAGTGGGACTAATTCCCTGACTGACACCCGTTTTTCTTTCCGGTTTGAGGGCGCACATCATCCCGAAATTCGTAGCGAGATAACCGTACTTGCTTCTAGTTACTCAGCACGAGACAATAAGACCCCGTCGTCGTTAGGCGCAGGGCGGGCGGTGGTGATCCGGATTTAAGAAACGGCGCTGTGAGCAAGGTGGACGTGTCATCAGACAGAGATGTCCCACATATTGTTGTGCTCTCCAAAATGCAAGCTAAAGTGCTAAGGAAATCTGAGATGATACCGCCGCGTAATTAATTCCAAAGAATGAGCAGCAGAGAATAGCGCATGCTAGTCATCTTTTGATGATAAGTGAAAGGGCAAAATATTGAAACGGCAGGTAAGGACATATATTTGACTCGTAGAGAATAGCGAACAAATATCCGCTCATATTTGTAATTTTAAATATTTAATTGTATTCTATTATTTATCATTATTCTGCATGGTTCCCACGCAGCTTTAATAATAATATATTTTATTTGATTGTCCCCTTAGTAGTCAAGGTCACCTTACAAAGAATAAAGCAACAGTAATAAAGATAAAACCAGATAGAACAGTAAAATCAAAAAGCAATAAGGGTACAAATGTAGTAGCAATCATAAAAGGCCGCTGGCTATGAATGTGGTAAAGTCATAGTTGGTATGCCAGTTTGGAAAAATGTTTTGAGAGCAGTTTTAAATTATTAAATTATTTTGAAATATTGAGTCCAGCTAACTGATGTGAGAGGGAAAAGAATTCCACAGTTGAGGGGCACTATGAGAGAATGCTCTAGCTCCCGTTGAACAGAGTCTGATGTGTGGTACAGAAAGTAAAGCTGCAGATGAGGATCTGAGTCTGCAAGTCTGTAGGAGACCAATGAGGAGCAAGATTGTGGACAGCTTTAAATGTTAAGAGCAGTATTTTAAATTGTATTCAATAGTAGACGGGGAGCCCATTCGTATGGGAGAGAACAGGGGTGATATGTTTGACCAACAGCAGTTTTGTATAAGTTGAAGACAATGGGTAAGCTTTTGGGAGTTTAGGGATGTTGTATAAAATGGCATTGCAGTAATCTAGATGTAAAGCGACTAAGGCATTAACCAATACTTCAGTACTTTGTTGTGTAAGAGCAGGAGGACAGAGTCTAAAAATGTTTCGGAGATGAAAGATGGCAGTCTACAAAACATTATTTATATGAGAAGAAAAGGTGAGGGTACTGTCTATAATGACACATAGGCTCTTGACCTGAGAAGAGATTTGTGATAGTTTTGCTAATTAAAATGGAAGAACTGTTAACCTTAGAGAGTGTAGATTTAGAACCAATGTGGAGCATCTCAGTTTTACTGCTATTCAGCTGGAGAAAATTATGAGTCATCCATGACTTAAGTGTTGGAGATGAGCTGTAAGAGTATTTGGAGGGATGACGGGAGTAGATTTAGTGGATAGATAAAGCTGTGTGTGGTCAGCATAACAGTGAAATTTAATGGCATGGTGTTAAAAGGTATTGCCTAATGAGAGGATGTAGATGAGAAAAAGAAGTGGCCCTTAAAACACAGCCCTACGGAACCCCCATGACTAACTACTACATTCTCTGACTTAAAGCTGTTCGCATGAACAAACTGCTTCTTGTCAGTGAGGTGGAAAGAAAACCATTGGTGGACAAAACTGTAGACTCCTAGAAGTTTCAAAAGTATCTGATGGGATATGTTGTCAAATGTGGAACTGAGGTCAAGAAGTACAAGAATTGTTAAGAGTCCCATGTCAGCTGTCTGGAGAAGATCATTTGTAATTTTAACCTGAGCTGTTTGTGTGCTGTGTTTAAGGTGGAAGCCATATTGAAACTGTTCAAAGAGGTTATTTTTTTTGAAAGATGGGACTGAAGTTGGGAGGCAGCTGTTTTTTTGAGAATTTTTTATATACATGGAAGATTTGAAATAGGCTGATAATTATTAAGGGTTTCAGGGTCTAAGCCAGGTATTTTCAGAATTGGAGTAATTGAGGCTGTTTTTAATGACAGGCAGTGGTGAGGGAAGAGCTAACTATAGTAGTTGTCATTAGGGAAATATGTGGCAAACAGGACTTGACAAGGATTGTAGGTATTGGATCCAACTGGAAAGTGGAAAAATTAGATTTTGTTATGAGGTCAGAGATACCATGTTCAGCTGGTAAACTGAACCCTGAGAATACGAAGGTTGGTAAGGCAATATGGGTGATAGTGGAAAGTATGTCATTTTCTACAGGGAGAGAAGAAGCAAGTTGCTAGTGGATTTTTACAATTATTGAATTGAAGAAATAAAAAAAAACACACCTCAATGCATAACAGTAAAGTTAGGGTGAACAATATTTTGGTGGTGTAATTAGCCTGTTCACTGTGGAAAAAAGAGCTCTAATATTTTTTCCTTCCTGTATTAATGATGTCAGAGTATTATACAGTTTTCATAGCGAACAGAGCATTTTTGTATTGTAACATATGACCTGTATACATTTTATTATGTACAAGAAGACCCATTTTCTTAGCTAGACCCTCCAACTGCCAGTGCTTGATTTAAATGAAAATAGTGTGCTGCCAAGTCTCTGTAAGACATAAACAGTCCATCTTAGTGTCTGTAATAAAATCACTAATCAGCAGAGCTTTGTTAGAAATAGATTGAGTGTTAAATAATCCAAAGTTAATTGTCTGTGGACGTATATTCCAGTAACTTTACCAGAGGAATCAGCACGTTAAGATCTACTTGTCGTCTAGAAATATGTGGACGATAGTGTCTTTCAGATCAAAATTAAGGAACAGACCCACTGTTATTCTTGCTGAAATAGAAACAACAACAAGATCCCCGTTGATTGTATTTTTGGATGCCGGAGAATGCCACGGTGCAGCTGGCAGATCATGATTTTAGAACTTTAATGTTTAGAATAGCCCCCCAAAAACATTCTAGTACAGTATCTGTTCAGAACCCCTCAATATAAAGCAAATGTTGCAAAATACACTGCATGATTTATATAATAGTTGACCTATTAGTACAGCAGATTATTGACAGATATGTAATCAAATGTTGTGTGATATCTCAAGACCGGGGTGCTTAATCTTTTTTTCTTGGAGTACCCCTTCCAAGAACTGAATGTTTCGAAATAACACAATTTGTGTGGTCTTAAATCGTTAAGTGTTAAACTCTCATTAGGTACAAACAACTAAAGGTAGTGTTTCTTCAGTTCCCCATCCCTAATATGGTCTTTTGGGATTTTAACAAGTGATTGTTGATAGTTTTTTTTGAGTGTCTTTTTATTTTTTCTTATGTAAGACAAAGAAATATGAAAAATAGAAAGCCTAAAATTTTTATACTTTTAATTTGCAAAAAATATAACATTACATGTGAACTGAAATCATAAGAAATATTCACAAGTTACCTACTACTTCAGGTTAAAAACAGCAAAATAAATGAAAAGTCAATGTGAAGCCTGCTCCTAGGTTCTCCCTGTTCCTGTACTTATTTTTAAAGGGGGGTGAAGATTCCTGAACATTAACAACACTGTCCAAAGCAAAAGTCTTCCACTGTTGATTAATATTAGTAAACACTAAAATGAAATGTTAGGTATGTTTATTTTGTTACTAATAATTAAGACTTGTCTTTGTTCCTCATTGTATATTCTCCTATATTATTCTAAAAGCTTTCTCAGCTGTTATGAAAATGATGGTACATTAAAAGCCTTTACTAAAATTAAAAATATTGTAATGTTTTGTAACAAGAGAAAAATATGAATACAGTGTAAACCCTTGCCTGTCAAGGTGCTCTTTTTCACAAAAATCCCTCAGTTTTGACACATGGTCTCATTTCTAGTATGGATCATCTCAAAAAATGGGAGCGAACAGGAGTGAAATCTCGAAACAAGAGCCCAATGAGAGAGAGCAGAGCACTAGGCTTTAAGTGAAGCCAAGCATTGAGACATTGGTTAAGGCTCTAGGTGTTTTGTGTTTTAAGTGCTACATTCTCCCCGTTTGGATTGTTTGTCAGTCTGTGTTCCCTCAATTATCACCTGAGATCTGCTCACGTATTGTGCAGCTTGCAAGCCCGTAGCTCTAGTCAATAAATTCATTGATATAGGCCTGCTTTAAAGCATCAATTGAAGAACATTTTAAGTTATACTCATTTCAAAACTATCTTCTTATACTGTATAATACGCTACCGTGGCTGTTCGTTTGTCTGTCCAGGATTTTAAATCGCCTGTAGCTCACAAACCGTTTGAACTATTGACCTGAAATTTGGTACACATGTACTGTGCAACGTCTACTATCCACTTTCGGGGTGATGATTTTTATTCCTCTTTTTATTTATATTTTATTTCATTGTAGAATCAACTCTCGGCAGCGGCCAGCAGGGCGGCCATGCGTGGCATGCGTACGGGTGCTGTTCTCATTCCTACCACCTTTGCCGTCACTTCCCCTACCTCTTCATATCTTCAATCACTCTTGAGGCAGATTGAACACTTGAGTGCCAGCTTAAGTGAAAAATTAAGAAAAATGTACTAAGTAATTGCAACACAAACACTGACTTAATCAGTTTTAATGCAAAAAGATGCCGACAGAAGAAGAGAAGAAGTGGGCTGCTAGGGTGGAGAAAAGAAGAGCTGCTCACAAAGCAGCATGCGCATCAACCTCTGAGCAAACAAATGGTAAATGTACAGAGAAAGAGAATGACAACTAGGAATGTTCGTCAAGTGTATTCACTGCACGATGAAGTGCAGTGCGCCGTTACTTTAAAATTTAGCCTATTTTTATTTTTTATTAGAACATCAGCCTTGGCAGGGTTGCTGTGGACCCTCATGTGCATCATGGTGCCTTCCATTTTCAAAAACCCCTGCTCCAAAACAAAATAATAGCCAGATAATATAGTTGAATATTAAATTTGTATTTAATGTCTTGACAGATCTTTGCATAAAATAAGAATTAAAAGCAGTGAGCTAAATTTTCAGCTACCCATAAAAGCTCATGGCACAGCAAATTCAAAATCCAGATAACACAATAATTGTTAATATTGGTCAAATTTATAAATAAATGTATATTTTTGATAGGATCCTTAAGGCGTGAAATTAAGCAACATGGAAAACACATGTAGTGAACAATTCAGTAAGTTGGTGCATTTCAAAAGACACTACGTGGTGGCAAATGGGAAAAGTAATGCGCTTCAAAAGGTACTTACGGCTGATATTTCAGTGTATTTTAGAATTTAAAGACATTTCGTTGGTTGACAGACAGAAAATTACATTTTTTTTACATATTGCTTTTTAGTTGTTACAGTGATCATATACTGATTTGAAAAGACTAGTCATTTATCTTTTACATCAGCTTTAAGTAGAGATCCTCAGTCTTGTATACCTCATTATTACAAGTCAGCAAGGTCGGCATATTTGTACACTGTCTTGCATGGTTGTGCTCAGAGCCTAATTTGGGATCCAGAGGTGGTTTGTTGTGTGGTGGGTGCGGCAACACACTGTATCAGTGCATGCTCCCAAATTCTAGTGGCTACCTCACTAATAAAGCCTCCCAGGATCAAATCCAGCCTCTGGTCATTGTATGTCTGAATTGTGTTTGATTTCCCCATGACCACTTTTCCTGCCTGATCCTCATAGATGTGCTTTTAAGATAAATTGAGATTCTAAACCAGCCCAGGGTCAGGTTGAGTGTGGATTCAAGAGTTACGGGTTTGAATCCCATAGCTGTTTTCTCTTTTTGGAGTTTATATGTTCGCCTCATGGCTTCATTCTTTTTTTCTCCCACATTCCCAATGATGGTGCTGGTAAGCTTAATTGGAGATTCCATAATGGGCTTTTCTGAGTATCTGGTGCAAGAGAGGGGAGTGAGTAAGTGAGAAGGCTGTGCAAGGAAACCATGCCCTCCATGTCCATAGGTTCTGCCATGTGCCCAATGCTGTCAATATGATCTCTAACCTTCCCAGCGCAGAATTTGATTGCTCGGGTTCAGAAATGCTGTGTTACTCAATATAGATGGATATAAATATAGATGGAGATATATATATATATATAATATATATATAATATAAAAAGATTATATATTTTTCTGTGGGTACTTACGGGTAAACGTTAAGAAATTAACTACAAACAGAATGCAATGTATTGATTTCAGTTCAAAGAATAGTTTTTTAACGCATGCAGTATAGCTGGAATGTTAAAGGGAGATAGAAATGCAGATAAGCATGCAAAATGAATTCTTGTGTATAGAACCGTTAAAAAAGAAATGAGATGCTAACATGTTAAACCTTAGAACAATAGTGCCGAACAAACGTGACTGGAATAACTGGTTTTTCTTGTAAACTGAGACCACTTGACTTGTCCTTAATGACTAAACTTTACATGCCAGTAGGTTTCCTCTCCTACTTGGAACATTCTTAGATCAAAAAAATCATACTAAAGCTAAATGTTTGTTGAAGCTTTCGGTTCTGATTCTGAAAGCTACAAGGACTTGTCAGGGCCTTTATTTGCATTTAGATCTGTTGGTAATTGTTTCATATGCTATTCACACTTTGAATTATTTTTAACATATCTTTCTTGACTTAGGGTTTGCTGTCAATCCTACGCAAACTGAAGAGTGCACCTGACCAAGAGGTGCGTATTTTACTTCTTGGACTGGACAATGCTGGCAAAACAACACTTCTCAAACAGTTGGCCTCTGAAGACATCAGTCATATCACCCCTACCCAGGTACGAAACCACTTTAAACCATTTGAAAATTTAATTTCAACTTATTTATTTTCCTTAGCATTACTGATCAGTCTGTAGTTTAAAATATAGCTGTCACATTTGTTGTCTGGTGTCTTTGGAAACTCCGGTTTGAATCTGAGCCATAATGCCTTCAATGGGACATAATGTTCAGTGTGACATATGGGTTGCTTGGGCTGAGATTATTAAATTAATTTTATCATGCAGGCCATTATTTTAAATTGGTCCATTTATTGAAAAAATGCTCTATAGTACATATTTATTCAATTCAGTTTGGTTTTAGTCCCCTTCAGAGTACACTGGCAGAATGGGCGGTCGGAAAATCGAGAGTACACCTTATGAGAAGGATTTAGGAGTCATAGTGGACTCTAAGCTATCGACTTCCCAACAGTGTTCAGAAGCCATTCAGAAGGCTAATAGAATGTTAGGATATATAGCGCCTTGATGTGTGGAGTACAAGTCACAGGAGGTTCTGCTCAACATTTATAACACACTGGTGAGGCTTCATCTGGAGTACCGTGTGCAGTTTTGGTCTCCAGGCTACAAAAAGGACATAGCAGCGCTAGAAAAGGTCCAGAGAAGAGTGACTTGGCTGATTCCAGGACTACAGGGGTTGAATTATGAGGAAAGATTAAAAGAGCTGAGCCTTTACAGTTTAAGCAAAAGAAGATTAAGAGATGACCTGACTGAAGTGTTTAAAATTATGAAGGGAATTAGTACAGTGGATCGAGACTGTTATTTTAAAATGTGTTCATCAAGAACATGGGGACACAGTTGGAAACTTGTTAAGGGTGAATTTCTCAAAAACATTAGGAAGTTGTTCTTTACACAAAGAACGATAGACACTTGGAATAATCTGCCAAGCAGTGTGGTAGACAGTAAGACGTTAGGGACTTTCAAAACTCCACTTGATGTTTTCTTGGAGGAAATAAGTGGATAGGACTGGCGAGCTTTGCTGGGCTGAATGGCCTGTTCTCATCTAGAGTGTTCTAATGTTATCCATAGGCTGTCAAATGCCAAGTAACAACAAGTAACAATTAATTGAAAAAAAAAATGATCCATTAATGTAAAAAAAAAAAAAACTGCGTCAGCTGAAACCACCAGGATATAATTTTTGTGTCTTGACATAAGGATGATATTAAAGGAACACCATTCTTCCATTAGAAGTTCTATCATTGTTTATTTTGATGATGGTGGTGGAAAATTTTGTCATGGGAGTTTCTTAATTATCACCTGTAAGTGCTTATTTGCACATCTTGATCTAGTCCTGTCATGTCCAAAAGGTTCAACAGCCATCAGGACAGAAGTATTTTACTGCCAAATAAGTGATTCAGAATTCTTTGTATATATTTGAATTTATCTTCCCTGTGATAGGATACATTGCATCTAAACAGCTGCAAGAAAATGTACCACAAACTGTGGGAAATACACATATTAAACAGTACTTTTAATGGACCCATTGCTCCTGCACGATCCACTGGCCGTAGCTGTACTAAATTCTTTGATCTAAGTTGAGTAATCCAGAAGAAGGGTTCAACATGCAGTACAGGTACATAAGGTGATGATTTTCAGTTTACCCCCACCCCCCGCTTTCCTACAGAAGCAGTAATTCATAAGAATAGACTTTAATTGGCAAATAGTTTTAAGTTTGGCTCACTAAGAATTGGCATTATACTTTACAGAATTTTGTCTTGGTGTTTGTATTATGAACATATGAAAGTAAATTAAAAGGGAAAAATCAAATGGGTAAACCTTTAGTGTTAATAAATTAGATACTGTTTACTATTAAGAAAGAACGTCTTTTTTTTCCTCTAAACATTACGATATTGAAAACTTAAATCATCTATTACACAGTAGAAAAATCTGAAGCTGACTTTGTGATGCATAGTGTTAGACTGGCTGATTTCTGAGACTTGGAGCTCCATACAATAAATGAAGAGAATGTACAAATAAGGACAATTTTAAATAATGTTCCAGCATTTCCCATAGATTAGCAATACTCTGTTACTGTTACTCAGAATTACTCTGAAATTCAAAACAGAGAGAACATAGAGAAAATGTGCTCAATTATCCTAGAAAACATCATAAACCCCCTAACGTCTTGCTTTATTTTCCCTTGATTACTGATTAAGTACATATAGTGAGAAAACCACAGTTTTCTGAAACCAATACCAAAACAGAGAGTTTACGGTACATTGGGCTGAAGCAGATACAAAATAGACAAAATAAGATGATAGCCATTCTTAACATTTTTTTGGTCTCTAAATTAAATATCTGTCAAACATAATTATTTTGTCCGTTATAATTAGAAGGTTCATCCAAACATTTTTTATCTGCTGTGAATGAATAGTATGTTTATACAATGGTGCTTTGACACCACTATTTTGTATTATGGATATTTAGATCATTTCTTGACATCTAAAAAGCTTACACAGCATACAAATGCTCTCTGAATCAGTTTAAGAAACTGATAGAAAATATTTTATCCAGGTGAAGTTCTTTCCCCTAAATATAACAAGTACTTTTTTATTGTTAGTTGTGTTTAGATCTTAAAGTGTTAATAAAATTAGCACAGATGAGTGAGTGTAAATAAATAAAACAGGAATTTACAACATAGGTGAACCTCAGTTGTGCTCAATGTATGCCAGTAAAATACTGTATATAATATAATTGTAAAACAGCATTTAATGTCTTAAAGCCATCTTAAAATACATTCTGTATTTTTCATGTTGAAAGTTATTTCTTCTCAAACATTCTATATATGCAGGGTGGTCCAGATCTAATTATGCAACTTTTAATGTAATGCAGGAAAACAATACAAGACAAAAGAATTGTTTGAAATATTTTGTAATAAATGAAAATGACTTACATTGAATTAATTCATTGATTTTCCATGTAATGTCCCACTTGTCCTCCATTCAGTTGGATATAGGCTCGGATTAATAAACTTAATAAGTTATAGCGTAATGAAAATTGCATAATTAGATCTAGACCACCGTGTATATGCGTATGCGTATGTGTGTCTTCATAATCCGAGCTGACGACCTCATAATCGTATATGTGCAAAATAAAGTGCGAAGCGCCTTAATATTATTTTGCCGCGGTGTAGAAAAGGGGTCCCGTGTTTGCACTTGTCTGGGCTATAGCTCAGGGGGAGGATGAAAAAAATTAAAAGTGCTCACTTTGACTTAAGGCAGAAGTGCAGTCAGCGTCTCAAAGGCCGGCAGAGCTATGCGCGCGCGCGCCGGCTGCTCGACTTTTGCTGAGCAGGAGACCCCAGTTTTTGCAGACACGTTCACGATATCAAAAGTCTCAGCACTCTTTGGAGGTCATTCATATATATGAATGACCTCCGAAGAGATATATATATATATATATATAGCAAAATACCCGCGCCTCACAGCGGAGAAGTAGTGT
>JANRMT010062796.1:77895206-78003399 GCA_026402145.1 Polypterus bichir lapradei
ATATATATATAGCAAAATACCCGCGCCTCACAGCGGAGAAGTAGTGTGTTAAAGAAGTAATGAAAAAGAAAAGGAAACATTTTAATAATAACGTAACATGATTGACATTGTCATGAGTGTTGCTGTCATATATATGCCTGCCTAAATAAGTCACCCTCGTTTCGCTCTTACTTTTTTACCGTTCATTTAATCATGGCTAGTGGCGGAAAAATTATAAAATGGAAGGAGGATTACACTGAGTATGGCTTTACCAAAACAATTATTGATGGCGAATCGATTATTCATAAAGCTTGAATTGGTGATCTGTTTTTCTGTGTTAACCTCATATTTTTTCATACTTCTTCTCAAACCAAGGTGGTGCGAGGGTAAAATGAATCGGGATGCGCTGATCAATGTAATCGGTGTACCAGGAAATCATGCAATGACAAAAGTTCCCCTTTGCTTGTAATGCAAAGTGTGGTTAAATTCATTATTTTTTAACGCATTATGGAGCACATGCATCGAAGCTTCTCAGCTGTGCTTGTGCTAAGAAAAGGAAAGATTTTAAAAATAACGTAACACGATTGTCAATGTAACCTTTTGTAAGTAGTGCCTGGAGGATTCAGTCTGGAGAAACTCTAGAGACAGCGTGTGTATTAACTTGTGGATTTTTCTGTGAGTATTTGGTGGCAGTGTGACGAAGTTGCTTCGGAAGACGGCGTTAGCCGCGCAGCTCAGCTCAGAGTGAAATGAGGTAAATGGGAGGGGAGATGATGACGTGACTCCCCCACCCGCCTTAACTGTCAATCCCCCACAAACACAGTCTCTTGGAATTTGCATAAGCACACCCCTTCACCTGCAATTTTAACTTGGTTACAAAGTGATCAAAACTCTCGTTTATATCCTGCGTCCTCTCATTAAACTTGTATCCCGTATTACCCGTGGGCATGAGAAACGCCAGACTGTCTATGAACTTAATTTAAAGTTTAGGTTTACACCTTGCTTTCTTTCCGAAGTAGCAGCACTCATGAATATGGGAGTATGTGTCACTCGCTCACTTCTTATTGTTTCGCTGCCTTCTCAATTATATAATGCATATTTTCTTCAGCGCATTCTTCCAGCTCTTCCTGGTTTTCTACACACTGCGTTGACAGTCAGTTCACGTGATTACGTGGGAGGTGTGATGATGTCACACGTAACTCCGCCCCCCACGGCTTTCGAGGTCAACTCCATTACAGTATATGCAGAAAAATAGCTTCCAGTTATGACCATTACACAAAGAATTTCGAAATAAAACCTGCCCAACTTTTGTAAGTAAGCTGTAAGGAATGAGCCTGCTAAATTTCAGCCTTCTACCTACACGGGAACTTGGAGAATTAGTAGTGAGTCAGTCAGTCAGGGCTTTGCCTTTTATTAGTATAGATATGTATATGTACCTCGGTATACGTCCTTAATCCGTTCCAGATCCTTTGACTTATACCAAGCAGGACGTATACCAAACTAATTTTTCCCATAAGAAATAAAGGGAAATAATCCGTTCCCATGAAAAAATAATGCTATTGTTATTGGCATATTATACATTGATGGGGTTGTATAAAATAATTTAAACACTGCTTAATACTAAAATACATAAATACAAACGCAATTAGATGAAATAAATGAAAATTTATCCTCACTTTACTTTTTAATAACATCTTTGTTTTTCGCAATCGTAGATACGGTATGCAGCAGCCAAGTCCCGGATATGCATGGCACCTTCATACTTTTCAACAGTCAATTCAAATTTACGCGAAAAAACACAAAATCATGTGAAAATTCACAGACAGTTATAGCGCATACTGACGCTCGTGGGCAGTCGTGGCTTTGTCTCGAGAGAGGTAAACAAGGGTAGCATGCGGGTTGTTCACTGAATGCTAGCAACTGGCGTACTGATGCTCGTGGCAGTCGTGGCATTGTCTCGAGAGAGGTAAACAAGGGTAGCGCACGGTGTTCTAGCACGCAAGTCGTATTCCAAACAAAGGTCATATACCAAGCAAAATTTTTCTCATCCAGACAGGACGTATACGTATATTACCCCCATTTTCCCAAAAAAAATTGTGTTTTTAAAGTTAAGCATTTTCTATATGTATTAAAAAATCTTGCCCCCTCTGGATAAAACAGAGGCTAATGGGGCAAAGGGCACCACCCAAAAATAAAAGCCTAAAAACTTACAGATGAAGTGGCAAAAGTTTCAAAATAAGAAAACATGCCTTCCGTGTTTCCAATGCATGTTTGTGACAACAAAATGGATCTGGAAATAATATTTTATCACATATTCCTGTTTCTGTTTTTCTCATTGTAAGGGTACATTTTCTATATGCTTGTGTGAGTTTCCACAGAAGTTAAAAACATTACCAACCAGGTGGCATGAAAATTTTACTGTGGTTTGGTCTTTCAAAATGAAATTAACCCCCAAGGTGGTGAAAGATTATTGCATAAGAAGACAAATGCTGAGATGGCGTGCACACAGATTCTCTTTTTAATATGGTTGAATCTCATAATATGTGCATTTTTTCATTTAAAAATGACATGCATAAACTATTTTACAATGTGTGTGTAATTGCAAGATGCTGATTAATACTCAACAATGGTTTTTGGCATATTTGATAAGTTTGTAAGCTTTTATGTTCTGGTGAAGCTTCCATTGTAAAGCACCGGTGAGGGCAAGATATGTTTTTTTTTTTTTTTTTTTTTAATTTATAGAAAATGCTTAACTGCAGAACACAATTTTGCATGATAAATGTGTATATACCATGTTTGTGAAGAAATAACCTCATTTTGAAAAATATGAACTTATCCTTTAAACACTGGGAAAGAGAGTAGTTTGTTCATAGAGTAGTTGGAATCTTTTATAATCTACTGAATAGATCTCTTAACTTGTGACAAGTCAGATCCTGTATTTTTATTTGTGCAGATCTGAACACATTGAATTACCCTTTTGTCTTGTTTCCTTCCGGTAATGCCTTTGGTCAGGAAACAATAATTACTTAAAAGTGTGATTTAATTCATCCTATGTTTCCTCTGGAAATGCCCAGAAAATACTCTAAAGCTTTTTTTCACAATGACCTCCGGCACTTCAAGTTGTTGAATATCTGCAATTACAGGAATCTGAAATGGCCATCATTTACCAAATAGGATGTGGCTCTGTGTGGTCTCCTAAAGTCCATAATGAGAAAATTCAGGCCAGGGTTTTTTTTTTTTTTTGTTTGCCCTTTTCACTACTTGACTGCATGCCAAATCTACCATCTGAATTTCTGTATGAAGGCTCATTGTCGATGCTGGTCAGATTAATCAATATACTTTGCTATGCAGTGTTGGATGTGGATTATAACACCTGTATATTTCTGGAAAAGTTTATAAGAAACAATTTTGGTAAAAGGTCATCACTTAATAAATTGTCATTTCCTAAAAAGTTTTAGTTTATAAGTTTTTAAGCATCTCATCAGTAACATGCACTTTTAATTTCCTGTTTAGGAGTGGTAGTCACAGTCCTCATACTCCTTACTAAGTGTCGCAAATATTGTACATCCTGTGTATTCCTCTGATTTATATTAATGGAATTTTGACTAGAAAATAGTCTGGTGTTTTTTTTTTTTTCATTGATATAAATTAAACACAAATGTATATTAAAGTGTTAAAGCAGTTGCCAAAATTTGACTTTAGATAAAATTATAAAAAAATTATATTGAACAAAAATGCAGCACAAATTATATATAGTTTGTCGTGAATCAATACTCCTCAGCTGTCTTGAATGTATTTGGTTCACCACCGAGATCCAGACTCTATAACCCTCTATAAGCTAAGTGACAGCTTTAATTTCCTATATTAAGCTGGAAGGTCACAACCAGGAAACACTGCCCAGTTTTCAATGCACAGGACAAGATACTGGCCACCAGTTGGAAAGCAGAACGTGCATCTTCCTCTAAACCTTTTATGGCCCACTCAGCACCTACCCTCTCTCAGGAGAAATTCAGGGGTTCAGACACCCCTATAACCACTCAGGGGTACATGAGAATTATGGGGACGTCATTGCATTATTTCACCCAGACCACCTGCCCCACTTATTTTGCTGCCTCACCGGTCCCCCTTACCAGTTTATGTCCTATGTAGACTGCATATTTGCTCAACCAGTGCTGCCTCCCTCTGGACACCTCTTCTAATCCATTGCTAGAATGTTACAAGCACACTTAACTGACTGCAGTAAAAAGAAGACACTTTAATGATATAAATATTGAGTTAAATTATTAATAATTTGAAACATATAACTAACTGAGAAGCACATGACACCATTCCATTTTGGTCCATTTCAATCTCCAGCATTTTTCAGCCTCATAGTAAGATGAAAAAGATTGAAAGTTACACCCCACTTACACCAGACATTGGTGCCCCTCACTTACTTAGGTTGTCTTAGTTTTGATGTTGAAATCAAAGCTTACAGACAGCGTTTCTTAACTCATAATTAATGAGTGGTGACACCCATTTAACACTTTAATCCAGGAATCAAAGAATACCTTTACTTTAATGGACTTTGCTAGGAGTTGAAACCATCAATACTGACAATCAATAAAAGCAAAAAATGGGATGCATCTTTAGCATCTGTTTAGCTTTCACTCATTTTGCCTTTTTGCAGCCATAGACTGTCACAGCCTTATCATTAACATTTGCCTTAAACAAGCAGCTCACTCCTTTATTTGTAAATGAATCTCAGTACATCATCTGCATTCATAAAACTGTAGAACAAATTGCATGCTACAGTTTATTGAACCTGTTTAATTTCAAGCACCTTGAGCATGGGAAGGGTGTTATATAAATAAAATGTAGTATTATTATTATTATTATTATTATTAATGATTTTTGTATAGTGCTCTGATCAGGTGGATGCGTGGGGTGCCATGAACTGAGAAGATCTGATGTTGTGCTGAGGAGAAACGGACTAAGGTTATTTTGGTAGTTTGAGTTGCTGGAGCAAAAGCCAGAGGATGAAAATGTGCACCAAGTTGTAGGTATAGAGGATGTGCTCCAGATGGAGGCTGGAGGGGTCTCAGACTCCTGGGAGTGGAGAATAAAGATGTGGGGTAAACCCAGAATAGGGCTGTTAAACTGGTGATGATTATGATTCTGAGTGCTTTTCATGGAGAGCATGCCCACAGCATCTTTGCATATTTACAGCAGTAATGCATTAACAGAACATTACAAAACAGTACAAATGCATGCAGTCTGTACAGACAGAACATTCCTATTGCATAAACACATTGCAAAAAGATGAATTTCACAACAGTTTAAAGTAGATGAACATTATATTTGAAGTCTGACTAAAAATGGAGGAGACAAAAAACAAAAAGTAGGAGAAAATAAACCTTTGTCTTGGGAGTCTATGGTCAGTTGTAGTACAACAAACAAAAGTCACAGTTCTGCTGACCAGGGCCAACTGGTGCCCACAGCTTAGGCACTAATGCATTTCATTTATTTTGTAAATGTCCACTAAGACAAATCTGAGGTGTACAAGGCTGCTTGAAGAAGAGGAAAAAAAATCAATGACACAATTCTCTAAGTAAGTGCCCATTCACATTTACTCTCACACATCCTCTCCAAACTCCCTGAAAGAAAGTCACACTGCAAGAAGCATATGGAGATATTTTAACAACAAAGACATGCAGGTTAGGTGGATTGGCAACTCTAAATGGGCTCTAGTGGGTTTATGAGTGTGTTCCTCTGTGTTGGACTGGCACCTTTTTCAGGAGATTGTTTCTTCCTTGCACAATATGCTTGCTGGGACAGTCTCTAGCACCCCACAACCGTGCTCAGGATTAAGCAGGGATGTTAAAAGTGATTTTGTCTTTTCCCTGTCGCAATACTCCCGTGAGTTTCAGCTCTTAGTCAAAATGATAGTTGCCTAAACATTTGTATGTCTGTTTTGACAATTCTAGGCTATAAATGTCAATTTAATTATAGAGCACATTTAAAACAACATCATTAATGCTGTAGCCAACATGCCGGATTTAAAAAAGACCACTTGTTTGATTTGTAGTTTAAATATCAACATAAAAATAAAATGTTAATTAAGCAGATACTCAAATTGAGTATCTTGACATTTATCTGGCAAAGAAATTCTAGCTTTCAACCAGGGTTAAATGCTAGTATTTTTATTGCAGGGTTTTAACATTAAAAGTGTGCAATCTCAAGGCTTTAAATTGAATGTTTGGGACATTGGAGGTCAGAGGAAGATCAGACCCTACTGGCGTAACTATTTTGAAAACACAGATGTTCTGGTAAGAAAATGTCTTTCTATTTTAATAAAAAAGTTAAGATTATTAATAAAAAGAACATATTTGAAGAAGAATATAAAACTGACACAGTGGTTAATGCCGTTGTCTGTTACTGAAGATGAATGGATAGATGAATATATTTGAGGAATGTGTTATAATGGGAGGAGACAGAACTGTGTTTTTATTACAAGCGAAATATCTAATCTTTTAAGATATAATGTGAAATTGTGCTTGTAATTGTTCTGAAGCAAGTTTCTCTCATTAAATCCTTGATCAATTGATGAAAAATACTTAAGGTAAGTTATATTTCAGGTCAACACTCTAGTTTTTTTTTCTTAATATATGTAATACTTGGAAAAATATAAAATAAACATATACTGTAGTTGTTTTTTTTTTTAATTCCGTTCATACTGTACATGTATTGCCTGTTGTTTAGTAGTTTGTGTCACCCCTGTTCTTAGCAATGAGAAAATTCATTCAAATGAGCAGTAGAAATTAAAGTTAACATTTTAATTTTCTTTAAGTTGTTTTATTTTCACTTTCTGAAAATATTGTAGCCATTACTGAGAAAAAATGTACATGTGTGTCAGTTAAATCTGTTCACTAGTATTCCCCTTCTCCACAGATTTATGTCATTGACAGTGCGGACAGAAAGCGATTTGAAGAAACTGGCCAGGTAAAGTTGTTTAACTGACTTCATTGTTCTCATTTCTGCATTCGTAATGTGATTACTGTTGAATTTGTTAGAGTTGAAAAATCAAAAAGCAAGGCTCCTCCCTGTGATTTCTAGGTATTTGCATATAGTGATATCACAATGCCAGAATTTTTGTATTTGATACCAATACCACAATACTTTCACAATACTTGATACCCATTTGGTACCATGACAAAAACAGCAATCCCTTTCATCAGCTTTTTAATTTAAAGTAACTGTTATTCAAGTGGATAATTTTGTGCCTTTTTCTGTTTTTTTGTAATATAATATAAAATAAAGTCATGGAAAAGTTTGGGAACCCCTCTTAATTCTTTGGGTTTTTGTTTATCATTGGCTGAGCTTTCAAAGTAGCAACTTCCTTTTAATATATGACATGCCTTATGGAAACAGTAGTATTTCAGCAGTGACATTAGGTTTATTGGATTAACAGAAAATATACAAATGCATCATAATAAAATTAGACAGGTGCATAAATGTGGGCACCCCACAGAGATATTACATTGATACTTAGTTGAACCTCCTTTTGCAAATCTAACAGCCTCTAGACGCCTCCTGTAGCCTTTGATGAGTGTCTGGATTCTGGATGGAGGTATTTTTGACCATTCTTCCATATAAAATCTCTCCAGTTCAGTTAAATGTGATGCCTGCCGAGCATGGACAGCCTGCTTCAAATCATCCCATAGATTTTCAATGATATTCAAGTCAGGGGACTGTGATGGCCATTCCAGAACATTGTACTCCCTCTGCATGAATGCCTTTGTAGATTTCGAACTGTGTTTTGGGTCATTGTCTTGTTGGAATATCCAACCCCCGCATAACTTCAACTTTATGACTGATGCTGGAACATTATCCTGAAGAATTTGTTGATATTAGGTTGAATTCATCTAACACTCGACTTTAACAAGGGCCCCACGGCATGATGGAACCTGCACCAATTTGATGTTTCAAGTAATTGGTATTGAGCAGTTACATGCACTTAAATCAGCAAAATTACAAGGGTTCCCAAATTTTTGCACAGCCAGTTTTTCACATTTGATTTAATTTCATACAACTAAATACTGCTTCACTAAAAATCTTTGTTCGGAAAACACCGCAGTACTTAGATGTTCCTAGGAAATGAAAGAAATATCACTGTTATCTTTTTGGTTGAAAGTAGAGTAAATTATTATGCAGGCTGAGAGGGGTTCCCAAACTTTTTCATATGACTGTATATAAATACTGATAATAACAGCAAACTTAAAATAGTGGTATATAATTTAAGTAGTCATCCATCTGTAATGCAAAATTTGAATTTAACGTGCAATAGACATGGTGATTCTCCCAGTGAAACAATAGGTGTGGAGGGTGTTGTTATATTTGGGGAGATTTCAGCACAAGGTTTATATAGAATGACGTTGTCATGGAAAATTTGATTTATCTTACAATGTGCAAATTCTAATTTAATTCTCTGACATTTCACAACCTGTAAGTGAAAAATACTCGATCAACACTAAAAATAAAATTTCAAACATTATTATATCCATATTGTTGTATTTGTGAATTCTGAGATTATTTAGGATGTTTCCATTTAAACAAGCTCATTAAAGCTTTTTTTGTAAAAACATGCATTTAAAATCTGGTTTGTTAGTGAATCTCTGTGTTAGGAAACTAACGTTTTCTGTTGCAAGATTTATATTTTCATTATTAACTGGTTAAAAAAAAAAAAAAAAGGTTTCTACGGTATAATATTGTAACGGTTGAAATTTTTTTTTTTTTTAAATGGGTGGAGGAGAGTGGAAGTAGTGATTTGTGATAGAGATACCTGCAAGAGTGAAAGGGAGGGTCTATAAAACAGTAGTGAGACCAGGTATATTCTATGGTTTGGGGATGGTGGCACTGACAAAAACACAGGAGGAAGAGTTGAAGATGCTACGATTTTTGCTCAGAGTAACGAGAGATTAGATATGATTAGAAATGAGTATATTAGAGGGGCATCAGAGGTACTACAGTTTGGTGACCAAGTGATTGATACTAAACTGAGATGGTTTGGGCACAGGCAGAGGGGTACATAAGAAAAAGAATGTTGCGGATGGAAGGCCAAAGAGGAGGTTAATGGATGCTGTGTGTGTCACAAACTCCTGCTGCTTTAATTTTCCAAGTCTCTCAACCTTTTTATATGTTTGCCTCAACAACTTCCTGTGTGAAATCATACTTGTCGGTTTTAAATTAATCCATTATTCAAGAATTCTTGTTAAAACAGCCTTTGTTGTACTGTTTTTAAGCACCTATGAGTTATCAGACTTTATTATGGCTTACTGTGTACAAATCAACAATTAGAAAATTGACTTGACTGGCATTTAATTGTAACTAAAAGAATGTATTCCATTCACCAATGTACCTTTCAGATGTGTTATATTGTATGTACTTTCACTACATTTGTCACATGTTGGGGGTTATTCTAACGAACATCAATTTGCCTTAACAACCACCCTAGCGTTTGTAGATTCATATACAGCATGCCATTTTATCTGTACTATTGTAACTTTGTGTATGTGACTTGGTTCTCTTAATGCAGTACATGTCATATGACTAGAGAGACGTGCTTTGTGGTTTGGAGCATCGATACACTAAAAAGATTTTATGTTGGTATTAATAAATGGAGCATCTCATTTTAACGCTGGTGTTGACAAGCCAAGTATCCACATCACTGACGTGGGCATGCCAAATAGTTGCATCATTTGAAAGTTGCCTCAATTTTTACTTGTTGCAACTGTTATTAGAGCTGCCTCTGTGCAGCTTCCTCTGACATCCCACAGTCCTATATGAGTGACCCTGACACCTCAGACAGATAACTATAGATAAACAATTGGAGAACTGCAAGTTAAACAATTACGACCCACACCTAATCAAAGTATGCACAAATCTATTTCTGCACAAACTCCATTATAGGGTATGCCCCCGCCACTTTTTATTTTATTTTTAAATGGTAAATGACATCTGTTGCTTTTTCTTTTCAAGATGTGCTAATGCAGTGCTTGTTGCACTATGAGCCATTTCATATGTAGTTTTTACTCACTCTTTATCATGTATTAATGTGCATTCCAAAGTAATACCTCTACCTGCAGTCACTCATCAGTGTGTTACCAACTTTCGCTTTGATACAGATAGTGTTTTAAAAAAAAAAAAAAATAAAAAAATGGTATCAGCTTGGTACCAAGGTATTGGTTTATTTGACACTGTTACTTGTGTACTAGCTGACCTACCACACTTTCTGTTTTGGTGTATGCCATTCATTTTGTGGAGTTCTTCATTATTTACATATAGGAATTGGCTGAACTTCTGGAAGAAGAAAAACTGAGTGGGGTTCCAGTTTTGATATTTGCAAACAAACAGGATTTGATGACCGCAGCACCAGCTTCTGAAATTGCAGAGGGCCTGAATCTTCACATTATCCGGGATCGAATCTGGCAAATCCAAGCTTGCTCAGCAATGACTGGAGAAGGGGTACAGGTATGGATAATAAAATTATTATAAATGTTGGAAGGGGTTCCTCATTAATCTTTGCTAACTTTTACATCTAAACTTATGTGCAGGGTGGCAGTCTTTCGAACTTTCAAGTTTGCATCCCACACCAGGTCACTGAACCTGTAGAACCTGCACATATTTCCCATGTCTGAGTTGACTTTCCTTCAGATACTACTGTTTTCTTCTCACATCCTAAAACACATGCCTGTTTGGTTAATTAGAACCTAATAAATCTAACAGTCAAGAGGAGACTATTCAGTCCATCAGACTTGTTTGTTTTGCTAATATCTCATCCAGGCACTTCCTAAAGTTTGTCAAGGTTTCAGCTTCAACTGCATGACTTGTAGTTTGTTCCAGATTCCCACATCCCTGTGTAAAGAACTGCTTCCTGGCTTGAGTACCGAATGCACTTCACCTTAATTTTCACCAAATTCTCACCCTTAAGCTGAAAGTATTCTGCTGGATCTACTTTATTAATGTCTTTGAGAGTTTTAAAGATTTGGATTGGGTCCCTAGGCAGTCTCCTCTGCTTAAGACTAACAGGTTTAATTCTCTGCATCTGTCAGAGTACGACATGTTGTTAAGTCCTGGGATGCACCTGCTTGGTCTCCACTTCACAGCTTCAAGTGCTGCTATTTCTATGTTAGTAGCGTTGTGACCAGAACTGCCCACAGTACTCTAGATGCAGGGTCATAGTGCATTGTATAGTCCAAGCATAGTCTGATATAATGTTTTATTCGCCTTTTAATTGTTTTTGCTCATTGCTTAGAAGATATAAATGCGTCAACATACGACCCCTAAATCCTTTTGCTTCCTTTCGGACAGTGTATCCCATCTTGTATTTATAATTGATGTTGCATTTGCCCACATGTACAGCTTGGTACACCTGTACATTAAAATGCATTTTCCAAATGTTTGCCCAGTTCTGAAACTTTTTGAATTGTTTTTTTTCTCCCTCCTCAGTGTGTCCCATTCCTCCAGTTTTATTTTTTTTCTGCAAATTAGCAATTTCAGATCGGTAACGCAAGCCTTGCCATTTCAAAAATACTCTGACCCAGTTGTCTGGCCTTTTTCTCTGTCACTGTGGTCTTTTCACCTTCCTGTATCTTCTGCTTTCAACATGTCGAAATGCGCTGTTGGTATGAAACAGCTGACATCATTCACTTTGTATTGTAGTGGTCATAATGTTTTAGCTCACCTGAGTATATCAAGGGAAGTTTTGAAAGCCTTGTGGCTAAGGCAGTGGGCTGTAACGTGGTGTTGGATCAGTATTAAAACTTTTGATTTTATTACCAGCTTATGCACCTCAGTACTGGTACCAAACCTGTTTATTAAAAAAATAACTAAAAAACACACCCATCTCACGCCAGCCTTCCTGGTTGCACTACTGACTTCGTCTCTCTTGTTAGCAGTGAAGTCCTGATTGTGTTGAAGCAATAAAGGGGGATTGTCCCACCACAAAGTGCAGATAGCATTAAACAAATATGGATGGAGTGGTGGGAGGCATACCTTGAAATTCTTATCACGTCAAAGCCTGTGGTTTTGTTCCATGAAGTTTATGAAACTTGTGTTGTTTTTCCACAACTGTAATAGTGAGTGTCCAGGTGGTTGGTGGCAGGGGAAATTGAGAGGAACTGACCTGAAAATTCGAAATGCTGGTACTGTACACTATTAAAATTTGGGTATACCACACAACATGTTTATTTTATCCTCACCACTGAAAAACTGTGTGACCCTTAGCAAGTTATCTGTCCAGTGATCTTGCTTTAAAAATATGGAAACAGTTCTACCATTATTTGAAAATGTAAGTTGCAAAATAAATGAAATGTAATTTCAGAAATACCGTTGGCAATTCTACTTTTTTATTTTTTTTTATTTTAACGCAACATTATTTATTTTTTAACAGGATGGGATGTCTTGGGTCTGCAAGAACATAGCAACAAAGAAAAAATAGCCAGAACGAGAGAGAGAGAGAGCGAGCAGCACCAACAGGCAGGGAACTCTTCTGACGATTTTCTGACAAAAGGCAGCACAGTTGTATGATCACTGATGGTACTGGGAAGGCAGCATTGACTTACGTGGTGACTTTTAAATGCTGCTGGATAGACTTATGGTATTTATAAGTTTAAAAAAAAAAAAGCTCATCACAGATGCAGATTTGTAACTTTCTAGAATTAGAACTTTATTCCAAAAGAAGACCAATGAATGACGTTAAGTAGAGTGAGTACAGATTCTGTCTGAATCCTACAACTGGCCCTCTCTTACAAATTAGTCAAATTTGTAACAGTAGACTTCAGGACTGAACATGCACTTGTCTGCATACCTCTAAATATCAGGGGTCTACTGTGTAACTTGATCCATGACTACTGGATGTCCATTTCATAGTCTTAAAAACACAAACAGTGTGATCATATATAGTCTTCGGTTTAGTCAGTATTTAGGAGTGGCAGACTTATTTTATTTTTTTTTATTTTGGAATCTGTGTGCACAGTGGGGTTGGTAATGCTATGGACTTGGTCACATTTTTTAAATCTTTTTGAGCCTCTTGTGCATATCAGATGTCCCGCTGCAGGCAAGTACACGGTTTTTCCTTCAGTCAGCCTCTGCTTCATGGCTGGAATGGCCAAACTTTGTAGAAACCAAAGCATGCTGAAGGGGAGCTATGAAACATTCCGTATGGAATACTGTGCTTAATGAAATGTATAGTAGATGTCGCCACTTACAATAAGATTAGTACAAGGCCATGTGTGTATTACTGATCCTTTTTCAGAAACTTGTTAGTAAATCATCATGGTTAAGCATCTTGTGGCTAAAAGAGACATGAATATCTGTGACTCGGAAAGTGCAAGACACTTTACAGATGTTTTGTTTCCATGTAAAATTACTTTCCAGCTATAAAGGGCACCTTATTGTTGATGCTTGATTCAGTTTGTTTAAAAAATGTATTTATGTTTCATGTTCTGACCCAGAATTTGACATTAAAGATTTTTTTAGTAATCAGTATTAAATGTGTACTTTGAATAGTGTCTTGTAAATTCAGATTATAAATAATGTCTTTTTTGTCAAATACTACAATACTATGAGGTAAACACTGATAATGAAATATGGGCACACTTGTATCATCTTTATCTAAAGTGCATTACCCTGCGCACTCTCATTCTTCACCTGCAGTTAGTGTGAAAGTCATAAACATTCATCATTGCTTAAGTCAGACCAGTCTTTTTTCTTAATCATTTTTGCACACACCAATATGACTTTTTCCCAAAAAATCAACATCAGTAATGTTGATTACTGTAATGTGTTCTGTAATGTAACATTCATGTAACAGTAATGTGTTCTGACTTCATTAAACTAGGATTGCAAACAGCAAATCCTGGACAAGGATTAAAACTGATTAAGTAAGTGTTTGTATTACAATGACTTAGTACGTTTTCTTTAATTTTTCATTTAAGTCTTCAGTCTGCCTCCAGAATGATACGATATGAAGAGGTAGGGGAAGTGACGGCAAAGGTGGTAGGAATGAGAATGGAACCCATACCCATGCAGCGTACGGCCGCCCTGCTGGCTGCTTCTGAGAGTTGATTCTACAATAAAATAAAATAAATATGAAAAGAGAAATAAACATCATCACCCTGAAAGCGGACAGTAGAGGTAACGTAGTATATGTGTACCAAATTTCAGGTCAATAGGTCAAACAGTTTGCGAGCTACAGATGATTTAAAATCAGACAGACAAACGAACAGCCACGGTTGCGTATTATATAAGAAGATTATCTCAACCCATCCTTGCCTTAAAATGGCAGGGCCTTTTATCGATGCTCCAGTCTTAATAGTGTCACCTGTTATCTGATCATCTGTTTAATTGTAAAAAGTTCCAAAAAGATTTTTGGACACATTCCATAGGTAAATAGGCAGCTGTCTCAACTTTTGTGGAAAGCATTGCAAACTTGGAATTATCTTATATTTACACATTTATTATTAGTTTACAAAGTAATAATTAAAAATATCTTGCCTTTGTACTGTTTTCAGTTAAATATGGGTAAACGAGCATTTTCATATTACTGCTTTCTGTTTTTATTTGCATTTTACATGGTGTCCCTTTTTTCTTTTTTTTTTTTTTAAATACATAAAACAGCATCTTTTATATTACGAGCACATGCTCTTGAGTGTTATATTTTTTCTTGTTTATCAGAAGGAGTGAAACCTTCTGAAATTTTTCAAAGTGTGTTGGCTCAGTACGGAAGTGAAAACGGCATGACTCAGTGAAAAATTATGAATGGGTAGAAAGGTTTAATGCAGGGACTTCAAGTATAACCGATGAAACTCAACCTGATCGGCTGTAACGTTGTGCACACAAGCCCACATCGACATTGTGAGTGCCTTCATCAGAGAAGACCAACAGATTGCGCTGTCTGCTGTTGCTGCACATTTGGATATCCGCTATAAATTTGCACGTGCTGTAGCACATGATGGGTTGGGGTACCATAAATTTTGCACAGGATGGCTGCCCACTCAGCTTATTGAGCTGCACAAGCCAACATCATTCGGTGAATTTCAGCAGGTTTCACTCTCTCTGTCCAATGAAATTTCACTATGGCGTATTGTTCAACAGTGATGCAATCCTGCAGCGGAACATCCATGTTCTTGTGACCTTGGCTGCAACTAGACTAATGGCAGAGCACTGCACTTTGTGTGTTTGTGTGTTCGAAGTACCCATAAGCCGTCGTGAACATGTTTATTGCATCAGCTTCTATCCATTGCGAAGTTTGCTTTTTGATTTACCCTCGTACAGAATGTATTAATATTTGATCCCAAGCAAATGTCCCCTTCTGGGTATCTCTACTTCATTCATGGTGGAAAACCTACTGCAACAGGTTAGTATGTCATTTACCTACACATTTCTGCATTTTATATACTAATTATTGAAGTCTTGTCTGACTGCACATGGTCTCAAAGTTCCTTGATGCAAACTGTAGAATTATTAAATAATAAAGTAAAGAAAGAGCTGTATAGCCAACAAAAGGTGCCTAATTTAGTAAGGGCCTTAACATTTTAAAGTAACGGGTAATAAACTTTGGATTTTCAGAAATGGTGAATTCCACACTGTCCTGTTGGGGAAGAAGAACAAAAACTGATGCCTATGCTGTAAAAAATATCTATATTAAAGGCCCTTGAGACAGGATGACGATCATGTGCATTAATGTTACGCATTACACCCGTAATAAATAAAGTACCACAGTACCAATTTTCTAAAATGAATACTATACAATTTTTTTTGATAAATCCGGTAATACATGAAAATCTGCATGAGATGGCTTTACGTTGCATTCATTGCAACACAAGCACTGTGTCTCTGTGCCAGTTCTCACCATGCTACACTGCACTTGTGTCACCAGCGGAAATCGGGCCAGCTAGCGCTTTAACATGTTCACCAAGTCAGTCTGCAGAAGGAGAGATGGAAACTATTGATAGCATGATATCGAATGCTAGTTGTCCCAAGGCCAGCCAAGATGAGATATGCCAATAACTTACAAGTGAAATGGAAAAGGTGAATCTGACGATATTAAAGTGCCCGTTTTCAAATTCCAGTTGGAAGGTCTGTCTCGTGAATGAGGTAGCACATCAAATTGAGCCAAGCATTTATCCTTTGCTCATCCTGATGTGTTCCAGGAGTACAGAACCCTATGGGTATGAGGTGATGCTTACAATAAAAACGGGATGTTCAGATGTATTTCATTAGATTAGTAAGTGCAGCAATTTGACACAGGGAAAATTTCACAAAGACCATTTTCCTGAGGAACAGACACAAACACAATCCATTTCAATGTGATTCTATAAAACCAAATAGCGTAATAAATAGTGTTAACTCCCCACATAGTCTATGCATTGCACATACTGTCAAATGTTTAAAAGCTTCAACAGCTTTTATTATGGTTTAATGTATTGGTTTAACTATATATTTCACTAAAATAAAGACAGTAATAATGTTCACACTGTTTGGATGCCCATGATTGACATTTATGTGTCCTCTCCCGTTCCACAGATGAGCTCAGACAACAGAACACAAAAAGCGACCGTGGCTTTAGCTAGTCAGTCTTACCAACCAAAGAAAATCTGACCACAGTTCTGAAAAAGCCCAAATATTCTAAGGCAGGGGTTCTCAAACTCCTCCCTGGGGACCCTCTGTGGCTGCAGGCTTTTGTTTCAACCAGATTCACAATCCGTGATAATAACTGATCTCATTTAATTACCGTATATACTCGCGTTTAAGTTCTCCCGCGTATGAGTCGGGGTTTGATTTTACTGTATAATTTCTGCTATTTTATAATGTCGGTCGTATAAGTCGAATGCGGAAAAATCGGTCTATTGGTCTAAGAGAGTACGATATGCTAACACCCACCCACCTCAGTGAGTAACCACGGAGCACATGGCCTATTTTTTCTCTCTATTGTGCCTACGTGACCACACGGAAAAACCCAAACTTTTCTGAAGCAACGTTTGCACTGATTTGTGTTTTTTGTATCTCACACTCTCATACACCTTTATCGTAAGAGCATCCCTTATCTACGATGGAGCATTCGATCAGAAGAAAATATGAAGCTGGTTTTAAATTAAAAGTCGTTGAAGTGGCAAAAGAAATTGGTAACTGTGCTGCTGCAACAAAATTCGATGTGTCTGAGAAACTGGTGCAAGATTGGAGGAAGCAAGAAGATGTAAAAAAAATTACTAAGTGTCATATTTTTGAACGGGCGTACAAGTTCGGATCTGATTTTATGATCGATTTTTCGGGTTTCAAGACCCAACTTATATGCAAGTATATACTGTAGTCTTTTTCTTTCTCTTCTCTTCTTCTACATTCAGAAAAGCATGATGGTATAATCTTTACATTTATAAAATATTTAGAAAGTATTTGTTTTTTCAATATCTTTAAATGCTTATCTTAACTCATTTGTTTTCTATTATTTTGACCTTTTTAGAGTTGTTTGCTTCTTCTGTTGTATCTTAAAAATTAAAAAGAAGCAGAGCAGACACTTGAAAATACAACACTGAATGACGAAAGGCTCCAACTACTTTAGCATCAGAACCACTAAATAAATAATGATTTAAATAACCAGAAAACCTGGAAAATCAAGATGAAAATATTGTTAAAAAGTAAAAACTACATATAATTGCTTAATACATTGTAATAAAAATTTACCAAACTCAGTTGTGTAATTTTTACATTGACTCCAAAACACAAAAACTGGGTAATAACAGGTGACTTCATTAAGCTAGCAGTCCAATTAAAAGCAGAAGTTGGTTTAAACAGTAATCTGCAGCCACAGTGGGTCCCCAGGACCGATATTGAGAACCGCTGCTCTGAGGACTACTTAGACCCACCATAAAGACCCACCTCCTGTCTTTCCATTTATATTCATAGCGGTTCACAGCTGCAGTGCCTCAAGATTGTTTGGTGGCCGGCTGTGAAACTACACGGGTGGACTGACCACCTTCTTGTTGAAGCATCTTGTATATGCACAAGTACAAGGCATATTCTCTTCCAGATTATGTTCTACTCGCTCTTCTTTAGCTTCTACGTGTCCCTCAGAGCACACTTTTCATTGATATTACATGAAGCGTAATGGTAGCCAGTGGATAAGCTCTTACTTGGCTGGACTCCTGAGAAATAAATTGTACATACAGTGGTGCTTGAAAGTTAGTGAACCATATTCCCGCATAAATACAGTGGGGGAAATGTGTATTTGATCCCCTGATGAACTTGTAAGTTTGATCACATACAAATAAATGAAAGGTCTCTTAATTTTTATGGTAGTTTCCTTTTAATGGAGAGAGACAGAATATCAACCAAAAATCCAGAAAATACACATGACAAAAAAGTTCTAAATTGATTTGCATGTCACTGAGTGAAATAAATATTTGATCCCCTACAACACAACCAGAATTCTGGCTCCCACAGATTGGCTGTCAATCACAGATAATCTTGATCTCAGCTTGTTATGTGTATAAAGCACACCTGTCCACCGAATCAATTTCTTCCATTTCAACCTCTCCATCACCATAGGCAAGACAGAAGAGCTGTCAAAGGACGTCAGGGACGAGACTGCAGACCTGCACAAGGCTGGAATGGGCTACAAGACCTTCAGCAAGAAGCTTGGTGAGGAGGTGACAACCGTTGCTGAGATTATTCAGAAATGGAAGAAATATAAAATGATCATCAATCGCCCTCGGTCTGGAGCTCCATGCAAGATCTTGCCTCATGGGGTGAGGATGATCATGAGAAAGGTGAGGGATACAATACAATACAATACAATTTATTATTGTATAGCCCAAAATCACAGAAGAACTGCCACAATGGGCTTTAACAGGCCCTGCCTCTTGACAATCCCCAGCCTTGACTCTCTAAGACAGGGGTCCTCAGTCACGGTCCTGGAGGGCCACAGTGGCTGCAGGTTTTTGTTCCAACCCAATTGCTTAATAAAAGTCACTTATTGCTAAAGTAACGCATCTGCTTCACTTTAGTTGTCTCATTCGTTAAGGTTTTGAACCCTTATTGCTTATTTTAGTCTTAAACAGCTCTGTATTCTTGGTTTTTATTTGCTCCTTATTAGCAATAAGATGCAAATGACGAAAGAAACCAGCATTTGTCCATTTAGCTTGTTACCATTTTCACCTCTGTGTGTATTTATCATGCACTATTGGGTTTAATTAAATACTTGGAAGGAAAGTAAAGAGAAAAAAGTGAAGGACTGAGAATAACCTGTCCATTTTAGGCTTCAAATCATTTGGATGATATCCTTAGAAAAGGGAAGAAAATCTAGGATATGAGAATTACCTGACATAGCAGAGTTAAAGCAATAACAAGCCATGAAATTAAATTATTGGCAAGAATTGTTTTCTAATTAAGCAACCGGGTTAGAACAAAAACCTGCAGCCACTGCGGCTCTCCAGGACTGGGACTGAGGACCCCTGATCTAAGAAGACAAGGAAAAACTCCCCAAAAAAACCCTAGTAGGAAAAAAAATGAGAGAAACCTTGGGAAAGGCAGTTCAAAGAGAGAGCGAGAGTACAAAAAAGCCCAAAAGTACACGGGAGGAGCTTGTTAATAATCTGAAGGCAGTTGGGACCACAGTCACCAAGAAGACCACTGGTAATGCATTACGCCGTAATGGGTTGAAATCTTGCAGCACCCACAAGGTTCCCCTGCTCAAGAAGACACACGTACAGGCCTGTCGTAAGTCTGCCAGTGAACATCGGGGCCTGTACATGTGCATACCATACAAATTAGAGTGGGCAAACTTACAAATTCAGCAGGGGATCAAATACTTATTTCCACCACTGTATGATGTAAAATATCACCTGATTTTCACAAAAGTAGATATGAAAAACACAGCCAAACAAATGATACAAAAATATCATATTTGTTTTTTTATTTATTGAGGTAAAACACCCCACGAGTGACAAAAGTATGTGAACCTAGCAGGTGATTTAAAGGTGAGATTAGAGTCAAAAAACGGTGTACATGACAACTGTCCAGTCTCACTGGGCACACACATGAAAGAACGTGACATCAGCCGTTCAGCACCTGAAACACGCTTTTACTTAACCTTTTACATTGTGGCACGCACTCTTTTCTTTTTTCTCTCATTAACGAGGGCTGTGTATTCTTTTATCATTTGCTTACCTGATACCTGGTCAAGGCAATGGATGGATCAACCCGAACTTGCATATTTCTGTAAAAACAACTTTGTCTTTTCTGGACAATAAAAAGGCATCTCTCTAAAGGGGAAAAATGTGCAGCAAATATTTGATTTTTGGTTGTTTCACCTCAACTGATGTTAAGAATGAAGAAGACTGCCATTTCTCAGCTAACAATATGCTTCAGATAATATTCCCAGCTTGGGAAAAAAACTTTATCTATAAAACAATTGTAAACTTCAAAATGGCATTTTCCATGAATCCATTGTCTCACAGTAATGAAATATGGTAGAGAAATTCTAATTTCAGAAAAGGAATCAGCACACCTAAATGTGTAAATTACTGTAATGACCCAGAGGGGGTGCAAGGGACAGAGGAATGAAATTAGCCACTTTACACCGATTACTGGTGAGTGCCCCCCAAAAAAAAAGACTGTTTGGCTTCTTCAGCGCTGACTACACCATGACACTCGGGTCTTCAACAACAGCAGTTTATTTTTTTCCATAGCCCAAAATCACACAAGGAGTGCCGCAATGGGTTTTAACAGGCCCTGTTGTTTGACAGCCCTCCCAGCCTCCACTCCCTAAGAAGAAAAGACCCAAAAAACTCCTTGTAGGGGAAAAAAATGGAAGAAACCTTGGGAAAGGCAATTCAGAGAGAGACCCCATTCCAGGTAGGTTGGGAGTCCACTGGTGTAAAATACGAGCGATACAATACACAGACCACCAGTAATCCTCTTCACAGATCTAGATGGCTAATCTATCATTTCCACCTCGGGAATAGTAATAAAATAATAGTACAAAAATAATAATAGTAAAAAACTATAGTACAAAAGCAAAATGCAAGAATGGATGATATTACATATGAGGATTCAGATTTGTCCAGAGTCCTCCCCACTACTGTCCATTCCACAGCTGAGTCAGTACTGGGCCAGCCAGTCTGATGAGAGGACCCTTCTACCTGATGATTCCAGTGCTCCTTTATCTGAGATGACTTTCCCATAGGCTGGCAAACAACTTGGCCATAGAGCAGAAGCACCAAATGCCACATGTGAGTACCATGAAGAGAAACAGAGTAGGTGAGTGTTAGTAACAGATTATAATATAATCATATTACTTATATTTTAGTATTAATGACTAACAATGGTGGCACAGTGGGTAGTGCTGCTGCCTCGCAGTTAGGAGACCCGGGTTCGCTTCCCAGGACCTCGCTGCATGGAGTTTGCATGTTCTCCCCATGTCTGTGTAGGTTTCCTCCCACAGTCTAAAGACATGCAGGTCAGGTGCATTGGCGATCAAAACTGTCCCTAGTGTGTGTGCTTGGTGTGTGTGTGCCCTGTGGTGGGCTGGTGCCCTGCCAGGGGTTTGTTTCCTGCCTTGCGCCCTGTGTTGGCTAGGATTAGCTCCAGTAGACCCCCGTGACCCTGTAGTTAGGATATAGTGGGTTGGATAAAGGATGGATGGATGACTAACAACAGAGATGCAATTTGCAGAGTTAATCAGCAGCTCTACTCAGGGTATGCTAAACTGAAGTAGTGTCTGTTTTTTTTTAAAAAAAAGGTAATACACTCTTCCAGATGCTTTCTCCTTTTGCCTCCTCATAGATGCCACCCAACTCTACTTCGTATCACTCAACCAAGACTGTACACACCCCATATACCACATTGTTCCCCCAGCTGAGATAAGCCCAGAGTCGAAATCTGCAGCATACCAGTGGCAACGTTTCTGAAGCCATGGACTCTAGCAGCTGAGAAACACATCCAAAATGTTCTCCAAAGGCTGTCTCTGCACTCCTCTCTTACATGCTGCTCACATGGCTGCTTTATAGCTAACTTCTCCAGGCATTCCCATGCCATGGCCAACTGTGAAGCATGTCCCTTACATTGCCTCCTTCTTTAAAGCCCTCATCCCACAGGTAGCAAGAACTCCATCTGCCGGGACATTCTAGGGGTAAAATGTGATCTGGTCTGCCCTGCCTGAAGCAAGTCATCGTAAGCATGATTGTGGGGCCCACCAGCATTAGTGCTAAACCAGTCCTCCACCTCAGGGCTGTTAGTCTGTTCTTATCCCACTCCTACCACCAGTTTAACAACAGGGGAGTGCAGGGGACAAAGGAATGGAACTGGCCTAGACTGAATGGCTTCTCTGACACTGATTTCTCCATGCTGCTCAGATCTGCAGCAGCAACACACATTACCAGCCACTTTGTCCACTCATAAACACTGCCCGGCTCCACTTCACTCTGCTCACCTGGAGACAGAATCAATTTGGATTGAGCTGATGGTCGATGATTTGCTGGACACATTATTGGTGTAAATAAACATTTCCAACTGGCTCCAAACATCTGCAGATATTTCCTCAAAGTGCCAACCTGCAGCTGCCATTTTATATATATAATATATATACAGTGCGTCCGGAAAGTATTCACAGCGCATCACTTTTTCCACATTTTGTTATGTTACAGCCTTATTCCAAAATGGATTAAATTCATTTTTTTCCTCAGAATTCTACACACAACACCCCATAATGACAACGTGAAAAAAGTTTACTTGAGGTCTTTGCAAATTTATTAAAAATAAAAAAAAAAATCACATGCACATAAGTATTCACAGCCTTTGCTCAATACTTTGTCGATGCACCTTTGGCAGCAATTACAGCCTCAAGTCTTTTTGAATATGATGCCACAAGCTTGGCACACCTATCCTTGGCCAGTTTCGCCCATTCCTGTTTGCAGCACCTCTCAAGCTCCATCACGTTGGATGGGAAGTGTCGGTGCACAGCCATTTTAAGATCTCTCCAGAGATGTTCAATCGGATTCAAGTCTGGGCTCTGGCTGGGCCACTCAAGGACATTCACAGTGTTGTCCAGAAGCCAATCCTTTGATATCTTGGCTGTATGCTTAGGGTCGTTGTCCTGCTGAAAGATGAACCGTCGCCCCAGTCTGAGGTCAAGAGCACTCTGGAGCAGGTTTTCATCCAGGATGTCTCTGTACATTGCTGCAGTCATCTTCCCCTTTATCCAGACTAGTCTCCCAGTTCCTGCCGCTGAAAAACATCCCCACAGCATGATGCTGCCACCACCATGCTTCACTGTAGGGATGGTATTGGCCTGGTGATGAGCGGTGCCTGGTTTCCTCCAAACGTGACACCTGGCATTCACACCAAAGAGTTCAATCTTTGTCTCATCAGACCAGAGAATTTTGTTTCTCATGGTCTGAGAGTCCTTCAGGTGCCTTTTGGCAAACTCCAGGTGGGCTGCCATGTGCCTTTTACTAAGGAGTGGCTTCCGTCTGGCCACTCTACCATACAGGCCTGATTGGTGGATTGCTGCAGAGATGGTTGTCCTTCTGGAAGGTTCTCCTCTCTCCACAGAGGACCTCTGGAGCTCTGACAGAGTGACCATCAGGTTCTTGGTCACCTCCCTGACTAAGGCCCTTCTCCCCCGATCGCTCAGTTTAGATGGCCGGCCAGCTCTAGGAAGAGTCCTGGTGGTTTCGAACTTGTTCCACTTATGGATGATGGAGGTCACTGTGCTCATTGGGACCTTCAAAGCAGCAGAATTTTTTCTGTTACCTTCTCCAGATTTGTGCCTCGAGACAATCCTGTCTTGGAGGTCTACAGACAATCCCTTTGACTTCATGCTTGGTTTGTGCTCTGACATGAACTGTCAACTGTGGGACCTTCTATAGACAGGTGTGTGCCTTTCCAAATCATGTCCAATCAACTGAATTTACGACAGGTGGACTCCAATTAAGCTGCAGAAACATCTCAAGGATGATCAGGGGAAACAGGATGCACCTGAGCTCAATTTTGAGGTTCAAGGCAAAGGCTGTGAATAATTATGTACATGTGCTTTCTCAATTTTTTTATTTTAATAAATTTGCAAAAATCTGAAGTAAACTTTTTTCATGTCATTATGGGGTGTTGTGTGTAGAATTCTGAGGAAAAAAATGAATTTAATCCATTTTGGAATAAGGCTATAACATAACAAAATGTGGAAAAAGTGATGCGCTGTATATATTTTTTTTAATCTTGTGTGCCTCTCAAGAAAGCTGTCAGGCACTCGTATTTGCGGCAGGAGGTGTGTGAGATTCACATGCTTCACTAGTTTAGCAGGAGTGCGCTGTACTTGAGGGAAGGCAGCCTGGTCACTGTGTCACACACAAAGTTTGAATGGCAAGAGTGCAGGTGCATTTGTAGCACCACGCAGCTGTGATGCTCGCTGACTCCGAGTGCTGCGATTGCTTGAAGTGAGTCTGTACCAGCGGCACTTGAAGCCCACCCTTCCTTTGACATCGTATTCTAATATACACGCACGTTGACCACCAAGGGGGCTCCCCCATCCCCATCGTGTAAAAAGTAATGATAAACTGGTAGGAGGAACAAGACGCTGACTAAACAGAGTACTGCCAGCAATTTGGTTCCACTTCAGGCTCTGTAGTGGAACCATGCTTTTCAGGCATTTCTTGCCTTTTGTGCTCTTCAGAGATTCACTGCTTATCAGAGCTTTTTCTGAAAATAAATCTTTCATTAATAAAGATTCTTTATTGCCCTTTGTGTGACTAGCCAGGTTGTTGATGTTACTTCCTCCTCTACAGGACATTTTGAATATTTTGCGACTTTCATGCTTAGGAGATCTGGATTCCACAATAATCTGAAACATTGGAAAAGGGAACACAACTTCAGAAAGAAGAATAGCCGTGGCGGGTTTCAGTAACTGTTACTTTACTAGCCATTTCCCAAGGTCATAACAGTGGGAAGGAGATTCTTCTGAAAGTACAGCTGTGGATCTTTCATTGTTAAACAAATGTGCCCGTTATCGGGCTTTACTCTCATTTAGTCTTTCCATCTTGGCACTCATTATGGTATTATTCTTGATGTTGTTGCAAAATGGCAATAATTACCTGCTAGGTTATTTTGCACCCTATGCCAAGCTTATTAGTGTGCCAGCCAACTGTTTGGTAATAACCCGTGTGGCTGGGCTTTTCCCCCCTTATGATCTGCACCCTAGGCAAATGCCTAATTCACTTTAATGGTGGCACTGGCCCTGCCTGCAGCTTAGCACAATAACCTACCTTATTATGTTTTCCTTCTTCTACTTCCCTCAGTATCCACGGGGGGCTAGTTCCAGGACCCCCTGATGAATACCAAAATCTACGGATGCTCAAGTTCCTTATATAAAATGACGTATTTCTATATATATATGATGATATATGATGATAGCTAGCCAACTGTACCTTACTAGCCTTAAGCTCCTTCCTCTTACTCGCCTGAGCCCCCTCACAGTAGTACTCTTAGAGGCCAAGTGCCTTTTCACACATAGTTTTGCCATAAATAGGGATATTCTTCTGTGACATGTCCACTAACCACACACTTAATGCTTTCTCAGCCTTTGCAAGTACTCTATCCCAAATCAGAGAGATCCCTTTTTTTCTGTTGTAGGGCAGCATTAACACATCCGTGAATTTCAGCTTCTTTTACCTTTATTGTACAAATGCTCGATTTGTTCTTACCAGCCTTCAGGAAGCAACATGCCAATTTTCAAAAGATCAAAGATTTTTATTTTCTCGTCAAGAGAAACTACTTTATTGCTGCCTCTTAGCCTTTGAGGGATTGCTTTAACCACAGAAATAAAGGGTACACATAACACAAGTAGCAAAGGAATGAGACACGAGGTGAGTAATGTTCAATCAACAAGTCCTAGAGAGACAATGAGGATCTGTGAAATGGCGGGAGGCTACAGCACCACTACATTCTCAATGATCTGGCGTAGTGCATGAGCATGTACCGTTAGTGCGTTGCCGCACCTATCACATGTCAAACCACCTGGGTGGGTGACACCTCAGCACCACACCAGAACAATGTGAGGTTTTTTTTTTTACAGTGGCTAGAGTGCCAATCCTGGTACCAACCCCCAAGTCTTCCCTGTAAGTTGGAGTACCTGCTTGCAGGGGTAATGCTTGGCACGTGACAAATTCAAGTTTTGCTTTTTGGCCACTTTCTTCATTTTTTTTTTTTTTTCAGAATATTTTTGATCCATTTTTGGTTGATTTTGCAGATGTAGATCCCAGAGATATGGAGGACCGAGTGTATCATTATTATCATTGTGGTGAAACCTTAGCATTAGTATCATAAAAATCACAAACCGCTATTATGATTTTCAAGGGAACTACAAAACGCCTTCATATGTGCCATTTTTCAGCTTGGGAACGGTAACATCGTGATGTCATTCAATCTCAGTCATGAACTCCAACTCCTAGCTGGGAGTGCATGTGGGACACTTCATAACTACTTCTCATGTCCTACTCTGGACGTGGGAGGAATTTTTATCCAAGTCAGACTTTTACAGCAATTCATAGGAGTAATTCTGGCACTATTTTCACTTTGACATTAAAGAAACTATTTTTGTTGATCAATGTCAAAAGAGCCACATTAAATCCATGGTGTATAACAATAATAATACATTTTATTTAGTGTCTTTCCCACAATTAAGGAGTGTAGATGTCACACGGGCTAGACAGACATCCCGGCCAGGAAAGGATACGGACCCGGAAGGAACAAATGGACAGACAGTCCCTATAAAAGTAAAGATGTTATTAGGGAATTGTTAGTTCCCCAATGTGCTAGATGGCAGCAGCCTCAGATGGAACCAGTGGGAAACCAGCAGGGCATGCCGGGAAATGTAGTCTAGTTGGGCAGCCCTGCTGGGGTCACGGGGTGCCACAGGAGGGCGTTGCAGGGAAACAAGCTCCCTATTCGAATAATGGACTTCTGTGTGACTCGGAAGTACTTCCATCCGGCCTTGGCACCAGAAGTACTCCTGGGTCTGTAATAAAAGGTACTGCGCGCCCTTATTCAGGTGAGTAGGAGCTGGGTGGTAGAGAGACAACACTTGACTGGAGGAGGGCAGTGCTGTGGTGAGAGAGTATATTGTGGAGAGAGAAAGGGAGACCAGTGTTTTGTGCTTTTTGTAATACTTTTATAGGTATTTTAAATAAAACCTTCATTTATTTGGATTTAGAACTGTGCTTCTCTGATCGTGTCAGGGTTTGGGCAGGCTGACACCTGGGTGTCCATCACAGGAGACAGAACATTCCCAGCTCTTAGATTTCTAAGGGGCAGAAGAAAAAAAAACAGGAGTGGTCTCCCCTAGACTTTCCTCATATACTCAGATATGGGGATGGATATTTGAGTAAATCGCAAGACAATAATTACATTTTTATGTTATGTACAGTACACTAAAATAAACCAACAACAAATCAAATTAATAATATATTGAACAATTATTATAAAAATAAAGTTGAATAAATCGGACTCTGCAGCTGCGTGAATAAAAAGTACCACTTCCAGTTAGTGGAAATAGCTCAAAAGTTAATAGAAATCTACATTTTGTACCTAATACTTATATGGAAAATTTGGTTGACCTAAGTGAAAGCGTACTCAAGGTATCGTGTTTACACACACACAATTTCAGAAATGGTACTTTCGGATGTCTAAAACATCGAGATTCATCAAAATCTCGAGGTCGAATTTCTGGATGATGACGACAACATTTATTTGTATAGCACATTTTAATACAAATGATGTAGCTCAAAGTGCTTTACACGATGAAGAAAAAAGATGTAAGAATTAGGCAATACTAATTAACAAAGAATAAAATAAAGTCCGATAGCCAGGGATAACAAAAAAAAAAAAAAAAAAAAAAGACGATTATAATACTTTCCTTATACTTCAAGTAGGAGAAAATAAAAATGTTTGTAGATCAAGCATCAGGCAGGAGCGGGCCATCAAAAGAAAGTTTCATCCATTGAACCACAAAAAGATTCAGTTGTCCCTAGTCAAGGCAAAGTCCATAAAAATAAATCCAAAATAAATGGCATTCAAGTCGATTGCATTAATGAACTATACATACAATAAAAGAAAATGTAAAAAGTGTAAGTCAGTCAGTCAGTCATTATCCAACCCATAGACAATAGAATTAGTAGACACCGCATGACCAGCAGCATCATACGTCAACGTCGCCGCCATATAGCGAGTGACACTGCTGTGGAGTGAAGTAATGGATAAAGATGCCTCACACATGTGTTGCTTGGGATTGTACAAACCGCTGTACGCTCCAAACCAGATCCCGGGGGATTACATTTCATAGGTAAGGCTGAATAATTGTTTTGGTTATATTTGGCCATTAGAAAATCCTGTTTTATAATCTTAACTTTAGCTACGCCAGGCTAATCTAGTAAAGCTTTGCATTCATGTGCTGTGTTACCATGGTAATTGCATTGTCGTTATAATATCCTCAGACTGACAGCTGTGATTGATCGACTTTGTGGGGACAGACAGAGAAGCATGTAAATCTACCACTTTGTACAATTTATGATGCCAAACTGTTACTAGCAGTGCAGTTTTTTTTTTCTTTCTCAAGAAATTCAACTGAAAAAGAGTAAAGATCTGTAAAAGTGGTGCATGTGTGTTTTAGGGGGCTGGAATAACAACCCTTCAGCTGGTCAGTTCCAGGCCATTTTCCGTCATCACAGGTTCGGTGTGGTGCCTCTCCAAGCACATCTGGAAACGAGGCAGGACAGGATGAGACTGTCTCCCTGTTTGCTGTATGTCCTTTACACCAGCAGCAACAGAAAGAAGAGCTTCCATCCCCTTTTGCAAATATGCCTGCAATTGTGTGTGACCATAGCTACTTACCAACCCGCTTTGGTGGCCTCATGGAAAATGCCCTTGTTTACATCTCAGGGTTTGTCGTTCGACAGATTTTGAGAAAGCTGTCCTGTGATGTGTGCCATGCTAGTTTGGTAACAGATGCTGTACCGGCATCATATGATCAAAGCTACCACTCGCTCACATTAAAAAACAAAGGAGGTCTGATGATTTCTTCTGAGGGTCCAGTCAAGGTAGTCAAAGTAGCTGAGCGTGTTATCCAACAGTCGACATTAGGGCAAGCTGTCAGTGTATCTTTGATCAAGCAGTTTGTTCAGGCTGAGGTTGGCTCAGATAATGTATTTTTTCTCAAGGAGTACATTGAGGAAACACAGTTTGAAATTGACAACCATCATTTTATGCTCATGTCTTTAGTTGTGCCTGTCTTCCACAAACTAAGGCTGCACCATATTGCCAGACTGAATACTCTCAAATTACAGAGTGGCAACACACGGAAAAAGCTATGGAAGACATTCTGTTTCAAGGATTTTAGATCCTATCCTGTATATATTTAAGTAACCACATTGTGTGTGTGTGCGCGCGTGTGTGTGTGAGACAGAGACAGATTGAGAGAGGAATGAGTGAAATGTTTTCAGAAATTATCAATTTCTATACAATAAAATTGTTTATTTTTGTCACTGAGTGTATTATTTCACTGTTAAAAGAAAGACCAGACTGCCAGTTGCAGTCTTACTATTTTGACTTTCAGACACTGGTCAAGTTTTTGTCTCAATAATTAATAATAATAATACATTTTATTTAATAGGCGCCTTTCTTAGCACTCAAGGTCACCTTACAATAAAATTAAACATTAGTAAAATTAAAACAAGAGAATGATAAATCAAAAAGCAATAATTAGCAAACAAACAAAGATAACTGGCAGTAACAGTGCAAAAATCACAATTGGTATGCCAGTTTGAAAAGATAAGTTTCGAGGGCAGTTTTAAAATGTGTTATTGAATCGAGCTGACGAATATGAGAGGGAAGAGAATTCCCGAGTTGAGGAGCACCAGGAGAGACGCTCGAGCTCCCAGAGCACGGCGTCTGATGTGTGGTACAGAAAGTCGAGCTGCAGAGGAGGATCTGAGTGAGCGAGAGGAGTGTCAGTCTGGAGGAGATCAGTGAGGTTGTGGAGAGCTTTAAATGTTCAGAGCAGTATTTTGTATTGTATTCAGTAGTGAACAGGGAGCCAGTGAAGCAGAGAGAGAGTAGATGTGATATGCTCAGTGGATTTAGAACAGCAGGTTATTATCCTGGCAGCAGAATTTTGAAGAAGTTGTAAGCGATGGATACGTTTTTGTGGGATGCCAGGCAGAATAGCATTACAATAATCTATACGTGAGGTGACTCGGGCATTAACCGATACTTCAGTTCTGTGTTGCGTAAGAACAGGACGAAGTCTAGAAATGTTTCGGAGATGGAAGATGGCAGTCCAAGAAATGTTACTTATATGGGAGGAATTATTTAATGATAACAATAATAATTATTGTTTAATAATTGCCATTATTAATGTATAAATGGATATAAATAATTGCATGTAAACGATTCGCCAAAATATGTTGTATGTAAACGATACTGTTTTAAACATTATTGTTTTTTCATCAGAAAACCCGGTTTCCACGTCTACCTGTATTAGTTTAAATTGCACTTTTGCCACTCGCAATAGGACGGAGGCGCAGATGTATCGTGTCGACTGAGCGTCACAGTGAATGCGGCGTCTATCTATATATGTCTATGATCCAACCCGCTGTAGCCCAACACAGGGGTCTGCTGGAGCCAATCCCAGCCAGCACAGGGCGCAAGGCAGGAACAAACCACGGGCAGGGCGCTAGCCCACCGCTGAAAAAGTATAAGGTTAATGCTAATTTTAAAGATTTACTGTTAATAGGGAATGGCGACAGTAACACGCATACGCTAGTATCCCCTCACCTGTTGTATCACATTAAAAATGTGAAACCTTCCAACGAATTGAATACTTTTAACATATAACTGTAATTATCACAAGCTGACTTTGCCATCTTTGCTCCGGGTGAGGTTTAGCTCTTTTTTAAAGGTTCATCACTTTCTCTCTTGTACCTCCTGCTGTTTCTCAGTTCTAAGAATACATTAACAATTATAGCTATTTTCATTAAGCACATCTTCACTTGAGAAACATTTAGCGATCTAATAAAAAGTTACGTCCAATGTGAAGTACGGCTGTCCCGTCTCTGCGCAGTACGCGGGTGAGCCCCGTGCACACGTCCGTCCAGGCAGACAGGCAGGGGAGAAGCAAAGTCCGTGATTGTGTGTTTGTTTGCTTGCTTGCGCCTCGCCCGTAGGAGTGTTGCAAAACGACCGGGTGTGTCTTGAGCTCCCTTTTCTGTCTCATTCGGGTAGACGAATACTGCCCTCTATCGTCGGCATAATGCGGCCTCGCGTCGCGTTCCGCCTAATTAAATATGGCAAAAAACAAGACTTCATAACAATTGAGTAGATTCTAGATACGAGCATTTGATTTTCACCGTTTTTTATGCGATATTCTGCGGGACGCCTTCTAGCCAAGAAGGATGAGTCGGGCTGGCGTGGGCTCTCTCTTCTACCTGCTTTACTCAGGGACCTGTTTGACACAGGTAAGCCGGGAGAAGGGATACTGTGCTGGGCTCTTTGCACAGGGTGTGCCGAGGATGTCAGGCGCAAAAGGCCTCACTGGTTTCAAATGTGTTTTTATTGTTGTTTGTTAGTATTTGGCAAAACAAGATTAACAGACTATTTTCAGATATCATTCAGTTATAGGCCCACGATATATGAGACACTTTGTGAAGGTGTTACGAGCTGCTGAGTAAACAAATGCATTTGACTATCGACAGATTACGTGTGGATCGGGTTTTTATTCCTTATACATGACTCAATAAACGAAGTCTGGTGCTTAATTGACGTACTTAGTTAAACTTTTGGGTTAGGAAACCATTTTTAAATTAGCTGCGCAAATAAAATGACGTGTTTGTCAATGATCAGTAATCAATAAAAAATATTGACATATATGATTTTATAGCATTTTACTTACTCTTTTTAGGATTTACGTCTTTCATGATACAAAAAGCCGAGTCTTGTGTGCCACCAAAATTATACTTCAGCATGTTTGAGGCCTCACTGGTGACAAGGCTCGTGTGTGTGTGTGCGCGCGTGTGCGTGTCATGACTGTAGTTTTAAACATATATATAGCGCCTTTCAAATGACCTCATCAAGTTATGAGAATTTGAAACTTCAGTTATGGATGGCACAGCGGTTAGTGTATCAACCTCACACTCTCAGGGATTTAGGTTTATTATTGAATATCTGGCCGATGTCTTTATCCAAGGCACGTTATAGAGTAAAATCGGAATACATAACACACTATTGACAGGCCTATTTTTAACATACAGAGTGCAAAGAAGGCACACGCGGTGAGGCAAAGGCAGCAACTGAACTGGAAACTTTGTTGTTTAAAGTCCAGTGCCTTAGCCAGTAGCTACCATATCATATGACATGATTTACGTGTACTTTCATTCCAGTTGCTGCCCAAGTGATGTGGACGTGGCTCTGTTGGGTTTCTCCAGGGTAGCTTGACTGAGGACTCAATAAATCTGTGAGGTGTAAATGAGACTTCAGTCTCCTGTGATGGACTGGCATCCCCATAGTGACTTGTAGCTTGTTGCCTGAATATTCTGTGAAGAGGTGGATTGAGGAAATCAATTGATAACTGTCGCTACCTTTTGTATTGTCTTGAAAAAAGTCCCAGGAATAATACAGAGGTTCCCAAGTTCAGTCCTGATCTGTCACTTTGGCTACAGGCTTTCATTCCAGCCAGTTTCACAAATCGGTGGGCTGCTCATATATCTCATCAGTCTAATTGTTGGCCTTTTTTCTTTATTGTTCTGCATACAGCATGGTATTTGCATTTAGAAGAAATTCAGGAATGTGTTTTCTTTGTCATAGTGTAAATACGTAATTCTCTTTCTACCGTTTATTTTAATTCACCTTATTTCTGTGGTGTTTGCTACTTAAATTGTATCCAGATACTGACAATCAGTGATGAACAGTGCAGACACAAGTGTAAATGACACTGAATGTTAAAGCATGGCTGCTGCTTCAATTTTACATTCATTTGTGTGCTAATTAGTAATAAAAGGCTTAACTAAGTGGTCCTCAAGTTCAGTCTTGCTGACCACCTTAACTGCAGGTGTTCACTCCATCCACCTTCTGTTTTTAACTGAACTCGGACAAGCTGTTATATCCCAATTTGTTTTATAACTCCACCACTCATCCCAGATAGCACTTCTTTATTCACTCCCTGCCACAGATTGTGAACTAAGGTCAATAGCGATGACCCTTTTGATGTTATACTTAACGTCATAAGAAATTTTACAACATAAGTAATGTTTCAAAAGTAATTAAAAATCAAATTTTACATATTCTTGTTTTTGTTTTGTAAATAAACTAATGTAAAAATAAAGTTTTTCTCGTGCCTGTGGTGGGGTTATAACACACCAGTAACGGCGTACTGCATGATAACGTGCAGTGAATACACTTGACTTACTGTATAGTTTCCATTCTCTTTTCTGTACGTTTAGCATTCATTTGCTCAGAGGTTGATGCGCTTGCTTCTTCGTGAGCAGCTCTTCTTTTCTCCACTCTAGCGGCCCGCTTCTTCTCTTCTTCCGTTGGCATCTTTTCGCTTTAAAACTGATTCACTTAAGCTGGTACTTAAGTCTTCAATCTGCCTAAATAATGATTTAAGATATGAAGAGGTAGGGGAAGTGACGTCTGAGGAGGCAGGGAATGAGAATGGTGCCCGTACGCATGCGCCACACTGCTGTGCGCTGCCGAGAGTTGATTCTACAATAAAATAAAATAAAAATAAAAAGAGTAATAAAAATCATCACCCCAAAAGCGGATAGTAGACGTCACGTAGTATATGTGTACCAAATTTCAGGTCAACGGGTAAAACGGTTTGGGAGCAACAGACAAACTAACAGCCATGGTAGCGTATTTTTTATATATATATATATATATATATATATATATACACACACAAGTACCCCCAGCCTTTGCCTTTTTATGTCAATCCAGAAATTACAAAATTGGATTGCTGAATTTTTAGGGGAGTGTAACGAGCATTTCAGTGTGTAATGTTATTGTGTTTTTTTTTTCTCTCTTGCTTTTTAAGATTTTGCCCTTTATGTTCTGATCATTTAAACATTTTCTTACAAATTTAACCCACAAGTGAATTTTATTTTGAAGTAGTTGCTTCCCTTTTAACATTCTGTGTTATTCATATCTGAGTTATTTCAGTTCATTACTAATGGCAAGTATTTGAAAATGTACAATTTAAAGGGGTGAATTGATGCAGAGAATGGTTGAATTAAAAAGAGTGGCCTACCCCAACTACAAATACTAACCTTAAAGTTAGTGGGGGTGGAGCATAGTTACCTGTAGGTCCCAAATGTCAATGTCCCCTTTGGGTGCCTAATCTTAAAATTCCTATTAGGTGCCTAATCGTAAGTTTTCCGTCTTGCGTCACGATAATAGAAAAGTACCCAATAATTAAACATTTAAATCATTTTGAAGTAAAATCAAACCATTTATTTGTGTGACTGGTTCGGGTTGGAAACCCTCAGCCACAGTGGTACCCTAGGGCTGAAGTTAGGTATTCCTGGAATAATGCAAAGTGTCCTTCCTCCCTATTACAGGAATTGGTTATGTTGCACTTAGAGCATTCCAGTCCTAGAGGGTGACTGCATTGTTTTATTGCAGCCACTGACAAAGCCTGTGATGAATCTCCTTGCTGTTAACCCAGAGCATGGCACAGGTTCGGAATTCTTTGTAATTGCACTTAAGTCCTGGTCAGACTCGGTGATGATGTGTAATGACCTTATTTATTTTATTACTTGTATAGCCCATAATAAATAAAAATGTGTCACATGAAAAATCTGTATCACTACAGTAGCAGACACTAAAAATACGTTTCTTACAGTGATTATGTTAACGTTTTGGTTTTTACATGTTCATGTTACACACAATATTTGTTGATGTTGAAAAAAGATAAACACTTTTGACTCTTTTTTTCCTGGGATAATATATAATACTAAAGTACGAGGTGTGGCAGAAAAGTAATGAGACTGATTTTTTATTTACCAAAGTTTTTATTTTTTTCAAACATCAATGTTATCCCCTTCAAAGTAGTTCCCTTGGGCAGCTACACACCGATGGAGACGTTGTTCCCACTGTTGGTAGCAGCGCTGGAAGTCTTCAACCGGTATGGTCTTCAGCATGTCCGTTACACTCTTTTGGATGTTTTCTAAAGTCCCGAAATGACGTCCTTTGAGGACATTTTTCAGTTTAGGAAAAAGGAAAAAGTCACACGGACTGAGGTCAGGTGAATAAGGGGGCTGGGGAACCACAGGAATGCGTTTTTTCGATTGTCCTTCTGCTCAATTGTGAGGTTTTTCGGCACCATTTTGGCACAGACCTTTCGCATGTGCAAATGTTCAGTCAAAATTTGATGAACAGTAAATCTGTTCAAATTTAATTGTTCACTCAACATTCTTAATGTTAAACGACGGTCTGATCTCACAAGAGTGTTCACACGTTCGATGTTTTCATTGGTTTTCGAAGTTGAAGGCCTCCCTGAAAAACTTGAGCTCGGGATAAAGAATGTTCCCCATAGGCCTGTTTTAACTTTTCAAACGTCACACTTGCCGATTCTCCAAGCTTAACACAAAATTTAATGGCACAACGTTGCTCCAAATTCCGCTGTTCCATTTTGCGTGACACACAACCAAAAACACAACTTCGCTAATAGCAGTCACAAAAATCACGTAGTTAACGGAAGGAGTTGAAACTCGCACTGAGCTATGGGAGGGTACCGATACACGTGCTCTATCAAGGACAACAGCGCAGCGTTGCCAGATCGCTTGCAGTGTTGCCAGTCTCATTACTTTTCTGCCACACCTCGTAGTTCAAGAAATCACAGAATTTAGGTATTTGGTCACTTGGTTACTAAACATGTCACTGGATTTTAAACACCGTGGCAGCTGCTATGCACTCCCCAAATGGCTACTGAGCAGGTCACACCATGTCAGGAAGAGTATGGCCAGCTACAGTGCTGTCAGAAAGTATACAGAGTGATTTCCTTTTTACGTATTTTGTTGGAGTTTGCATGTTCTCCCCGTGTCTGCGTGGGTTTCCTCACACAGTCCAAAGACATGCAGATTAGGTGCTTTTCCGATTCTAAATTGTCCATAGTGTGTGTGTGTGTGTGCTCTGCGGTGGGCTGGCGCCCTGCCTGGGATTTGTTCCTGCCTTGTGCCCTGTGCTGGCTGGGATTGGCTCCAGCAGACCCCCGTGACCCTGTGTTAGGATATGGCAGGTTGAAAAATAAATGACTGACTGACTGACATATTTTGTTATGTTGCAGCTTTATGCTAGAATTGTTTAAATTAACTTTTTTCCTTCATCCAATAGCATTAAATACCCCAGACTGACAAAGTTAAAACAGAATTTCAGATACTGTTGAAGATTTATTAAGAATAAAAACTGAAATATCACTTTGACACAAGTCTTCAGATCCTTCACTCAGTACTTCATTAAAGCCCATTTGGCAGCCACTATAGCCTGGAGTCTTCTTGGGTATGATGTGACCTACAGATGGATTTGGGGATTTTCTACCATTCTTTTCTGCAGATCCTTTCAATTTCTTTCAGATTAGATGCAGACTGTCAATTGGCAGCTATGAGTTGCAGGTCTTTCCAGAGATTTTTGACTGGGATCAAGTTTGGGCCCTGGATAGACAACTCAAGGACATTCTCAGAGTTGACACTAAGCTACTCTGTGTTGCCTTTTACTTTTTGCATAGGATTATTGTCCTGTTGGAAGGTGACTTTTCAACCCAGTCTACATTCAAGAGGACTGTGGAGCAGGTTTTCACTATACTTGGTACTGTTCAGCTTTCCCTCAAACCTGATTAGTCTCCCAGTTCCTGCAACTGAAAAACAGATTCATGCTGCCACCACTATGCTTCTCTATTAGAATGGTATTGCGCAGGTGTTAAGAAGTCTCCTCCAAACATGACACTTAGAACTGAGGTCAAACAGTTCAATCCTGGTTTCACAAGACCAATAAAACTTGTTTCTCCTAGTCTTGAGAGTCCTTGCAAACTCAAAGCTGGCTTTTATGTGTCAGTGCTCAGCATCAAAGCGCAAGCCCTGGGTGGGAAATGAACCATCATCCCTGTGGCTAACAGTCCAGCCCATTAGTGCTTGACATTGCTGAATGCTGTTGTAATATGTAAAAATAAAGCTGTGTTGATATATGTTTGTATGTGTAACTGTTTCACTATCACACAAAAACAGCTGCAACATTGTGATAAAAATTGGGAGATGACTCAGACATAGTCCAACTTAGAATTCAGGCTTGATGCTCACTGGGGGAGTGGAAGGAGTGTGGTAGTGTATCAACAGAGAAACAACACTGGACAGATTGCATTGGTGATGTAATGGTTAGCACACTTGCCTTCAAAGCAGTCCATTGATTCCCTGCCATCCCACTTTTCATTTATTTGATTAAAGATTTCCCTTACTATTTTTTGCCATATCCCCACACTGCCCTGGAAGGGGCCATATTGTCTCTGGGGTTATTTATTGAAATTTCAAGTTGTAAATGGTATCTGTCAATTACAACACCATGGCAACCTGCCCAGTGCTGTTTCTCGGTTGTACATGAAACCATGCTCTGTTAATCAGTTCAAATAGTCGTAACCCAACTGCTGAGCCACATATTATAACAAATTGGGATATATTGTCTAAAGAGAATTACATTTTCCAACTTTAAATTTACAGCTTTTAAATAATAACCTGGGTAAAGCCAAATAACACAGCTAGTAATAAATACTATTTTATCGTAATTAAACAATATTGTATGAGGAAAGTGATAAAACAGAGGCTTTTATACTAATTCACAAAGTAAATACTGATAGCACACACAGTCTAGTGTACATTTAACCATTCATAAACTCACTTAATCCACGTTATCCCTTTGGATTCACATGGAGAGTGCAATTCAGGAACCAGTTTATTGAAAGGCAAACACCCACCCAAAGTCACTCATACAAGACCAATTTAGTAGTGCCAGTTAATCTTATAACCGTGTTTTTGGGATGGATTAGAAGAACCAAGAAAAGCTTGTATTAGCTGTAGGGAGAATTTGCAGGCTGCACACAGTCATTGTCATAAAGATTAGAACCAGTCAACTGGGTCATTGCAAACATTGGACCACCTAGACTGACTATACTAAATAATTCATACAATAGCCCCTTTTAGAAAAATGAAAAATAATGTATAGTAATCTTCAGACTTGTATTCGACATGCTGTAGATAGATTCAGGTAGCTGCAGCTCATGGGTGTTGTCACTTTGTTGGGGCCCATCATGTGTCCTAGTATTTATGTGGATGTGGAAGCTCTAACATACAATACAATGCTTCCCTTTGGGATTTATGTGATTCAGAGTATGATTGGCTCAGCATGTTTCTGTTTTAAGGTCTGGTTTGCTGTGAATCTTTTATTTCTGAGATGGACTTGCGCTCCTAGGTTTTAAAATGAACAGATACTGTGTTACTTCTGTTAAAGTAAGTAAATCAAGAAGATCTTTTTTGGTCAATGCTGGATTGACAAGTACTCTAGATCACCTCAAGAATCACTTATCCTGATGGCACTGATTTAAACATCCATCTGTCAGCTTCTTCCTGTCTGATCTCATCTGTGCCTGAAATGCATTTAAAGTAGTACAAGGTAAATGCTAGCTAGTCAGTCAATGTTTGTGTTTTTGTGTTGTTCTTCTTTGTTTATTTTTTTTTTGTAATGTTCCCTATTTAATCTACAGGACATTTTCTGCTGATGAAATATGTTCTTTTTTGGGATTGTTTTTTACAGTTTCAGTTGTTCTGTAAAAATGTAATCTTCCCACAAATGACAGCTTTTCAGCTTTTTTTGTAGCTTAGGGTCATTATGAAATGTCTGATGCTGACCTCAATGTCTGACTATGTGTTTGGTTTTCCCCCTTTCTTTTAGGCCAAAGAGTTCTGCTTTGGGGTGAATAATGAGCCATACCGCTGTGAGATGGGGTACTGCTGTGGTGAGACAGAATGCTGCACCTACTACTATGAGCTCTGGTGTATGTTTATTTGCTTTTCTCTTGCTTGTCTCAGTTTCAAGTCTCAAGACTTTGATGTGTTGAGTCCTACTGCAAATACAAATGTTGTTCAGTATACCCTTAAATCATATAGTTTGATAGAGAAAGCAATCACAAAGCATGCAATTACAGCAAAATATTATGAGCAGACGCCATGGTAGTTAGGGGTTTTCTTCAATGTTTACATTTACCAACAAACAGTTTTTAGTGTTCAGTTGGCTTTAGGCCAGTGATTTTCATAATGTGTACATCCGTCAGCCCCAGCTGTGTCCCAGTAAACCTAGGTCTAAATTTATGTTAAGTAGCTTCGTATTGATTATCCCTTATCAATAGTTATGAAATGTAGTTTTATTTATAAATTGTCCCTAGGCTCTAAGCTGAAGAATGATCTCAAAAAAGATGTGTAAAGTATGATATGCAAAGTTTAGCCAGCCTTAGGCCTCTGTTCAATCTATCACATGAGAAATGATCAGTTCTGGCTACTGCAGTAGTGGACATTCTTTCTTGTTGTTGCTTTTCAGGGTTTTGGCTTGTGTGGAGTGTCATCATCATGCTCAGCTGCTGTTGTGCCTATAGGCACAGACGAGTCAAAATGCGTCTGCAACAAGAACAGCGGCAGAGGGAAATCAGCTTGATGGCATACCAGAGTGCCTCTAGCACATTTATTTCTCCACCACCCATCAACTTCAGTGAGTATGCCAAGAGTGAAAACTTGATTTTAATACTCATTATACACTGATGGCTATAAAAAATGGAAAATTTAAGGGTTAAGTATTGAAAGAAGGACATTTTTAAAAGGTGTCATTTTATTGTTCAGGTGTAAATGTCTTATTAGAAAAATAATGATTTTACATAATGCCACTTTGAGCAAAATGTAATTAGGGAAAATTATTTTGCTTTTTTCATGTTACCAGTATGGCTTGACCAGTCTAAATTGCAATCAAATTTTTGTAATGTAAATTTAATGTCACAGGGTTGACACAGCCTATTCTAGCAACATTGGGCACAAAGCAAGATCCAGTCCTAGACAGAGCTCCAGTCTATTGTCAGGCCCACTGGCACACTGGCATTTATGCTATACCCTATCTACCCATCCCCAATATGTGAATTTTCAGTTAATCACCAGTTTAATTACTGCTTGGTAAGTGTTTGGTTGTAGGGAATGCTTGCAGAGACTATGCCCCACTAAGGCAAAGAATTGAAGAGAATAACACAGACCAATAAATTAAATCGGAATCAGTTTTTATCACAAGTATGGGAGTGCGACATATAAGTGCTGATAATCAAACTCAGTTCTCTGATCTTGGACACAACAGCCCTAACTACTGTACCACTAGCTCATCGTAGCAAAGGTGCGGAGTACCCAGACAACCTACTAAACATATCAATAAAATCCTTAAATACCATATGAGGACCTAAAAATTGTCTGGCTAAACAGCATGCCATTCCTTCACTAACTAAGTACCCAGACCCATAAAGTGTAATTTTTTAAATGTATCTGTCCATCTGTTTGTCCATCCAAACCCCTTGTTCCATTTACTAGCATTATAAAATGCTAGAAGATGATTGACTTTCATTGTTACTTGCAAGCCCCTGCCCTGCTTTATTTTCTGTAAAATGTACATATGGAAATACACAGAGCATAATTTTAGTATTTAGAAAAAAGGCAATATATAAATATTTAAAAGTACCCAAGAAAATGAAACGTGCATACCATAAATAAAAGTCTCAACAGGTGCTAAAAAATAGCACAGTTGGGCATGAAATCTGTGAAACTGCCAGTTTTTGCTTATAGGATGGAAAAGAGGTAATTCCTTTGAATCCTCCTTTGAGACATAAGGAAAAGGATGATGCCTTCAGTATGATTTTTTGTATGGTTGGATCATGTCTACATGGCTACAGTCGAGGGTAATCTAGATTAATTGATTAATCAAATTGCCTTGGTGTTACAATGGTAGAGACACAGCCTTTTGATTCTATCATATACTCTGGGATCCACAGCAATAAAGTAGGCACATGAAAAGGTGAAGCATATCAAGACAGAACATAACATTTGAATGATGAAAGATGAATTTGATTTTTAAAAGATGAATCATATCAAGACAGAACATAAAATTTGAATGTTATCATCATTTAAACCAATTTTTTGGTTTTTATGACATTATCCTTTTTAGCGTTAGACCCGAGCGTTACTCGTGCTGTGAAAACCATGGTAAAAGCATTAGTCCCAAGTGTCACTTGGGCAACTGTACGGATGTATCTTGTGTAAGCGTTAGAACCGAGAATCACTTCAGTTGTAAAAGTGCTGTCAGTGCTGCCATTTCTAGGAGGAATTATGTATGAGTGCAGGTTTTCACTAATTATGAATTATGAAATATCTATGCTTTACCAGCAATGAAGACTTTGATAAGAATACCCATCCAGCACCCAGACTGAAGAAAAGCTGGGATATATACCAGGCCTCTGTAGCAAAATTTCGGAGGGTTTACATTCCTGACCATGATGTCAGCATTGAGGAAAGTTTCATGGCTTATAAAGGCAGACTGTCATGAATACAGTACATCACACCTTTGAGAGCAAGATTTGGTATAACGTTTTATGAGCTTTGTGAATCTAAAATGGGATACATTTCAAATTCAGTTCTGTACATAGGGAAAAGGGCCAATGTTTGATCCAAAATACTATCAGTGCAGCGTTGATATGTCATCGGTGCTGACTTTGATAGATGCTGTGCTGGATCAAGGTTACTGTGTAACAATGGACAATTTTTATACTTTGCCAGAACTATTTGACATCTTGCTGCAAAGAAGGACTGACGCATATGGAACAGTGCATCCCATCCATCGTGGCATGCCTGAAGACTTTGGCAGAGCTACAGTATCTCACAAAAGTGAGTAAACCCCTCACATTTTTGTAAATATTTTATTATATCTTTTCATGGAACAACACTGAAGATATGACACTTTGATACAATGTAAAGTAGTTAGTGTACAGCTTGTATAACATTGTAAATTTGCTGTCCCCTCAAAATGACTCAACACACAGCCATTAATGTCTAAACCACTGGCAACAAAAGTGAGTATACCCCTAAGTGAAAAATGTCCAAATTGTGCCCAAAGTGTCAATATTTTGTGTGGCCACCATTATTTTCCAGCACTGCCTTAACTCTCTTGGGCATGGAGTTCACTAGAGCTTCACAGGTTGCCACTGGAATCCTCTTCCACTCCTCCATCCACTAATCCATGACGACATCACAGATCTGGTGGATGTTAGAGACCTTGCAGTCCTCCACCTTCCGTTTGAGGATGCCCCACAGATGCTCAATAGGGTTTAGGTCTGGAGACATGCTTGGCCAGTCCAGCACCTTTATCCTCAGTTTCTTTAGCAAGGCAGAGGTCGTCTTGGAGGTGTGTTTGTGGTTATCATGTTGGAATACTGCCCTGCGGCCCAGTTTCCGAAGGGAGGGGATCATGCTCTGTTTCAGTATGTCACAGTACATGTTGGCATTCATGGTTCCCTCAATGAACTGTAGCTCTCCAGTGCCAGCAGCACTCATGCAGCCCCAAACCATGACACTCCCACCTCCATGCTTAACTGTAGGCAAGACACATTTATCTTTGTACTCCTCACCTGGTTGTCGCCACACACGCTTGAAACGATCTGAACCAAGTAAGTTTATCTTGGTCTCATCAGACCACAGGACATGGTTCCAGTAATCCATGTCCTTAGTCTGCTTGTCTTCAGCAAACTGTTGAAGACAAGTTTGCAGGCTTTCTTCATCTTTAGAAGAGGCTTCCTTCTGGGATGACAGCCATGCAGACCAATTCAATGCAGTATGTGGCGTATACTCTGAACACTGACAGGTTGACCCCCTACTCCTTCAACCTCTGCAGCAATGCTGGCAGCACTCATAGTACGTCTGTTTTCAAAAGACAACCTCTGGATATGACGCTGATCACGTGCACTCAACTTCTTGGGTCGACCATGGCGAGGCCTGTTCTGAGTGGAACCTGCCCTGTTAGACCGCTGTATGGTCTTGGCCACCGTGCTGCAGCTCAGTTTCAGGGTGTTGGCAATCTTCTTATAGCCTAGGCCATCATTATGTAGTGCAACAATTCTTTTTTTCAGATCCTCAGAGTATTCTTTGTCACAAGGTGCCATGTTGAACTTCCAGTGACCAGTATGAAGGAGTGTGAGAGCGAACAAACCTGCTCCCCTTTCACACCTGAGACTTTGTAACACTAATGAGTAATATGATACCGGGGAGGGAAAATGGCTAATTGGGCACAGTTTGGACATTTTTCACTAAGAGGTGTACTCACTTTTGTTGCCAGCGGTTTAGGCATTTATGAGCTGTGAGTTACACTGACTACTTTTACATTGTATCAAAGTGTCATATCTTCAGTGTTGTCCCATGAAAAGATATAATAAAATATTTAGAAAAATGTGAGGGGTGTATTCACTTTTTGGAGATACTGTAAATTACTGTGAAGTGAGCTAGTAGCTTGGCAAAAGGTTAAAGTGCTTGCGCTGAATTGGAAAGACAAGAAAGGTGTTTGTCTTCCTAGCACCGAACATAATGCAGCTACAGTTACTATACACGCAAAAAGCAGCAAGCAGGCTAGAAAGCCTTGTTCTCTGGTGGACTGTGTATCAAGAATTGACTTTCTATTCCATTATACGGAGGCAAAAAAAGAAATACTACCAAGAGACATTTCGTCATCTCGTGTAACAGTGCATTTGGGAATGCGTTCGTCTTATACAAACAAAAAGCTGGCAAAACTGTATCTCATGTAAACTTTACATGCCAGATTGTAGAACAAATCATTGCCGCACATCCACTCTCCACACAACTGCTAAAGAGACGCAGATCAATCCAGAGTGTCTTATTGGTAGACATTTTATTGATTATATACCTCTAACAGAAAAAGAAAAAACGGAATCCAACTCGTACCTGTTTAGCATGATGTTCAAAAACTGATAAATCTAGAAAGAAAATCCAAAAAGAAACATGCTGTTATTGTCCCAACTGTGACATTGGATTGTGTCTTTCACCATGCTTTAAGATTTACCGCACAAAGGACTAATTTTGAGATTGTATACTCTTTTGGCATCATTACCAGTATTATTGTTACTGTTATTATTTTTATTATTATTATTATGTAATTTTATTATTTTTATTCATCATTACCATTATTATTTGTATCATTATTATAATTTTGAGATGTAATAAAAATGTAATTTTCATGCCAAAAAAATTTAATGCTTTTTAAGATTTTTTGGAATAAAATGTAGCACTAAGGAGGTTAATAGAGTGATTCAGTTTACATTCTTATTGTTAAACTTGTTTACACTTAAAGCATCATTAAATATCATGAGGAGTTACTACATACACTCGTAAGCTGACTTGTCATAAACGTTTAGGTGGTTGGTGGGGTGGCTGGTTAGGGGGTTGTTATCAAAAGATTCAGCAGGAATGGACCACAGTATCCGTTTTGTGTAAACAAAACACTCAAATCTCCAATGAGATTGATTTGAATTCACTGCTTAAAAACTTGTATTTGTAGAGTTTACATTTTTTATTAAACAACCACAGCAATAATAATAGTCTCTGACCAGAGTAGCATAGGAGACACACATGTAACAAAATATTTTATTAGCATAATAACTTGACTATATCACAGGCTTTGAGTGTATTGCTTAAGGTTTAATTCAGAGTCTAATATAAATACCTCATAAATGGGCTTACATTAACACATCATTGCCTTGTTTTTCACTGCCATTGTTGATTTGATTGATGACACTATTCACATTTGCTCTGAACCTGCCAAAAAGTTTCTGTAGTCACCTCTCGACAAAGTCTCTGCTATTCTGCATTAAGTGGGTGGTGATATTGTGTATTCTACATACATTGCAGTGAATACACTTAATAGGAGTCATGAGTCAAAGTTTAAAGGTGATTGTAATATTTAATTGTAAGTGTCTTTTGGTTTACATTGGGCTAGTCTGTTCATTTCAGAGCCCTACGGTAAATTACATTTTTGTGTTTATGAGGCTGCTTTGGTAAGATTATGATTTTGCTCTCACCATCATCCTACGGTACTTTTAGAAATGTACAGACTAAGGCACGTGCAGTATGGAGGTTTCACTTCAGATTTACCATTGTGACTTCTCTTTCTTAGCATCACTGTGGGATTAGGAAGGTAATTGACCCACTGACCATAAAAGACAGTGTTCATGCATATGACAGCAGCATTAAGTTAATGGAAACACCAAACGTTGATTGGACGTCAGTCCATTGTAGGACACACTCTTGCACATATACCCATTTGCTCACTCATGAAGTCAAGATGAGGATGTATACACTCCACACAGGCATTGTCTTCTAGGCTGTTACTTTTCTGGCACTTGAAATTGTAAACAATAGCAAAATAAATCTTTTAAGGTCTTGAAATATATTAGGAACATTAGGTAGCGGAGTAAAAATACTAAGAATCTTTGATATTGTACTTGAGCTAATGGAAAGAAATTTGCTGTTTCTGCCATACATCTCATATCCCAAATCTGATTCTGATCTCATGGTACTATTTCACCATGCTCCAAGAAGCATTCTACTATATTTTTAAATGGTTTGGAGTCAGACAGCTTCTTCCAGTCAAAGAATTGTATCCTGTGACTTTTAAATGCTTTTTTGAAATAAGCAGCACCCTGTTGTGGGTTTGTGGAGGGGGGATGATCTTCTTTATTTTATTTTTTTTTTAATTGTAATTTTTACATCCATGCAAGTCAGCTGTTGACTTAAAATAGCATGTATTAATGAAGGAGATTTCGTATCCAGATGGCCTTCAGTATAATTAAAAATTTATTATGTGCAAATCTGAGAGAGGATGGCACAGTGGTTAACACTACTGCCTCACAGTTTTATGAATCTGGGCTGCGTTTCTGGTTTCACTGTTAGCATTGATTTTACTCATTCTCCTTATGTCTGTACTGCCCTCCTGTGTTCCAACGACATATATGCTTTAAGAGGATGCTTGATTTGTTGTGTTTGATTACCCAGTGCTGGGCCTCCGAAGCTTTATACTATAAAAATGGATCTCTGAATAATATACATTATTTTTTTTTATGAGTTAAGTAATTACTTTCATACCTTTAGACACCAGATTTAAGCAATTTTATATTGTACTCAACAGGCTACATAAAATTTGCCATCTTTATTTTTTCTGTTTTGAAGGATTCTGGACAAACTGCAAGCTTCCCGCTTATGAGGAAATAGCAGGTCATCCACCAACCCCTCCTCCCCCCTACTCCGAAACAGATGGCAGCCCTGGTCCACATGCTGACATTCTCCTAAGCCCGCCAAGCTCAGTGCTACTGATGGTGAATTCACCAGCACAAACACAAGAAGAGGAGCCTAGCAGCTGCAGCCAAGACATTACAGCCCCTGGAAATGAGGAGCCTAATTTAAACTCGCCAAACTCTCACTCTGCTTCTTTAGGAGAAGAGGTAAATGATTTGGAGGGAGCATTGGATCGGCATGTCCAAGAAGAAAGCGCCCCAGAGTCTCCAGGTTCAGAGCCCCTTGGTGTAGAGGGTTTGGAGGATCCAAGCACGCGCAGGAGACATGTGACTGGTGACTCTGGCATTGAGGTGTGCATCTGTCACATGGATGACAACTCTGGCTCAGAGGATGATGATGGAGAATGCTGCCAGGCTAGGATCCCAAAAACCGCTGAGCAGGAAGCCAGTAAGCAGACACAATCTGTTGCTAAGGCAACAGAGAGAAGTCACCTGGTATAGACAAGTTGTGGCTTTCATCCCAATGTCACGTCTTTAGATCAGATATTCTTTGAGAGGTAATGTGACAATGAAAAGTAGTCTTGATCAGATGATTTATCTGACGGTCAGGAGTCTCATGAAAGCTGGTTAAACGGAGAGTCTTTTGGATGTGAGCGTGACTAGTGTGTGGAAAGCTTAAGCAAATGCAGCCATTGCTTTTCTTTTCCTTAATTGAGCCATCTATATTGTTTCACTAAATAAGAGCATCTAGGAAAGATGACTAAGAATATGTTGACTTGGCACCTGATTGAGCTGGTCAAGCAAATTTGGATTGTGCTTGCACTATTTCATTCCCTCCTCTCACAGACCAAGTCTACTGGAACTGTTCAGAAGGATGCCAATATGGTGAAACAGCTTACATATTATTTTTTTTTTCTTTTTTTACTATGTAGGCATTTTCAGCAAGTTCTGCAGCACTGATGGTTTGAAAGCTGTTTTGTTGACAGACAGAAAGTAGCCAATGTGTTATATCCAATCACACTAGTCACTCAAAGAAGGAATATTTGTGAGGTTGAATGCTAAATACTGGGATAGGTTATGCAATACCACACACAATTTTACACACCTTCCTTTATATCCGAGTGCTTTATCTGTTAGTAATGGCCAATACTCTCTTGGAGTAGCTCTGAGGTATACATGTTTTTTTGTTTTTTTTTTCTTTTTTATTAATTTGATGTGATCCTGCTTAAAAAGAGAGCTTTTTTCTGTCATTTCAAGTACCAGAGTGTACTTTAGAGAATTAACATCTATTTATCTTTAGCAAGCTATCATCTTATTCAGACAGAAACACTGGTATCTGATTGTTGAGGGCTTTCATGAGTCTCCATAATCTCTTCATCTTAATTAATTTTGCTAGCCTCCTGTAGCTTGTCACGGCACTTGGCGGATAAGCGACTGACCCTCAAATGGAGTTTCCACTCACTTCAATGGGCAACGTGCACTGTAAATTGAAAGCGATCTGGCAGCCCTTCAACTGCCGAGAGGCCTAGGTGCCCTTGTATGTTTTGTAGGGTCTAGTGAAACATTTCTTTCTGGTGCTATTTTGCACAACTTTTGACTGTTATTTCTTAGGCTGTGGGGAAATGCTCTGACTTGGAAAAGCACCAGAATTTAAACACTGCATGGCCTGGCTTGTCCATGCAGAGCGGCTTCCCTCACGCCACAAGTTTATGATGTCTCTTTGATTCCTTAAAGCCAGTGGGTGCCTGCATTCTTCATGGTTGCCTGGCAATGGCATGTCCATGATTAAGAAAGGGCTATTTCGATTTTTTTTAGTGTGTGTGTGTTAGTGTATTTTTTTTTTCAACAGCACAGGAGCAATTGAGACAGTTTGCTTCTTTTGTGCCATGAAACAAACCAGAGATTTTTTTTTTTTTTAAATGAAGCAGGCAGGCATGGTGCTATGACGATGCCAGCCACATATGTCTATGCACCTTTATATTGATGTGAGTCAGAGTGATAAAGAGACATGCAACTGGTCACCTCAGCTTCCTGGTGTGCAGTTCACAATCTCTGGTCTCAATTTGCACTGAAAAGCAGAGGTGCACCATGTCAGCCATGGAGAACCTCATGTGGTTGCTGTTTATTTCTTACAGTCAGTTTTTATTATCTAGTTACAGTACTTCTAACAGATATTGGAGAAACCTTTTTAAAAAGAAAATCCAATTTGTTTAACCAGAAGTCATTTCCTGCCTTTATTTGGATTCCTGGTTTAAGTAGTCAACTTGTCCAAGTCTTTAAGTAGACGAAAATGCAGACAAGGTAATGTTTTTCTGAGGACTGTATTTTGTAAAGAGAAGTTAACTTCTACGTGTGTGTGTGTGTGTGTGTGTGTGTGTGTGTGTGTGTTTTTAAAAAACAGCCAATTTTTGATGAGCATATTACCAGCGCAAAAATCCTCTGAGCAAGTCCTCAGACCCCATCATTTGTGCCTGTGTTTGCTCATCGGCTGCTACTTTAAATAAAAAAAAGCTTCTAAGAATAAGAAATTAACTGAATTGTTTTGTAAAAGAAGACATTTGAGAAAATGAAAATGACATTTTTTGAGAAAACAGACCTGCGTTTTGATTTAGCATTAGTTCAGTTAAAAGCAGGAATTGACTTCCAGTGCAGGGATTTGTTGGAATAAACCGCAGCATTTGTGTTGGGTCATTTACTAAGTTTGAGGACCACTGTTGTGAAGGATTCCCCCTTTTCCATCACAAGAAGGCACTTGCAGAGTTGCTTTTTTTTTAGGAATTTAGGATAGATACTTTTTTTTTCTTTTTAAAGTGATGCTGAACTGGTGTCTTAGGAACAACTTGTTGTCTCATCTTGTATTGGTCATATAATCAAACCCTACAGGTTTATATTTTTTGCAGTGATGTGTAATTGCACCGCTGGCAGGGACTGTTCCACTACTGCTTTCAGATTTGCTTTGACTTCTGCACTGCGGAATTCTCTGAACGTAATTATAACTCATTAGACTGCCAGTGGACTCCACTGTGGTCCCTAAAGGCACTTTTAGTTTGGGGTGCACTGAATTACTATAACCAGACCACTAGCACTTGTTTCAAATTATGCGAAGGGTTAAGCAATATGTAGCATATCAGTAACACTTTCAGGTCAGACAATCAGCCTTCCAGTCGTATAAAGCAGAGATCATTCTGGGGCGCTCTTGTATGAAACCGCTGTGTACAGTGAACCAGCCCAAGGCAGGGTTGAGCTTTCAGTGACTCAGATTTGGTTTTCCTTGATTAAAAAATGAATAAATAATCTGGCCCCGTTGAACTGCATGTGTAACCACTAAAGACTATAGTCTTAATAAAACTGGAGCTTCTAGAAGTCTGTTAGTAGATAACCAACGTCTTGTATATCCATCTGCGATTGTGACAAGGGTGTCGGCATAGGTAAAAGGAGATTTTCAGAAGGATCAGTTTAAAATTAAAGTACAGGCAGAGGAAAAAACAAATGCCTCCCTGTCAGCTTGGCTATGCTGTTATCTATGCTGATGCTCTAAAGAGGTGCGTCCGTGTCTTTGACACCAGTAGAGTCACAATTTGAAATAAATGCAACCCAGAAAAAGAAGCACCTATACTTGATACCAAACCTTGAAGTTCCAGGAGGTTCTTTTGCAATCGGAAGACTCAATGATGAGTGTCTCTGCATACTGGGCAATATCGTGGGGATTACCAATCTGGAATGATGTCAGTGTAATAAAATATTTATCATTTTGGCAGAAAACTGGATTCAGTTTTTTATCAAAATAAAACTTAAGATAATGCACATTGCTGTGGTTTGTGTAAGTTTGTCTGCTCCCATTTAACCAACCACTCTAAAAGTAGAATTCTTAAATGTTCATTAGATTTTCAATTGAATTAAAACTCTCCATATAATGAGAAACGTGTTTTAAATTGATACATAGCAATAATCGCCATTTCTTGTTAATCAAGGTTGTTAAGCTTGATTGAACGTTTGTTTTCTGAACGGAATCATTTAGAGAGAAGTGACTGTTTTAAATGTTGGTCATTTAAAGTCCGACTCTATCTTTACAGACTTACATTCCCCTCAGGAAGTATTCAGATCCCTTCATTTTTTCACATTTTGTTATGTAGCAGCTTTGTGCTGAAATCATTGTTTAAATTAATTTTTTCCCTACACATCATGTAGCACTCAATACCTCAGAATTACAATGCGAAAACGGGACGTTCGGTATTTTTGAAGCTTTATTAAAAATAAAACACAGAAATCTCGCACTGACACAAGTAGTCAGACCCTCTACTCGGTATTTCATTGAAGCGGCTATGGCAGCAGGTCTGACCTGACAAGCTTTTTCTGCCATTCTTCGCTGCAGATCCTCTCAAGCTGTGTCAGGTAGATGGAGACCATCAGTGGACAGCTGTCTTCAGGTCTCTCCAGAGGTGTTTGATTGGGTTTATGTCTGGCTGGGCCACTCGACAACATTCCCAGAGTTAACCCTACGTCACTCCTGTAATGTCTCTTATTTGTGTTTAGGGTCATTGCCCTGTTGGAGGGTGAACCATGGGTCAAGTCTCAAGTCTAGAACATTCTCATTAAGAGTATCTCTGTACTTTTTTTGCTTCAGCTCTCCCTCAACCCTGACCTGAAAAACAACCCCACAGCATGACGGTGCCGCCACCATGTTTCAGTTTCACTATTGGAATGGTGTGGCACTGGTGACGAGCAGAGCCCAGTTTCCTCCAGACGTGAGGCTGAACAGTTCAAACTTGGTTTCATCAGACCAGTCGTTTTGGTGCCTCTTTTTTTTTTTTTTTTTTTTGCAAACTTCAAATGGGCTTCTTGCACTGAGGAGAGACCCCCATCTGGCCACTCTGTCATAAAGCCCAGGTCAGTGTTGTGGTGATGATCATCCTTCTGGAAGTTTCTGCCGTTTCCACACAGGTTCCTTGGAGCTCAGCCAGAAAAACCATTAGGGTTTTGGTCACCTCTCTTACCATGGCTTTTCTCCCCTAATTGCTCAGTTTGGCTGAGCAGCCAGCTCTAGGAAATGTTGTAGTTGTTTCCTCCATTTGAGATTTGAGAATGATGGAAGCCACTGTGTTCTTAGGAACCTTCAATGTTACCGCCGTTTTTTCTTAGCGTTTTCCCAGATCTGTGTCTTGACCCAGTCCTTCTAAGTTTTTCAGGCAGTCCCATTGACCTCATGGCTTGGTTTTTGCTAAACTACGGGACAGCCCATCGACAGCTGCATGCCTTTCCTAATGTCTAGTAACTTGAATTGACCACAGGTGGACTCCAAACAAGATATAAAAATAACTCAACGATGATCAATAGAATGGGATTCACCAGCCAGATTTCAAATGTCACAGCAAAGGGTTTGAATGCTGGTGTCAATGTGAGATTTCAGCTTTTTTATTTTTGATACATATGCAGACAGGTCTAAAATCCTGTTTTCACGTTGTCATTCCCATGTGTTGAGTGTTGCTTGAGGAGGGGAAAAATGTGAAGGAGTCTGAATACTTTCTGTATTTAATAAATATTTTGAGGTAATGGACTCGGGTGTCAGTGGTAGCACCGCTGTCACACAACAAGGAGGCCGCAGTTTGTGACCTACATGGAGTTGACACGTTCTCCCTGGAGTTACCTCCTAAGGTCCAAAGTTATGCAGGTTGGACAGATAGTCAACTCTAAGTTGTCCCTGTGTGTGTTCACTCTGGAGTGGGATTGCTCCTGCCATGTGCCTGATGCTTGCTGGTTTAAGCTCATCGCTTCCTCACAACCCTGCTCAGGATAAAGCAGAATTAGAAACTGGATGAAAGCGTGGGCTCTGTTATCAGTCATTCATTCTTCTTCTGATTCTGCTATTCTGGGAGCACTGAGTGAATGGCAGGACAGACTGTGGACCAGCAGACCAGTTCATCACAGGACACAGTCACTCCAGCCACTTCTGAGTGGTCAAACAACCAAACTTGTACATCTCACAAAAAACGAGGATGGATAATATGTATACGGGTGTGGGTGGGCAAAAGTAGGTTTGCAGTTGCTTGTATAGAAAAAGACATACAGGTTATGATTATTACAATAGCTTTATTAACTCCAAAGAATGGCACAATGCGCTTTGGTACCCTCTTGTAGGTGCTCAGATTAGAGTAAATGTACTTTTGCCCACCCTTGGGGATAGTGACTTTATGCCAGTGCTTGTGAGGCGGCAGCATTAACCGCTCTGCGGCCTCCCTGGCACCACAAAGCCTGAACGTTCTTTGCCTGATGTGGACCTGAATGCAGTGCAATGATGCCAGAGTGCTCTGCTCTGCTCTTTCAAAGGTCCGTGGAACTAGACTCAGGTTTTCGCTTGACACATTTTCACTGTTGTAGTTTGGGTTTCCTCCCAAATCCCACTGACCTGCACATTTGCTTAGTTTACGGATGACTTGTCCCAGTATGAGGCGGTGCGCCATCCAGTACGGGTTGCTGCCCTGTGGCCAGTGCTACCTTGGCATGGATTTTAATGGGGTCATCACCACTTGGCTTCATTATGCAAGGAACGCACTCCAGTTCAGAGCTTTGCAGAGCTGTCTGGTTTTGCCATCTTTCATTTATGACAAAAATAATTTTGCCTTGCAGGAGATGGGAACATTTGATTTAAGGTGAGTGATAGAGTTTAAAAACAAAAAGTTTTATTGACTGTTCATGCTAAGAGAATCCACAACTGAAAAGGTTTGGGATTGTTATTTAAAACCACTAGGGGGCTCTGCACCCTGCTAGCTTAGCTCGCCATCCCCCATGTGGGCCCTACCCGCTAGTCATATCCCAGATCTGACGCTTGCGACGTATCGTGCTTTGTTTTTGGATAAACACGAATATCAACTCTGTCTTTCGAAATTATTAGCGCTGACAATTCCTCACATATTGGTTTATTATATACAACACCTTCCACAATTATTGGCACCACTGGTTAAGATGTGTTCTTAGGCTTCTAATAAATTCTTTTTTTTTTCCAAAAAATAAAAATATAAGCTCAGAACACAAAAAAGAGACAAATCCAACCTTTAATTGAAGTACATTTATTCTTTAGGGAAAAAATCCCACATTAAGAAATACATTTTTTACACGAAATTATGTGTGCCACAATTAATTGGCACCCCTAACAATTCCTATATAATAAATGTAGAGAAAAGCCAAGCAAAATGACACCTTTGATTGGCTAACTAAAAAGATTACAATATGTAAGCTTTCGAGGCAACTCAGTTCCCCCATTTGTTCAGGCCTTTTCGTCAGGCAAAGAAGAAGGGGCCTGAGTTGCGTCAAAAGCTTACATATTGTAATCTTTTTAGTTAGCCAATCAAAAGTGTCATTTTACTTGGCTTTTCTCTACATTCATATTGGCTAACACGGTACAACACCTAGTACTATAAAATAAATGTAATTGAAGTATTTTTGTAATTTCTAGTTTAGTTTATAAAGTTGATCAGAGTAAATCGGAACTTTTAATTAGTAATTAATGACTCCCTGTGTCCCTGGGGTATAAATATGACGTGACACATAGTTCTATTGCTCTTTGCCACTCTTCAACATGGGAAAGACAAGAGAACATGCCGTTCAAGTAAGGCGGATGTGTGTCGACCTTCATAAGTCAGGTAATGGCTACTCGCCAAAACCTGCCAGTATCTACAGTCAGAGGAATAATAAAGAAGAGTAAAACAACAGGAACAGTGACAAACATGGCCGGACGAGGACCACCACACAAAGTGAGCAGGATGGTAAGAGAAGTAAAAAATTCTCCCAAGCTCACTGTCAGGGAACTGCACCAAAGAATGGGATCTTGGGTGGGGGGGTCACAAAGTCTCCATGACAACCATAAGATGCTATCTCCATGCCAACAAGCTGTTTGGGAGACATGCAAGGAAAAAGCCTTTTCTCACCTACAATCACAAATGTAAATGGAGTTTTCTAAGCGGTACTGGGACTTCAACTGGGACCGTGTGCTTTGGTCAGATGAGACTAAAATTGAGCTTTTTGGCAACAAACATTCTAAGTGGGTCTGGCATGAATCCAAGAATGTTGAAAAGCACCTCATGCCCACTGTAAAGTATGGTGGAGGATCTGTGGGGCTGCTTCTCTTCCAAAGGGCCTGGGAACCTTGTTAGTGTACATGGCATCATGAACTCCATGAAATACCAGGACTTTTTCAATCAAACTCTGGTGGCCTTTGCCAGAAAGCTGAAGATGGATCGTCATTGGATCTTCCAGCAGGATAATAACCCTAAACATATGGCAAAATCTACACAAAAATGGGTCAGCAGACACAAAATGAAGTTCATCCCATGGCCGTCTCAGTCCCCAGAACTCAACCCCATTGAAAACCTGTGAGGTGAACTGAAGAGGAGAGGAGCCAGGACTCTGGACGACCTAGAAAGAGTCTACAAAAAAGCCCTGTCTCTGTACTCTCCAACCTTGAGAAATGTTAGAGAAGAAGATTAAGTGCTGTCTTGTTGGCAAAAGGGAGCTGTACAAAATATTAACAGCATGTGGCACATATGATTTCATGTCAAAAATGTATTTCTTAATGTGGGATTTTTCTCCCAATGAATACATTTACTTCAATTAATGGTTGGATTTTTCTCTTTTTTGGGTTCTGAGCCTATATTGTTTGGGGGAAAAAAAAATTTATTAGAAGCCTAAGAACACATCTTAATCTTAACCAGGGGTGCCAATAATTGTGGAGGGCGCAGTATGCGACTGTGATCTTACGGATTCATATAGAAATCTAGGAAAACTTCTTTGTTTGTGTTTTTCAGATAAATTTCGTGTAAAGTGCAATACTTTTGGACGTATGGATTTGTATCCATTATTGGCTGTAGAATTTCTAATATGTCCGATCGTTTAACTCTTTCGATTCTTTGTTGCATCTCTTCTCCGTGATCACAAATATAAACCTGACTGAATTGTGGTTTCTTTGGAATTAAACTTGTAGTAGCTCTGTCGTATTTCATCTATGTGCATATATTCAATCTCTTTTTAATGTTCCGTTATTTCACCCAATAATAATTTCCATTTGTTAGTGCCAAAGTGATCTTTACTATCAGTTTTTTGAGACTTTTGAATTTTCGTACTTTCATCATCTCTAACCTGCTCTGCATGTGTTTAGCACCAACGTTTCTGAATTCTTTACGACGTTCTACTTTGTCTTCTACTCTTTCTCTTTTATTTCCACCCCCACTTGGACCTGCTAGGTTTCCAGTTCATCTCTTGGCACAAAGTCTCGTCTCACTCTCTGAAATTATCTCTCTGAAAATGTCTCGTTCCAAGATTTTCTTACAGAATAGATTTACTGCACTCCAGAGTTTATCGAGAGAGCAAAGATTACTGCACACTTACTGCAAGAGTTGGATGCAATGGAGCGAGTTGCTTTTGTGACTAAAAATGTTACTGACAGCGCCTAATGAAAGGATTCGCCCTTTTGTCAGTTTTCACCTTTTATTGTTATACAACATTGAATCCCAGTGGAGTTCATCCACAGAAAAATAATCTTTACAGTCAAAGTGACAAAAGACCTTTGCAAAGCAGTCTAAATTAATTATAAATATAAAACACGATCATTAATGGCATACACATTCACCTCCTTTATTATGACATCTCTAGATTCTCACTGGGGCAGCCAGACAGAAGTCACAGAATTACTGTAATGGAGACCACCCATCTGTAGTCTAAACCAGGGGTCCTCAGTCACAGTCCTGGAGGGCCGCAGCGGCTGCAGGTTTCATTCTAACCCTTTTTTTCTTAACGAGTTTTTGCTGCTAATTAACGTCTTGTGAATTTATTTTAATGGACTTGATTTTTAAGATTTGTTCCCCTGAACTTCTTCATCTTCCCTCTGAGTTGCTTCATTTCTTTCCTTAAGTGGCACCCAAACAGAAATGAAACGTGAAATAAGGGAGCCAGCAGAAGACCAGCTAACTCAGGGCCTCAAACTCTAACCAGTTCCTTCATTAGGCTCCGATTCTTGTCGTTAATTAAACTTGTTATTTAATTCCACGGCTTGTTCCTGCTCTCGTTGTGTAATAGCAGACATCTCTGAAATTGTGGCTTTTCTCATTTCTAAGAGTCCTGGTAAAATGTTTTGAGGACCTGAGCAGATCGACATTTCTGAGACCTTCATCGTTCTTAATTTTCAGATATTGTATGATGGACACCAGTTGTTTTTGGCTCATTTCTTTATGTCATTATTGTTTGGCTGCTTAAAAGGAAAAAGAAACAATTAAGGGGTCTGAGTCTCCAAGAGCAAGTCCATTAAAATGAATTCTAAAGAAGTTAATTAGCAGCAAAAACAGGTCACTCATTAAGAAAATGGTGAGAATGAAAACCTGCAGCCACTGCGGCCCACCAGGGCTGGAGTTGGCGACTCCCGGTCTAAACCAGGGTCCTCAGTCCCAGTCCTGAAGGGCCGCAGCGGCTGCAGGTTTTCATTCTCACCCGGTTAGTTAATTAGAAAGCAATTCTTGCCAGTAATTTAATCCCATGGCTTGTTCGTGCTTTAACTCTGCCATGTCAGGTCAGGTCATTCTCATATCCTGGATTTTCTTCCCCTTTCCGAGGATATCATCCAAGTGATTTGAAGGCTAAAACCGGATGAGGGATCCTCAGTGCTTCACTTTTTTCCCTTCACTTTCCTTCCAAGTATTTAACTAAACCCGATAGTGCATGATAAATACACACGGGTGTAAATGGTAACAAGCTAAGTGGAGCCATTAAAACCCAAGACTACGGCTGTTTAAGACTAAAATAAGCAATAAGGGTTCAAACTCTTAATGAGTGAGACAACTAAAGTGAAGCAGAAGGGATACTTGAGCAATAAGAGCTTCTTATTAAGCAATTGGGTTGGAACAAAAACCTGCAGCTACTGCGGCCCTCCAGGACCGTGATTGAGGACCCCTGGTCTAAACGCACCTACGTAAATGTAGAAGTCACTGAGTCTGTATGGTGCTGTACCCTACACAATGAAGACAAAAGAACACTTCGAGCAACACTGTGAAACAGGGATTGAAAAGCACAAATCAGGGGATGGAGGCAAGAAAAATCTCCCAAGTCGCTGGATATCCCCCCGGAGTTCAGCTAAATCAGACATTGAGAAAAGGAAAAAGGTACGGCAGAGCTGTCCACAAACATGAGGAAGGCCATCAAGAGACCTCTGACAACACTGAAGGAGTGACAAGCTACAGTGGGGGAGACTCTGAAGTCAGCTGGACTAGGGTCCTATGGTCTGATGGGGGACAGAGTTGAGCTTTCTAGCCAGCAGACTAAACAGCAAGCTACAGTTGTGCTTGAAAGTTTGTGAACCCTTTAGAATTTTCTATATTTCTGCATAAATATGACCCAAAACATCATCAGATTTTCACTCAAGTCCTAAAAGTAGATAAAGAGAAACCAGTTAAACAAATGACACAAAAATATTATACTTGGTCATTTATTTATTAAGGAAAATGATCGAATATTACATATTTGTGAGTGGCAAAAGTATGTGAGCCTTTGCTTTCAGTATCTGGTGTGACCCCCCTTTGCAGCAATAACTACAACTAAACGTTTCTGGTAACTTCTGATCATTCCTGCACACCGGCTTGGAGGAATTTTAGCCCATTCCTCCGTACAGAACAGCTTCAACTCTGGGATGTTGGTGGGTTTCCTCACATGAACTGCTCGCTTCAGGTCCTTCCACAACATTTCGATTGGATTAAGGTTTAAGACTTTGAGTTGGTCATTCCAAAACATTAACTTTATTCTTCTTTAACCATTCTTTAGTAGAACGACTTGTGTGCTTAGGGTCGTTGTCTTGCTTCATGACCCACCTTCTCTTGAGATTCAGTTCATGGACAGATGTCCTGACATTTTCCTTTAGAATTCTCTGATATAATTCAGAATTCATTATTCCATCAATGAAGGCAAGCCGACCTGACCCAGATGCAGCAAAACAGGCCCAAACCATGATACTACCACCACCATGTTTCACAGATGGGATAAGGTTCTTATGCTGGAATGCAGTGTTTTCCTTTCTCCAAACATAACACTTTTCATTTAAACCAAAAAGCTCTATTTTGGTCTCATCCGTCCACAAAACATTCTTCCAGTAGCCTTCTGGTTTGTCCACGTGATCTTTAGCAAACTGCAGACGTGCAGCAATGTTTTTTTTGGAGAACAGTGGCTTTCTCCTTGCAACCCTCCCATGCACACCATTGTTGTTCAGTCTTCTCCTGATGGTGGACTCATGAACATTAGCCAATGTGAGAAAGGCCTTCAGTTGCTTAGAAGTTACCCTGCGGTCCTTTGTGACCTCGCCAAGTATTGCACGCCTTGCTCTTGGAGTGATCTTTGTTGGTCGACCACTCCTGGGAAGGGTAACAATGGTCTTGAATCTCCTCCATTTGTACACAATCTGTCTGACTGCGGATTGGTGGAGTCCAAACTCTTTAGAGATGGTTTTGTAACCTTTTCCAGCCTGATGAGCATCAAAAACTCTTTTTCTGAGGTCCTTAGAAATCTCCTTTGTTCGTGCCATGATACACTTCCACAAACATGTGTTGTGAAGAGCAGACTTTGATAGATCCTGTTCTTTAAATAACACACAGGGTGCCCACTCACACCTGATTGGCATCCCATTGATCGAAAACACCTGACTCGAATTTCACCTTCAAACTAACTGCTAATCCTAGAGGTTCACATATTTTGCCACTCACAAATATGTAATATTCGATCATTTTCCTTAATAAATAAATGACCAAGTATAATATTTTTGTCTCATTTGTTTAACTGGTTTCTCTTTATCTACTTTTAGGACTTGAGTGAAAATCTGATGAAGTTTTAGGTCATATTTATGCAGAAATATAGAAAACTCTAAAGGGTTCACAAACTTTCAAGCACAACTGTAACACTGCACTGCAAAAAATGAAATGTAAGTAAAAGTATTTATATCAAGACATTAAATATTCTTTTCCTTATTGTAAGACTTATTGACGTATCAAAAAATCTGTATTTACATTTTTTTAGCTTACATTAAGAAATATTGCCAAGTAAATTTTGCTTACCCCATTGGCAGATATCACTGCCATTTAAAGTGTTTTCTGTACTGTATGTGCATTGTAAAGGTCAGCTCTGACACTGACCGGTGTAGGACACGGCTTCAGAGCACACAAGCGCTTTTTATGTTCTTTCCACTCATGGAGAACATCTTCCCTGTTCCCATGAGCCCACAACACAGTCCCAAGCACAGCACAAACACAATAATAATAATAATAATAATCTTCTTCTTCTCCTTCTCCTCCTCCTCCAGTGGTGGCTGCAGACTCCTTTTATAGCCCACCCAGAAGTGCTCCGGGTGCTTGATGACCTAATCCTGGCAGCACCTCCATGTGTGGTGGAAGAGCCGCTCAGTAGGAGCAACAGCACCCCCTTGTGGTGTCCACAGATCCCAACAGGGCTGCACCAAACTCCAAGGCCCATGAAGCCCTGCGGGAGTCCTAGGCACCACTGCAACCCAGGGGGGCTGCCATCTAGCATTCCAGAAGAGGTACCATCCTGATCAGGCTTGCTCCCCTCCCCCATCCCATACATAGGAGAGGCGTCCCGGACGGGCAAGGTCCCCGGCCGTCCGCCATACCATGTTTTCAGAAACACACAATCCCCACCGTGACACTTCATGCTGTGTGGATGCTTCTCTGCAACAACCTTGGAAAGACTGTGAGGGTACAATACATGTGTGCAAACTACTGGAAAATCCTGGTGGAAAACCCAAGCCTTGGGAGAAGAGTCGTTTTCCAGCAGGATGGCAACCCTCATGCATAAAGTCAAAGCTACACCGATAAGCATTACCATCTCAGCTTAAATGGCAAAACAAAAAACGAGCAACTGAGACACCCGACATGAGCTCCAAAACTCTGGGGCTGATCAGATCTCACACCTAAATTTCAGTCCCCTTCCAAAAAGTACTGGAACTGCAAGGCCAATGAATTTATTTTCTACTGCGCACTGAAGACATTTGCGTGCGAGATCAAAACAAGAAAATGAGAAGTGAGGCCGGAGTTTCAGCTTTTATTCCCTGGTTATGTTAAACCAGCACAGAACGAGAGCCCATGTTGTATCAAACCAGCCAGTTTTTCAAGTGAGCCAAAGTATTGGAACAGAACGTTGTCAGCTAAATTCAAGTCAAAAGTACGTTAGGTTTGGTTGCAAGTCTCTCACTCGCAATTACTGACTGCATCAAGCCATCGACTCCACTGGTTATGCCTCTCCGTCTTTTAGTTGTCTGTCTGGCGAGGTTTCTCTTCTCTTCAGTGGGTGACATACACATTCAAATGGGTCGCGATCGTGAGTTACATCATTAATAAAAATGCTTAAGCCTGTCCCAGAAGCAGCAATGACACGGCGTCCAGCGTGCTTCAAAGATGAGCTTGTATGTTGAGGATCATGAGAAGATCTCTTCTTTCTCCGTATTTTGGCCACTTTGGTAGAGGTTAATCCAGGGATCTCCAACTCTGCAGGCTGTCATTCTAACCTTTTTCTTAATTGACCACCAGTTTTTGCTAATAACTTCTTCTCCTTTAATTTTAATTGAATTGTTTTTTTAAGATTTGTTCCCCTGAATTTCTTCATCGCTCCTCTGAGTTGCTTAATTTCTTTCCTTAAATGGCACCCAAACAGAAATGAAATGTGAAGTGAGTGAGAACCAACCAACTAACTTAGGGCCTACAACTCTAATCAAACTCCAACATTTGACCAGCGCTCTTAAAAAGAGAAAATCAACAATTTCGGAGATGTCTGCTATTGCACAATGGGAGCAGCAACAAGCCACAGAATTAAAGAACGAGTTTAATGAACAACAAGAATTGGCGCCTAATTAAGCAGCTGGTTGGAGTGAAATTGGTTGGAGTTGGGGGCCCTCACTTAGTTGCTCTTCTGTTGTATTCTCACTCACTTCACATTTCGTTTCTGTTTGGGTGCCATTTAAGGAAAGAAATGAAGCAACTCAAAGGAACGATGAAGAAATTCAGGGGGAACAAATCTTAAAAAATCAAGTCAATTAAAGTTAATTCACAAGAAGTTAATTAGCAGCACAAACAGGGCACTCATTTAAAAAAGGGTTAGAATGAAAACCTGCAGCCACAGTGGTCTTCCATTAGTAGACTTGGCGACCCCTGCACTATACCACACATTTATTTTTTTTTTCCATAGCTCTGAAGTCCATACTTACCCCTACTTTCTCTGCTGTTCTTTTTCTGGTTTTCTACGATGGCGATCTGCGCCACCACCACCCGATCAAAGCACCGTGATGTTCCTACATTGATGGATTGAAGGCCAGATATCCACATGACGGGGTGGCACGGTGGCGCAGTGGGTAGCACTGCTGCCTCGCAGTAAGGAGACCTGGGTTCGCTTCCCGGGTCCTCCCTGCGTGGAGTTTGCATGTTCTCCCCGTGTCTGCGTGGGTTTCCTCTCACAGTCCAAAGACATGCAGGTTAGGTGCATCGACGATCTTAAATTGTCCCTACTGTGTGCTTGGTGTCTGTGTGTGTGCAACCTGCGGTGGGCTGGTGCCCTGCCCGGGGTTTGTTTCCTGCCATGCGCCCTGTGTTGGCTGGGATTGGCTTCAGCAGACCCCCATGACCCTGTAGTTAGGATATAGCAGGTTGGATAATGGATGGATGGATTATCCACATGACCGTCATCATCAAGTTCTTCCATGTGAAGCCTGTAAACCATGAGGACTGATAGAATGCCTAGAGGGAGCTGGGTGGTCATGTGGCCTTGGGACCCCTGCAGATTTTGTTTTATTCTCCGGCCATCAAGTTTTTTCTGGCCTGGCCATCAGACCTTATTTTATTCTTTGTTAATTAGTATTGCCTAATTTTTATATTTTGCCTTTTTTCTCTTTCTTCATCTTGTAAAGCACTTGGAGTGACATCATTTGCATGAAAATGTCCTATAGAAATAAAGAAATAATATTGTTTGGCTGCTAATTAAGGAAAAAGAAACAATTAAGGAGTCTGAGTCTTCAATTAAAATTAGTTCAAAAGAAGTTAATTAGCAGAAAAATAGGTCACTAATTAAGAGAAGGGTTAGAATGAAAACCTGCAGCCACTGGGGCCCTCCAGGACCAGAATTGGCGACCCCTGATTTAGATCTCCTCTCGGTTCCTCGTACCAAATTAAAGACATGTGGGGATCACTCATTTCAAGTTTGCTCCAAAGTTAATGAACAGTCCTGTAGTGTCGTCAAGATCAGCAGAATCTACAGAACTGTTTCAGTGTCCGCTTAAGATGCATCTGCTTAGACGGGCAATTCGGTAACCTTGTTTTGTATTTTGTTTTTTCATTTTATTCTATGTTTTATATTTTGATATTCAATGTTCTTTACATTTTTGATATTTCATTTTATTCTATGTTTTATATTTTGGTATTCGATTTCCTTACGTTTTTGATATCTCATTTTATTCTGTTTTATATATTGATATTCAATGTTCTTTATGTTTTTGATATTTCATATGTTTTACTTTTCAGCATTTTGTGATTTTTGTCTATGACAGATGATCTATAAATACATTTTACTTACTTAAAGTACAGGAGTGCCAACGCTAATTCTTTCTTCTTTTAAGACTCCCAGTTTGTTGTATTTAGTTCTATAAAGAACAACATAGGCCTATTAACTCTCCAGCAAGCATATAATCGACTGAATGTGTACACCATAACGTCATTCTTTTGAAAATGATATAAGTGATTTTTTTTTGGCAGTGTCACGCATCACTCTGCTTCACAGACGGAGACACCAATACTACACGTCTGCATTTAACTAGCATTTACTGTACCATTTATATATCTTAATTCTTTAAACACAAACAACACTTCAGAAGCAAACATCTCCATACAGAGTTTCTCTTTCAAACGTGTCCCAATAGAAGGATATCTTTAACACCCCCACCTTACTCATTTCCCAGTCGTTTCAGAGCCCCCCAAGCCCATATTTGTGTGCCCTACCTACTCCAGTAGTTTTAGAAGAGGCCGGCAATGGAAACATTAAGGCCTGGGCTGACCAGAAATGGAAGTGAACAACTGGAGAGCCGCCTATCCCCACAGTGCTGACCACGTGTCATTCATACAGAGGGAGAAAAAAAAAAACCCTAAAATTAAAATCTGGTTTGAGAACAAAACGCTGCCCCACTGACAAGGCATAAATATCACAGCCATGTGACCTGCTTCAGACAAAGTGAACAGCTGGACTTCCTGCAGGTACGGTTACAGCTGGCCGAGCCCCCTGTTTATGATTGCCAAAATGAAGATACTGAACCACAAGAGAACAACTGGTGGCTCCAAATGGTTAACACCTGGATTTCCTTTTAGCAGCAGATAGGATTCAGAGCGCCCAGGTCTTCATCCAAGTCAACGTCACCCTTAGGAGCTTAACAAAGACAGGTGTGGCCCTCCTCGTTAGGACGGTACAGTGAATAACGGCAGCTTAACTTGTCTATAACAAGAAAAATTCAGGAGTTGTCTTGTCTCTGCTTCTGGCCATAGGAACCTCTGCTTTACAGCTCAAAAATCTAGGATCGGTGGTGTCCAAAGGAAAGTTAAATGTCTAAACTGAACTTTCCCTTAGAAAAATATCCATGATGAGCACTCCAGATATGGCTCAGCCAGAACGCTCTGTGATAGACCTGGGCTTGGACCTCCCAAAAATCAATAGAACCGCTTGCGCCGGTTTTCCTTCCATTGCTGATAAACGATGACTCCAATCACAGATAACACAATAGCACCGAGGACAGAAAATAGAATGATGAAGAAAAGCGCCAGTCCGCTCATGGGCTGGGAAACGCCGTCCTCTGTGAAGGGGAAACAAAGGAGGTCAGTTAGTGATGGGAACCATTTCTGGATGAATGGACAAACACACATCAGGCTCATGGTGGCTTCCCACACTGCCAGCTTTGCTGTGTTGAGAAAGGATGACTGGACAGTAGATGGCAACACTATTGTGGACACATTCATGCATCCTATACTCAGGTGGCCTGGGTCAAGCTGACTGGAAAATTGTAAAAGACGGGAATTGGAAGTGTCTCACCTTAATCAATCTACACAAAGGAAAGCAGTATATTCTGACAACTGTACACCAAACCTAAAGTGGGTCCGCCTCTCATTTGTTCACTTACCTGTGAAGGTGCAGGTACACAAACAAAACTAATTTCAATGGCCTCGGTCAATGATTCTATCAGGAAGTATTGACCCTTTTTTTCACATTTTGTTATATTGCAGCCTTATGCTAAAATTGAATACTTGGGATCAACAGTACAGAGTAATGGAGGCTGTGGAAGAGAAGTGAAAAACAGAGTGCAGGCAGGGTGGGATGGGTGGAGAAGAGTGTCAGGAGTGATTTATGACTGATGGGTATCAGCAAGAGTGAAAGGGAAGGTCTACAGGATGGTAGTGAGACCAGCTATATTATATGGGTTGGAGACGGTGGCACTGACCAGAAAGCAGGAGACAGAGCTGACGGTAGGCAGAGTTAAAGAAGCTAAGATTTGCATTGGGTGTGGCAAGGATGGATAGGATTAGAAACAAGTACATTAGAGGGTCAGCTCAAGTTGGACGGTTGGGAGACAAAGTCAGAGAGGCAAGATTGCATTGGTTTGGACATGTGAAGAAGAGAGATGCTGGGTATATTGGGAGAAGGATGCTTAGTATAGAGCTGCTAGGGAAGAGGAAAAGAGGAAGGCCTAAGAGAAGGTTTATGGATGTGGTGAGAGAGAACATGCAGGTGATGGGTGTAACAGAGCAAGATGCAGAGGACAGGAAAATATGGAACAAGATGATCCGCTGTGGCAACCCCTAATGGGAGCAGCCGAAAGAAGACAAAGAAGATTAAAAATAAAATAATGAACTGACACAAGTTTAAAGATCCTTTGCTATGACACATGAAATTTGGCTCAGGTACATTCCCATTCTATTGATCATCATTGAGATGTTTCTACAACTTATTTGGAAGTCCACCTGTGGTCAATTCAATTGACTGGACCGATTAGGAAAGAGGAACGCCTACCTACAGAACTTCCTAAAGTTGAACAAAACCCAGGCCATGAGGTGTAAGGAACTGTCTGCAGAGCTTACAGATGGGATTGTGTTAACGCACAGATCTGGGGAAGGCAACAAAAATGTTCCTGCAGCACTGAAGGTTCTCAAGAACACAGTGGCCTCCATAATTCTTAAAGGGAATAACTTTAGAATAGCTATCATTTTTCTTAGAGTTGGCAGCCAGGAAAAAGTGAGCAATCATGGGAGAAGGGCTTTGAAAAGAGAGATGACCAAGAACCTGATAGTCACTCTGGTTAGGCACCAGAGAACTGGTGTGGAGATGGAAGGAACTTTGAAAAGGACAACCACCACTGCAAAAACCCACTAATATAAGCTTTATAGCAGAGTGGCCACACAAACGGCCACTTGAAGTTTGCAAAAAAGCAATTAAAGGACTCTCGGAGTATAAGAAACAAGATTGTCCTGTCTGTTGAAACAAAGATTAAACTGTTTGGTGTCATTTCAAGTTTGGAGGAAACCAGCCACAGCTCATCACCTGCACAATAAAATTCTAATAGATAACCATGGTGTTGACAGCATCATGCTACAAGGTTGGGGACTGGGAGATAAGACAGGGCTAAGGAAAATCTAAACGGAACAAAGTACAGAGACATCCTTACAAAAAACCTGCCCAAGAGTTTGTTGGACCTCAGAATGGGCTATAGGATTGCCTTCCAACTGGACAATGGCCCTCTGCACAAAGCAAAGACAACACTAAGAATGTTCTTGAGTAGCCCAGCCAGAACCCAACCGAAGATCTCTGGAGAAACCTGAGAATAGCTGCCCAGTGACAGTCTCCATCCAGCCTGAGAGAGCTTCAGAGGATCTGCAGAGAGGAATGGCAGAATAATCCCCAAATCCAAGTGTGCAAAGCTTGTCACGTCACACCCAAGAAGACTCCAGGCCATAATTGCTACCCTTACGAATTACCGAGTAAAGGGTCTTAATACTTGTGTCAATGTAATATTTCAGTTTCTTGTTTTTAAGAAAATTTTAAAAATTCCTAAAATCTGCAGAACGTTAGAAACATTTTAACAAGAACATCCCTTTTAGCCCAACAAAGCTTGCCAGTCTTTTCAATTTAAATCTTCCAAACGAACATCAAGTCTAGCGTTAAAGGAACTTAAAGTCCTACTGTCAACCACACTACTTAGTAGCTTATTCAAAGTGTCTGTGGTTCTCTGTGTAGAGAAAAACCTCCTAATGTTTGTGTGAAATTTACCCTTAACAAGTGTCCTCGTGTTCTTGATGAACTCATTTTAAAGTAACAGTCTCAATCCACTGGACTAATTCCCTCATCATTTAAACACTTCAATCTGTCATTTCTTAATCTCTGTTTGCTTAATTAAACAAGCGTTTTCCAACCTGTGGGCCGTGGCAGCATTGCAGGTGGGCCATGGCTGACCCTGGACAAATCCCCACCCCTTCCCCACACCGCTCATATTGGATTCACCAGTGGTAGCATCACAGGTGGATCGAGGCCGACTCCAGACAAAACTCCTTCTGCCAGTCTGATGATCACACTCAATTCACAGCAGTAGCATCGAAGGTGGATCTTGTCCAATCCTGGACGACCTCTCCAATCCCCACTACGATGATCATACTCTTCACCAAGGAAGAAAAGAATTTACAATTGTGCTTGACTTATCTTAGCTGCTGATCGCATGTGACAGTTACTCGCCCAAACCTGCTTTAAGGATTGTCCTCGATTCACCAAGATGGGGACCACACCACTCCCACCGCTCAAACCATCACACTAAATTCACGGTGTTGGGGGAAACACCTAAATAGGTCGGAAACACACTGACGTGTGAAAACCTAGGTTGGAACCATATTCTAAACAACAACTCTCTCAGTCTAAATCATCCTTGTCGCTCTTCTCTGGACTTTTTTGAGTGCTTCTATACCTTTGTTTGTGTCATGGAGACCAAAACTGTACACAGTACTCCAGATGAGGCCTCACTAGTGTGTTTTAAAGCCTGAGCAGAACCTGCTTGGACTTGAACTCCACACATCAAGGGTGCTATATAACCGGACATTCTGTTAGCCTTCTTAATGGCTTCTGAACTCTGGCTGGCAGTTGATAGTGATGATCAGACCTCCCATTGGGTATTCAAAACTAACATTTTTACTTCCTGTGTGTATTACTTTACATTTACTGACATTAAATGTCATCTGCCACAAACCTGCCCAAGCCTGTATGCTATCCAAGTCCCTCTGTAATGGTTCGGTGGATTGCACATTATCTGCCAATCCACCTATTTTGGTATTTTCTGCAAACTGAACCAGCTTATTATTTATATTCCTATCCAAATCAACTATGAATATTAAAAATAGCAGCAGCCTCAGCACTGACCTCACCACTCTTGTTTTCTCTTTGTCATTCTGTAATACTGACTGTAGTTTAATGGAGGAAAAAAACATATTTAAATGATTTCAGCATAAGGCTGCAACATAACAAAATGTGTAAAAAGTGAAAGGGTCTGAATACTCTCTGACGGCATTGTAACCAACCCTACGTACTTATCTCTTTGAGGGCTGAATATTTTTTTTCCAAAAAACTCAGTTTTCTGTAAAGCACACAAAGAAAGCAATGGTTTCCCTCATAAATCAACATTAAACGTCTGTTGCTAATAGGAATCTATTTCCGGGAATTCAGGAATCCCACATGTCATTCCCGGCAATCCCGGTCTCCCAGGGATGACACAGTGCACAGGCATCTCACATGTGAACGGTTTTAGAATGGCCGATACTTATTTTTAATAAAACTACTGCAATATGTTGACACCAATAAAAGACTAACATTATCTACAAGCAGTTCATGCTGTCATATAAGTACATGTATCTAGTTAGTTGCGGTAATAATAGCGTAGAAAGCACAGCGTGTCCAGCATACTGCTGAAAAAGCGCAAACTGCCTCCACTGAAGTAGGCGGCACAGTCATCAGATACTGATACACTTGTTCTAAACAATGCCCGCGCTTGCCGTTGCTCTGAAACACCGCCATTTCAGCTTTTACTCCAGTTTCTTGTCATCATCCTGTGATGGCAAGTTTCTTGGCACAGATAATGCGGATGCAACAGACTGACGCATTGCAATTTCAAGATGCTGTTCAAAGCTGTTGTCTGACAGACGTCAATAAAGTCTGCCCCGTCCCGGCATTCGTGAGCTGCAGAGTGCAGACTCCTCCCAGTCCACTGTGCTCAGTCTTAGACTGCTGCTGGTCTGTTGTTGACAGAATTAAACGGCAACACACTACACTGTGGGCCAAAAAACCGTCCCACTTAATTATTTTCAAGTATAACTCTGTTATTTCTTGATCGAGTTTTACACTTTTACACGCTATATATGCGAGTTTGGCCGTTCCCGGTTTCCCGGGAATTACAGCAGTTCCAGGAATGAAAAATGTCAGAGAATCCCGGGCTCTCGGTAATCAGCAGCCCAGGAATGGATTCCCTAGTTGCTACGTGCTGTGGCTGCTGTTGGCGCAAGTTCGACATCTCTGGAGGCAGGGAGCGTGGGGGCACCTCAATGGCCAGCAGGTATGTACGGTGGGCTAGCTGCCTTCGCACAGGTGTGATGCAATTGGTTTGATGGTTTGTACCTCTTGTCATCATAAGTGGTGGTCCTCCCAGGCGAGCGCTGCCGTAGGCGTATCACCTACACAAACGTGTTCAACGCCACGATCATCTGGGGACTGATCAGCTGATGCTGGTACCTCACTTTTGTATTCGATGTCCATCTCCTGATCACTTGCATCAAATTCCAAGTCCCACAAGTCAGGGTCCGATTCAACGATAATATGTAAAACATCCATGGCGTATTTAGTCTCTTGCAAGAGGTCAATGCCATTTTAGAGGTTGCTTGCTCTTCGCTACTCACGCAGGGAATCAAGTTCAAATCAACAAAGCTACTTAACTTTCCTTATAGCAAAGAGAGTCAAACTTAAATGTAAGGGTGAGTTTTGTCGCAGTTTACAGCTGATTACCGTGCTCTACCCCTGAATTTTGACAAAAGTCAACATCAGCCCTGAAAGAGTTATGGGCATTTCCTTATTCACAGGTATGTGGCTGATCTGAGAATTACCTACAGTGCCTCTGTTCCTAGTCTTCACATACAGTGCCGGATAAGGAGGATTGGGTCCTGTGAAGTGTGCAAAGCTTGGGCAGCACTGTTTATGTGTTTCTGTGACTAAAGTTCACTGAAGGTGTAAGCAATTCTCTGCATGTGAAACTGCAAAATGCAACAATTGTTATGAAGCAGTAGGGGTCAAAAAGACATGATACTGCTCAGGTTTTACTGTTTCCAAACATGCATGAGCCACGGTTTCTACCAGACGAGCACTGTAAGCCCCCTCTTCACTGCGACTCCCACCACTGGTGCAAATCAGCACCTGCGAGTACCTTCTAAGAAACACGTGTGACAATTTCTTCTTTGGCTTAGATGGAGAGCAGTTTCCTCATTTAGTTTCCAGGGACCTATCAAAATCAAGAACCTAATAAAGCAAATCAAACTCCACAAAATGATGGTGCTGTCGTGCCACATGACTGACTCACTCTCGTTATTGTGGGTAAATCTTTCATGTGACCTTATGCTCACCCAGGCATATTTCTGGCTTTGCTCATACATACAACCCGACCCTGGAAATTCCCTGTAATTCTAGTAGGTCTTGACTGGGGAGATTTGCTGGGTCAGATATTCTGGGAAGACATGTCTCCTATGTCCAGGAATTTACAAGTAAGAAATGTAATTCACAAGAGAAGGCGAGGGCCAAAGGGGACAACTTGTAAAATGGTTTGGTCTACTTATGTGCTCTAGAGGCTCATCTGAGGAATGTGTCAAATACGAACGTTTCATAAAACTGAAAGGGAGTTAACTGACAAATACAACTGTGCCAGTGATAAACCTCCTTTATTCAGTAAAAACACTCAAGCAAGCCGAATAACCAACCATTAGTTCAGCCACAAATGATGACAAAGCTCCTGTCTCCAGCTAACAGTTTTCTACTTTGGCTACTTCAATCGTCTTATGACCCACCATTAACATGACAATGCACCATTAGTCGCCGTTGGGAAATTTGTGGGAAAATGTTAGCTTTACTAGGACGAACAGACTAAGCAGTCACTGAAACACATTCTTTAACAAACTGCCATGGCTCAAGGTCTTCCAGTATGTATGACCATTGACGCCATCACATGTACACATGAACTTTCCGGTGAGGTGCTTTGTGCTTACAGATTTGCCTACTCATTTTGTGCGTCCAGACTTAATTCTTTGTGGCATGGATGCGGGTGGCCAAGAAATTTGAGGTAGAGCTAAAATAATGTAAGTCTATAGTCCAAAGTCCAAATTTAAATTAATGTATTTAAGCTAGAGCTGACAGTTTTTAGTAGTATGTGCCATCACACTTCAAAGATTAGCAGGACACACTCCTGTCACACTGGACACTTTACTCAGATTAGTGTATATCGGTGGTGGTGTGAAGAAGCTGAAAAGAGCATGGCCTACCTTGAAAAGGCTCATCCAGTGGCAGATTTAAGACCATTTAAACTACAGGGTGACAAATTTGTTTTTTTTCTCTTCCCATTGACTTTGATAGGCGAGGAGACTAGTCACAGTTTACTTGCTGCTATGGGTGTTCATAAATTGTAGAGCAGAAAAGCTGCAAGTTAAACTGATGCCACTTTACACAACTCCTAGTTATTGGTTATATAAAAGTTCCTGACTGCAGTAGCTGATCAGGTGAAGGTGCTGAAAACCTACGTCACGTTAGAAGATTTTTCCATTGTCGTAGTGGCAGTCTGTGTGTGCATGGCAGCTGACAACCAATGACCATTCACCCAAAAGTACAATGCGTACATAATACAGCGATGAGGAATAAGGAACATGTGTGTTATGAACCTCACAAATAGAGAAGAAGCTCATCTATCAGATTTCCGGTGTTTTATGTACTAAAACAGAATGGGAAAAAAAAAATCCAAGACTGTGGCTGAACTCACCACAGCTATTAACCAATGGTATGGCATCAGATAAACCTGGTAGCACAGAGGTGGTGGACCTCACAAACAGAAGAGAAGCTTGCCTGTCTGATGTCTGATATTTTTCACACCATAACAGAATTAAATAAATAAATAAATAAATAAATAAATAAATAAATAAATAAATAATGGTCCGGGATTGCTGCTGAATTCGACACAGCTGTTAACCCTTTGAACAGCACCGGCAGGCAGCACACTGTTGCCTTTTTAAAAAAAAGGGGCAAACACGACTGCATGGGAATATTGGCACTCTGTCGGTAATGTGACATGGGCTGCAATTTTCAGTCATGTAACTTGGCATGGTGCAGTTACTACTGTACATTCAACAAATCTATCATACTCTACAAAACAAAGTCACATAATATGACATTGTCAGTAGTAGATTCAACCTGATGAAATGTACAAGAATAGGCTTTGCTCAAGTGGCCCAAGTGTGTGTGTATTTATGTTATTGCTCCTGCCTTGCACCAGATGCTTTCTGGGATGGACTCCAGCTGCCCCACAACCCTGCCCTGAATAAGCATGTTAGGAAGATGGATGGAAGGAAGGATATATGCCTATAACATCTGTTCAGTTCTTCTCACTTGATTGCATTCTATGTGCATGATCAATATTCTCTGCCATTGAGGAGATAATAAGAGATACATTTATCAATACAGCAGCAAAAAATAATTTCTTTGCAAAATAACAAGCTTATAGTGAAAGAAAATTTAGTGATTGTAAGTGTGACGTTTTCGATTGTCTACAGATCAGAAGCAGCAATTCAAATCTGTGCATCAACACTTAGTGCTTGGCAATGACTTTAAAAGTGAATCCACGGCCCTGGCTCTAAAGGGGGCCACGGAGGGAGACGAGCAACAAGGTGAAGTGCACAGCCGGTTTCCTTTTAAAATGGATGACTATAACAGCAGTGCTTTACTTTTTGCTTTTTTTCTTTCTTTTTGCAATTTGTGTGTAATTTCAAAATGTGGATCAATATTCAATACATTTTTGGTTTGAAAAATGGATGTAAGTTAAGACTTTTTTGTCAAAATGGGACTCAATGAAGATATAACTTTGACTTGGAAAATACCAAACATCTCCTTTAACACTTTGGATATAGAAATTTGTTTGCAATCATTTTGAGAGAAAAAAGGGAGCATAGGTCACTAAGAGATCAGATAAATTAAAAATAATTAGTTCTAAAAAATAAAAACATAAAAATAAAATCTGAATTAGAGGGTGTTCATAAGACATGTAATAATTTAATTCAGGAGGTAGAAGTACATAATAAACAAAAACAGTTGAGTCAAATATTTGACATGTTACAATGAGTGCTTCAAATTAAATGTTTAAAGTCGAAATACTATTGGTTGTGATAGAAATTTTTAAAGGGATCAGATATCAAAAATAATATATTGACAATCACTGTCATTGAAATAGTCTAAAACGATACATCACAAGCTTATGTTTGAAATTTGTCATTTGTAGCCTTCTGGGAGTGGCTGTTAGAGGACTAGGACCATTGCAAAGGAGAATTGAATATCAAAAACGTTATCACATCTGTGACCAGAAACTTCAAAATAGCATAAAATGACACTCCACACGTCTATATTACCGATCCCCCATTTTTTTCCCAGTCTTGTGAAAAGGAGTAACTTTAATTCCTCATATCTCATCAGTAGTTGAACCCCGGGTAGCATGGATAGTGTCGCAGTCACAACTTAAATTCCTTGTGATCATTTTTGATGAATCATGTGGGTATAATTTCTGGCACAAAATATGATCTAAAATGGCCTAAAAGTGGGGGTATTTGGGTCAAGAGGGCCAAAAATAAGCAGGAACCCCAAAAAGCTTGACATCTTGCATAACAAGATGTTAAACGGTATATCATATGAGGGGGTTTTCTTGTGCTGGTGAATCAGGAGGCACTGGACAAAAAAAGCTAAAGAGATTTCAAAGCGTTAAGAAGTAATTCTTATGAACATAAAAAATAAAAACACAATGCAGCCACCTGGACTTATGAAGCACAGCCTGCAGGATTTTTAGAAGATGCCTTGCAGTCCAACACAAAAGTGCTATAGTTCAGATAACCCTGGTCTAGTAGGCGTGCAACATAGGGCCGCTATAGCGGCAGGCTGAGAGTGTGGGCTACCTAATTTATATTTTAGGACCAGACTTCTCTCATGTTGCTCCACCCCACAAGAAGTTTGATTGTCTGCTACCAGTTACCATTAAAAAATTAAACCTGTAGTATGTGCTAACCATCAGAAATGTTAAACTGGAAATACTTTTAGGCAATGAGAGCAATGAAGACCTAGACAGGTGATTAAAAAATGGACTGAGAACACTTTCTGGGCTGCAATAACCACATGAGAGGTGTATGTGCATATGCATATACTTGCCTCGTAATAATGGTATGTTGTCCACACTGGGTATGAACACTTCTTTATCCTCCCGCTCCTCCTCTGCACTCCGCTCAACAGTGAGCTGGTATAGTTTTAGAGAAATGATGTCGTGGTTATCTGGAGAAAAAGAAGAATACAGATGTAAGGTTGCAATGCTATACTGCCCACCTTCATCAAACTAACATCCCCTATTAAACATACCTGAGAGATCACCAGTGACAGATGATGCTCCAAAATAGTATCCTTTTGGCAACCTTACACCAGGAATGTCCAGACAATCCCTCCACTCAGTCTTCCCATCTATGTCAATCATTACCTAGTACCAAAAAGCCAACATGTACTTTGGAAACTTCAAGTCTACACTGGCTAAAAGTCATTTAGGCCTCAGCCCCAGCGCTATTAGAGTAGCACTTACAGTCAGCCTGCGGCGAACATAGCGTATCACCAGGAATGTATCTTGGTTGAGATTGCGGACCAGTGCAGTGCAGCCTCCTAGTTCTGTGGGCCGCCCATCACGTTCATGGTCATATCCGAGTGTGCCATTCCCAACCATTGCCATGATATATGGAAAGATGCGCTGCAGGAAGAGGAGGTGAAAGCAAAAATCAGGCCCATGCATGGTGAAGCAACAATCAATCTGTGAGAGAGAACTCCCAAAGGAAAATAATGTGCCACATACCATGCAGAGGGCAGCAGCAAGAAAAAAGGAAAACAACAACGATAAATACACACGTGACAGCACAGAACATGCACTGGAGAACCCAGCTAGACAGAGAAAAGAAGCCAGTTTCCCCGAGATGAGTTTCTAAGGCAAGATGCTGTAGTGATGACTGATCTTACTCACTGTTTGCTACAGAGCTTCTGGTTTTCATTTCTACAAAGTCATCGTTCACAGTCTGACGAATAGTGTTAGCACGAAATTACAATACAAGTCTCAAGGGCTTTGTGCCTTTATTGATACACCTAAGGCTTCCTCCTCCAGCTTGAACCCTGGTTCCAGTTTACCTGGTCAGGCTATTTAAGTACATTGTTTCTGCATCTGCTGTAAATTTTTAAATGATCCAGGCTCCAAAGATTAATCCACTGCAAGATCTGCTCAGACACCGACTTATCAGTACTTACTCACAAATTCTAATCGTCCTCCTGTCAATTTCCTTAACCGGCTTTATTTCACTTCAGGCTCATGAGAGGCGAGAGCCAATCCCTGCAGCAATGGAAACAAGTCAAGTGCCATTCCCATATGGGGCCCACTCAAAACAATTTACAGGTACCCTCCAGCAAAACATGCAGATCTACGAGATATGGGAGAAAGCTGATGCATTCTGAGTAAACTTATGTGAGAATACACAGACCTTAAATCATAATAAAGAACACAGAGTCCCTGAATCTGCAGTGGTTACTATTCTGCCACCATACCAACTGTATTCGCCAGAATAATAAATCCAATATTAAATTACAAAACACCAGTCAGATAGGAGGACGTATTTTTGCAGGCCAGTACTAATAGAGATAATTTAAAATTCCTCTCAGCGCCATTGTGTTGGAATACAGTTTTTAAAAACATAAAAAAATTCCTCTAGAAATTCTAATCATCAACATATCCAATATAAAATTATCCACAGAGTTTATCATTATCCTGCAAAGTACTTCCTGATAGGTCTGGCTCCTGATCTACTCTGTTACCAATGCTCCCTTAATGTATAGGGTGGTCCAGATCTAATTATGCAATTTTCATTACGCTATAACTTATTAAGTTTATTACATAGAAAATCACCTGAAATATCCTGGTCCATCGAGAAGTGTGCGGACTGACGACATGAAGAATCATCTTCTCATCGAACTGGAATCGTCCCCGCATAAATCAAAGTCATCCAGATGATCTGGATCTGCATAATTAGATCTGGACCACCCTGTGGAGGGCACCTTCCACCACATGTTCTAAGAATGTCCCACTGTTGTTGTTCTTTGGGCCTCAGTTGCTCATGCGCCCTCCTCCATCCTATCTATCTCTATTCCTTGCTCCCCTATTACTCTGCTCCTATTAGATCTCTCTGCCCTGTCTCTCTCTGTCCATCATTAGCGCATTATTTCAGTAGCCCACACGCTCATAGTTTTACAATGGTAGAATCCAGAACTTGTTACCTTTACTGTATGGAAGTCTTCCTTTTACAACCTGGCTAAGCTGGAATTGTCAGCTGCACAAATCTTCTGATAATATCAATAAATGAAGGGACAAGTTAGCCAGAATTAGGTCTTGGTTGTCAGGCAACCCATAACCCAATTGGTTATAAACTGTCAGTGACCTGTGTGTTTTATTAACTTAACTTTACTCTAATCCAAAGAATGGAGTGGGTTGCAGTGGATGGGATTTCAGACTTATATATGGAAATGTCCTTTCTTTGTTCCATTGCTCTCGTTATTTTTTGAAATCAAATAAAATATTGATCACAATAAAAAAGAGATGATTTAAAATTGACAATGTCAAGTGTGGTGGCGCGGTGGATAGCGCTGCTGCCTTGCAGTTAGAAGACCCAGGTTCGCTTCCCAGGTCCTCCATGCATGAAGTTTGCATGTTCTTCCCATGTCTACATGGGTTTCCTCCGGGTACTCCAGTTTTCTCCCATAGTCCAAAGATATGCGGGTTAGGTGCATTGGCGATTCTAAATTGTGCTTGGTGTGTGTGTGTGTGTGTGTGTGTGTGCGCACGCCCTGCGATGGGCTGGCGCACTGCCCGGGGTTTGTTTCCTGCCTTGCGCCCTGTGTTGGCTGGGACTGGCTCCATTGGACCCTCATAACCCTGTAGTTAGGATTATAGCAGGTTTGACAATGGATGGATGAAATGTCAAGCGTGTGTGCCTGGGGACAATCTTCCAGGCACTGAAGAGGTAAGCAGTTCCACCCCGAGACAAGAGGGGGCACTGATGCTAACAATATTTTCTCTTTTAAAATTGCCTTAAGAAGAATGCCTAGCCCCACCCCTTCTAGCACCAACGCTATAAAACCAAGCCGCTCCAGGAAGGTGGCATCACATACTGATCTGGCGTTTGAAAAGGACAGAGCTCTAACTCCTGCTATTGTTTTTTTTGTGTAACTTAAAGGCTGACTGTGAGCCTAAACATCCATCATTTTTGTTCCAAGTAAAAGGAGTGACCCGGTTGGTACCACAAACTTTTCTGCATGTATTTTGGTCCGTTTCCTGGCCACATTATAACAGCCATTAAATGTGAATGCAAGAATTGTCTATTAAGTATTTAGTAATTAGCACTAGAGTACTAAAACATAAGTAATAATAATAGTTATAATTTGTTACTAACCCTCACTTGTTCTATTTCTCTTCTCGGTACTCAAATGTGACACGGCCCTACTGCCAAGTTGTTTGACTGGCTAAGGAAAAGTCACCTCTGATGGAGAAGCGCTAGAATATACGGTATATATACGTATATATATATATACATATACAATGGGTACGGAAAGTATTCAGACCCCCTTCAATTTTTCACTCTTTGTTATATTGCAGCCATTTGCTAAAATCATTCAAAATTAATTTTTTTACCTCATTAATGTACACACAGCACCCCATATTGACAAACAAAAAAAATAATTTTTGAAATTGTTGCAGATTTATTAAAAAAGAAAAACTGAAATATCACATAAGTATTCAGACCCTTTGCTCAGTATTTAGTAGAAGCACCCTTTTGAGCTAATACAGCCATGAGTCTTCTTGGGAAAGATGCAACAAGTTTTTCACACCTGGATTTGGGGATCCTCTGCCATTCCTCCTTGCAGATCCTCTCCAGTTCTGTCAGGTTGGATGGTAAACGTTGGTAGACAGCCATTTTTAGGTCTCTCCAGAGATGCTCAATTGGGTTTAAGTCAGGGCTCTGGTTGGGCCATTCAGGAACAGTCACAGAGTTGTTGTGAAGCCACTCCTTCGTTATTTTAGCTGTGTGCTTAGGGTCATTGTCTTGTTGGAAGGTAAACCTTCGGCCCAGTCTGAGGTCCTTAGCACTCTGGAGAAGGTTTCTGTCCAGGATATCCCTGTACTTGGCCGCATTCATCTTTCCCTCGATTGCAACCAGTCGTCCTGTCCCTGCAGCTGAAAAACACCCCCACAGCATGATGCTGCCACCACCATGCTTTACTGTGGGGACTGTATTGGACAAGTGATGAGCAGTGCCTGGTTGTCGCCACACATACCGCTTAGAATTAAGGCCAAAAAATTCTATCTTGGTCTCATCAGACACCTGAAGGACTCTGACATGGTGAGAAATAAGATTCTCTGGTTTCATCAGTGTTATTCAATGTTTGTCAATGCCACACACCGTAGGTCCAAAATAGGTGTGTGGCATTGACAAACATTGAATAACACTGAGAGAACCTTGAACAACAGAGAAAACGAACACTGCAAGAGTTCGCACTATAGCGATACGAACCGCTCACTAAAAACACTTTTTTTAATGAGTTTTAAGCACAGGGAAAAAAAATGAACATTTGAAAAATCCGTAATTTAATAAACCACCAAGACAAGTAACATTACAACAATGCACGCTACGAACCAATCGCTGTAAACAGAAGTGAAGTTGAGGTTAAAATCCAATAGAAAAAAGTCTTCATTAAATACGAGGTTAAAATAATGCTCGGATCTGTCTCTTTAAAAACAAGCCCGATGCATTCTTTAACTGCCTTTTCGGCTTTACGCGTCCAGCCCTCTCTCTCGCACACGTGCGCGTGTGTGTGTGTGTGTGTGTGTGTGTCGTGCTCTCTCTCACTCTCTCTCTTGTTCGCTCGTTCGCTGCACAGGGAATGCACAGGGAGAGACTGAACACATGCGGAAATCATCGGAGTGCACAAACCGAAAAGGAATCTGGCTTGTTTGTATACCGAGTGTGTGGTCGTGAACAGATGCAAAAGTTTGGCGAACTTTTTGTTTGTAAACCGATTTGTACGTGTTGCGAGACGTTCGTGAACCGAGGTTCCACTGTATATAAATTTCAACGTCTGTCTGTCTGTATGTCTGTCTGCTTTTCACGAGAGAACTACTTTATGGATTTAGATCTGTTTTTTTTCTAGAATTTGCTTGAACATTCCGGTTGATTTTGCGACTTCTCTCATTGCACTATTTATCATAGTTTGTTTGCGGTTCTGATTTATTTGCAGGAATCTGAGAGAAATGCAGCGGGCCGAGGGGCTGGGAACAGGTCCCTCCTTACTCACGCGCCACCCTCGGGGTGTTCCTTACCTCCACTTAGCTAGCAAATGAGAGAACTACTTTACGGATTTAGATCTGTTTTTTTTTCTAGAATTTGCTAGAACATTCTGGTTGATTTTTGCGATGTCTCTCATTGCACTATGTATCATCGTTTGCTTGCGGTACCGATTTATTTACAGGAATCCGAGAGATATGCAGCGGGCCGAGGGGAGGGGGACAGGACCCTCCTTACTCAAGTGCCACCCTCAGGGCGTTCCTTACCTCCACTTAACTAGCGAACGACAGAACTACTTAACACTAGAATTACCAGAGCCTACGAAAAAACTCATAGATCCATCCTACCTTAAATCGTGACATGGATTTAGATTGTTTTTTTTTGTCTATAATTTGCTGGAACGTTCCGGTTGATTTTGCAACTCCTCTCATTGCACTAAGAATCATAGTTCGCTTGCAGGAGCAATATATTCACACTAATCCAAGACAGAGGCTGCGGAACGAGGGGAAGGGGAAGCTTGATGTCAGGAGAAGGGAGCTGGGCATGGCCCTTCTCACTGTCTAGTTTCACTTCTACACGGGTGAAGCTGCGGGGGAGAGTTAGCATATTATATAACCAAAAAAGCAAGATTTTGCCCTACCAGTCAAAGAAGATGGTGGTCAAGCATGCAGACAGTAATTTCATTGTATTGTGTAAACATGACAATAATTAATTTTTTATCAAAGTAAAACCTTACATTTTTGAAAAAGGTAACACCATTGTAAACCTGCAAATCATTACTAAGAGCTACAAGCTACGATGATACATAATGACAAAAGGATCGACGTCAAAAAAACACATTTGATTTGTTTTTTTTCACCTGAGCCCATCACATAAATAAACCCAGCAAATGTCAGTTGCTCAGTTGTTTCCTAAAGTTTCTAATCTTTTTAAACTACAAACCGAGCTGCAGTGGTATATAGAGATGTCCTTTAAAAACATGTCAGCAGGCAAAGGGAGTCCCTTTTTACTCATTTCACTGCAATGAAAACCAGAGGACAATCAAAGCAAGTCGAAAAAGACCTGAACTACTGGAGAAGTTCGTACACATTGGCTGAATCATACTCGGTAAGAAGCTCAAAGAGGTTTGGGATCATGAGGTGACCTTACAGTGTCCAATTGCTCCAAGTCACTCACAAAACACAAGTTCAATACTGCATATTGCTTCACCTCTAATACTCTTCTTAGGGTTCTGGCTTCTTTTTTAATTATTAAGTAAATCCCTCCTCCCTCCTTCTTGCACTGGATATAATAAACAAACAATATAATGAACAATAAAATATAATAATAATAATAATAATAATGGGAAAAGCACACTGGCTGAGCACAGGCACTCCATGCTATTGGAAACCCCTCTGATCAAATGGGACAGAGAATACCTGAGAGCGGGGTGTGTATCTCCTCTTCTGGCTCTGTATCCGATTTGATGCAAAAAAACAAAAAAAAACAAAACAGAGAAACGACGACATAGAACAAGTAGTTTAATCACAAACCCACAGAAGAGCACACACATCCAGTTTGTGGGAGAAACGTGCAAGAAAATCAACAACCAGGCTGAAGCTATAAGCAGCCGTCTCCAAAACAAGAGACTATGCCGCAGTTTACAAAAAGCAGATGACTTGGATCATCCTGTTTACAAGTTCAGACCAATCTCTTTAATAAAATTTGTCGTATATATGGGGCGGCACGGTGGCGCAGTGGTAGCGCTGCTGCCTCACTGTAAGGAAATCCGGGTTCTCCTCGTGTCTGCGTGGGTTTCCTCCTGGTACTCCGGTTTCCTCCTACAGTCCAAAGACATGCAAGTTGCCGCATTGGCGATTCTAAATTGTCCCTAGTGTGTGCTTGGGGTGTGTGTGTGTGTGTGTGTGCCCTGCAGTGGGCTGGGGCACTGCCCGGGGTTTGTTTCCTGCCTTGCGCCCTGTGTTGGCAGGAATTGGCTCCGACAGACCCCCGTGACCCTGTAGTTAGGATATAACGGATTGGATAATGGATGGATGTCCTATATATGCACATTTTTCTGTCTAATGGTCAGTTGGTGTAGACGGGTGCTAGGCAGTGAGCATGTAGTTTAAAGGTTTGCATAGAGCAGGGAAGCCATTTTGCTAATCTAACACCACATGAAAATACAGTGACCTCCATAATGTTTGAGACAAAGACACATTTTTCTTTGATTTACCCCTTTGCTCCACAGTTTAAAATTACAAATCAAACAATTCTGAGTTGATTAAAGTGCACATTGTGGACTTAAGGGTTTAAGGGTATCAGCATTCATTTCGGTCACATTTACTTTACATTTATTTATTCGGCTGACACGTTTCTCCAAGGCGACTTATGATACAACATTTATGATATAATTGGTTACATTTCTTTTGATTTTCTAATTAGAGCACAGGTAGGTCATATGACTTGCTCAGGGTCACACAGTGTCAGTAGCAGGATTTGAACCCACAAGCTTAGGGTATGAAGTCAAAAGCATTAACCACTGTGCCACACTGCCTGCCCATCACACCATGTAGAAATGACAACACATTTTCTATATGGTCGCCAACTTTCACAATATTTGGGACAATTTGCACCACCGGTGTTTGTGATTCCACAGGTGAGTTTCATTGCTTTATAAGATACCTCGGCTTACTTCTACCCTTTGGAGTCTGAAGCTGCCATTGTTCAACATGAGGATAAGAGCTTTGCCAATGAAATTCAAAGAAGCCATTATGAGGCTGAAAAACCAGAAAAAAATTTAAAAAAAACATTAGAGACATCAGCAAAACCCTAGGATTACCCAAAGCAACTGTCTGAAATATCATTAAGAAGAAAGAACGCACTGGTGGGCTCAGTAATCACAAAGTGACTGGTAGGCTAAGGAAGAACTCCAGTGCTGATGACAGAAGAATCCTTACTATGATAAAGAAAAAGCTCTCAATGCCTGTCCAACAGATTAGACACAGTCTTCAGGAGGCAGATGTGGATGTGTCAGAGACAACTATCTGCAGAAGTCTTCATGAACAGAAGTACAGAAACCACACTGCACAATGCAAACCACTAGTTAGCCACAAAGCAGAACTGCCAGATCACAGCAAAAAGTACTTAAATCAGCCTTCATAATTCTGGAAAAAGGTCTTGTGGACAGAAGAGACAAAGATGTATCTACATCAGAGTGATGGCAAGAGCAAAGTGTGGAGACGAAAAGGAACTGTCCAAGATCCAAAGCAGACCACCTCATCTGTTAAACACTGGGGGGCAGAGTTGTTATGGTTTGGACATGTATGGATGCCACAAGCCCTGGCACACATATCTTCATTGACAATGAAACTGCAGTTAGCAGCTGCACCATGAATTCAGAGGTGTAAGGAAACACCTGATCTGCTCAAGTTCTAGTAAATGCCTCCAAACACAATGGCCGATGCTTCATCCTAAAACAAGATAATGATTTAAACATACCGCTTAGGAGTTTTTCATAGCTAAAAAATAATGGGAAATTCATGAATGGCCTAGCCAGTCACCTGATTTAAATCCATTTGAGCAGGCCCACCATATGGTAAAGAGAAAGCTTAAGGGGACAAGCCCCTGAAACAAGCAGGAGCTGAAGATGGTTGCATTAGAGGCTTGTCAGAGCATCAGCAGAGAAGATCCTCAGCACTTGCTGATGTCTATGAATCGCAGACTTCAAGCAGCCAATACCTAGAAGGGATATGCGACAAAGTGCTAAAGCTTTAATATACTGGCCATTGTTGTGTCCCAGACCTTATGGTGTCCTGAAATGAGGGGACCATGTAAAAAAGTGTTGTCATTTGTACATGGTGTGACAAAAATTTATGCAAATACCCTGTCAGAGATGGCTGGGGGTGGCGACCCGGCCGGGAGGCCCAGGAGGACCAGAGGAGGGCTTGCGCCTTTCCCAGACCATGTGGGGGCGACCACCCTGGTACCTTTGGGGGCCACGGGTACAGAGCTTTGAAGCTCCACCCTGTAGGGGCCCATGGTCACCACCAGGGGGCGGCCCTATGCCTTTGGAGCCCTGGACCTCAGCACTTCCGCCACACCAGGAAGTGCTGGGGGGAAGAAAAGCAGGGACACTCGGAGTGCTTCCAGGGATGCAGCCGACACTTCCGCCACACTGGGGCTGTGACGATGTGGGTTCAGCTCCATGCTCCCATCTGCTGTTCGGGAGCCCTTCCTTGAACCCTACACCGTCGATAAAAGTCACCGATGAGCTAGACAGTGGGGGCAACAACATAGCAAGGGGATGGTTCAAAAAGTGCGAAGGTGCTTTTATTAAAAATCCAACAAATCAAAAACAAAGTGTTCAATAAAGCAGTGCAGTGATTTCAAAGAGTCATTAAATAAATAATCCATAAAAGAAATGTGGAGGTTAAAAAAATACACAAAAAAACAATCCTTTTAAAACGAGGTTAAAACGTTCATATGGAAGCAGTCTTTAAAAACAAATGACAAGCCCGGAGTCTTCTTTTAACTGGTGACCCCCCTTCTTCTCCCTGTCCAGGCTTCGCAACAGGGGAGCCACTCTACCTGCAGCTGACCTTCTTTCCACTACTGATCTGGTGGTGTCCCGATCCCTGGCTTTGGTTCCGCTCCCTCCAGACCAAGATTTGGCTTCCCTGACGACCAGGACGCTCACGCCATGGAGTTTACCGCCCAAGCCTCCTGACTCCCGCAGCCTTCTCGGCCTTACACGGCCAGCCATCCTTCTTCCCGTCACTTCCGCTCTTCAAAACATGCTCAGCGGGAGCAACCACTAACTACAGCCCTCGGGTGTCGGCCAAACACCCCGCTAGGGCTCACTGTCCAGTTGCCTGCGAGCCTAACTCTCGCTCGCTCGCTCTCCTGCACCGACATGTGCACACGCTTCCTGCAACCTCCGCCCTTTCTCCATTTCCATTTTGTTCTCTCTGATCGATCCTTCTGTCTTCCCTTCCAACCGACTCGCGCTTGTTTTTATACTGTGAGGGGCCATAGCAGCAGCAGCACATTAGCCACGGGAACAATCACGGATGTGGGCAGTTCCTCACCTGTGCACTAGGTGAGAAACGCCCACAGCGCAGATCGCCCCGTGGCTTGCTATGGCCACCACGCCCCCTCACTAAGCCGGCGCGAGTGCGGTGATTATTTATTTAAAAAACGGCCTTAGCTCAACAAGCTGTGGACCCATAACACCACAGGGGCATGTCGGTGGGAGGTTGCCGGAACACACCAGGAGCACATCCGGGTGCTTATAAAAGGGGCTGCCTCTCTTCAGACAATGGCTAGAGTTGGAAGTAAGAGGACGAGGTCTCTGGAGGAGGCAAGGAGGCGGCCTGAAGAGAAAGTGAGGCATTTTGTGTGGGCCAGGACTTTGGGGACTTTTGGGTTGTGTGGCACCGTAAATAATGTACAATAAACGTGTGTTGGGTGACATGAACGTGTCCGCCTGTCTGTGTCCGGGCCAGTCTCCACAACCCTTAAAATAAAGTCTTTCTGAAATGTGCAGTTTAATTATGTACAGTGCATCCAGAAAGTATTCACAGCGCATCACTTTTTCCACATTTTGTTATGTTACAGCCTTATTCCAAAATGGATTAAATTCATTTTTTTCCTCAGAATTCTACACACAACACCCCATAATGACAACGTGAAAAAAGTTTACTTGAGGTTTTTACAAATTTATTAAAAATAAAAAAACTGAGAAATCACATGTACATAAGTATTCACTGCCTTTGCTCAATACTTTGTCGATGCACCTTTGGCAGCAATTACAGCCTCAAGTCTTTTTGAAGCTGAAAAACATCCCCACAGCATGATGCTGCCACCACCATGCTTAACTGTAGGGATGGTATTGGCCTGGTGATGAGCAGTGCCTGATTTCCTCCAAACGTGATGCCTGGCATTCACACCAGAGAGTTCAATCTTTGTCTCATCAGACCAGAGAATTTTGTTTTTTCATGGTCTGAGAGTCCTTCAGGTGCCTTTTGGCAAACTCCAGGCAAGCTGCCATGTGCCTTTTACTAAGGAGTGCCTTCCGTCTGGCCACTCTACCATACAGGCCTGATTGGTGGACTGCTATAGAGATGGTTGTCCTTCTGAAAGGTTCTCCTCTCTCCACAGAGGACCTCTGGAGCTCTGACAGAGTGACCATCGGGTTCTTGGTCACTTCCCTGACTAAGGCCCTTCTCCCCCGATCGCTCAGTTTAGATGGCCGGCCAGCTCTAGGAAGAGTCCTGGTGGTTTCGAACTTCTTCCACTTACAGATGATGGAGGCCACTGTGCTCATTGGGACGTTCAAAGCAGCAGAAATTTTTCTGTAATCTTCCCCAGATTTGTGCCTCGAGACAATCCTGTCTCGGAGGTCAAAAGACAATTCCTTTGACTTCATGCTTGGTTTGTGTTCTGACATGAACTGTCAACTGTGGGACCTTATATAGACAGGTGTGTGCCTTTCCAAATCATGTCCAATCAACTGAATTTACCACAGGTGAACTCCAATTAAGCTGCAGAAACATCTCATGGATGATCAGGGGAAACAGGATGCACCAGAGCTCAATTGTGAATACTTATGTACATGTGCTTTCTCAATTTTTTTATTTTTAATAAATTTGCAAAAATCTCAAGTAAACTTTTTTCACGTTGTCATTATGGGGTGTTGTGTGCTGAATTCTGAGGAAAAAAATGAATTTAATCCATTTTGGAATAAGGCTGTGACATATCAAAAAGTGGAAAAAGTGATGTGCTGTGAATACTTTCCGTATGCACTGCATGAAGTTTTTGATTTGTAATTTTAAACTGTGAAGTAGATGGGTAAATCAAGGAAAAATATGTCTTTACCACAGACATTATGGAGGGCACTCTAGCTTTTATAATGTAAATGCTTAACTGTTTCAGTGCGTCTGTCTATAAAGATGAAAATCCTTGGGGACATACGTGAGTTAAAATGTCATCCATCCATCCATCCAAGACTGCATTTTCCAAGCTCACAGAGCTACAGAGCTTATCCTAACAATATCTGGAACAATGGAAACTGAATGTGGATATGGTACCTGTCCATTTGTACAGCTCAATCATTCCCACAGTTGCCAATCTGAAATTGGAAATTAACCTAACATGCACATATGAAAGGAAACCAGAGTACCTGGAGAAAACTCATGGACAAAGAGGGAGAATGTGCAGGCCCAGACAGCAGTGCTACTGTAAATATATATCACGTATTTCTACATACATACACACACACACACACACACACACACACACATACATACATACCACTCTCTCCCTGTTATACCTGCAAATTAACTTCCAAATCCATGAGTCTTGCCATAATCTGTTTTGAGAAGCAGTAACTTTGTCACTCTGCCATATTTAGAATTTATTCCAAAGTTTCAGTGGTAACACATATTTTGAGAAAAACAAAGATCTTTCAGTAGCAATTGAAAAATAAATAAATAAACTGCATACAGATACTGTATTTTGTCTTATTATTTATTAATTTTACACTTGGCAATTTTAAGTCTTGCCCTTTCTTGGTCAGGATTGTGAGGAGCCTGAAATTATCAGAGGCAAAAGAGCAACACTAAAGACAGCCCTGTGAGGCATTCACCCCAATGTCTTGATTCTAAACTGCCGATTAGCCTGAGAGGAAGTCTTTAGATAGTGAAAGGATAAAGGACTCTAAAATGAGATCCTATGTTTATAGTGCAAATGCAAATTGACATAAGTCTACACCCTCTGGAAATGGGCCACACTCTGAGTAACATGTCCTGCTAGGGTGTTTATTCATATTTGAAGTATATGTGCGAAGTAGCATAGTGATACTATGGATAGTATTGCTGCCTCACAGATCCAGGGTCCTGGCATCAATTACCATACACCTAAGGCTCTCTATCTGGAGTTTGCACATTCTCCAGTGTCTGCATGCGTTTAATGCCAGTTTTCTTCTAATACCACCCAACTAGGTGCTGGTTAGGCTGACTGGCAACTCCAAATTGGCCACAATGTGAATGTCTTTGCATGTGAGAAGGTCCAGCAATGGATTGGCTCCTTTTCCAGGACTGTTTCCTGCCTTGCACCCCATACAGCTAAGATAGGCTTCAGAATTTGCTAAGCAGATTTGAGAATGTTAAGTATAAGTGGGTATATGTAATCTCATTTGATAAACAGGTACTTTGTTTATTCCATGGGAAAACTGCAGAATTAACTACAGGGTCATGCACAGTCATGAGTTCTGCCCTGGTTTTACCAGCAGCAAACATCAAATGAAACTAGAGAGACAGGAATGTTGCTGGCCAACACAATGAAAAATGGAAGTAGCCTAAAGTAAAGAAATAGAGGGCTGACAACATGATAGAGTAAGTCACAAGACCTTAATGTATAGGAGGCTTATATCTTGATAAAGGAGTCCATTAAGATGAAAGACGCATTTCCTGTATCAGTAAACAATGACATAACCCCTGCATTACTCATTTGGCCACAGATCAGGAGGGGATTAGAATTTGTCTGCAGCAGTAACTGGATGAGCCCGGCGATAGGTGGGAAGTATTTAGTAGTTCTGAGTGTAAGCAACATACAGATCTCAGTTTCCATCTGCAATTTGATCTCTCTTGTGACAATCAGCCCAGACGGCATCCTGCCAAAAAATTTGTCCTTCAGCCATCCTACAGAGCGTTAGTGAAGCTGTGCTTTTGTTAGCAGAGGTACAGTGCATCCGGAAAGTATTCATAGCGCATCACTTTTTCCACATTTTGTTATGTTACAACCTTATTCAAAAATGGATTAAATTCATTTTTTTCCTCAGAATTCTACACACAACACCCAACAACGTGAAAAAAAATTTACTTGAGGTTTTTGCAAATTTAATAAAAATAAAAAAACTGAGAAATCACATGTACATAAGTATTCACAGCCTTTGCTCAATACTTTGTCGATGCACCTTTGGCAGCAATTACAGCCTCAAGTCTTTTTGAATATGATGTCACAAGCTTGGCACACATATCCTTGGCCAGTTTCGCCCATTCCTCTTTGCAGCACCTCTCAAGCTCCATCAGGTTGGATGGGAAGTGTCGGTGCACAGCCATTTTAAGATCTCTCCAGAGATATTCAATCGAATTCAAGTCTGGGCTCTGGCTGGGCCACTCAAGGACATTCACAGAGTTGTCATAAAGCCACTCTTTTGATATCTTGGCTGTGTGCTTAGGGTCGTTGTCCTGCTGAAAGATGAACCGTCGCCCCAGTCTGAGGTCAAGAGCGCTCTGGAGCAGGTTTTCATCCAGGATGTCTCTGTACATTGCTGCAGTCACCTTTCCCTTTATCCTGACTAGTCTCCCAGTTCCTGCCACTGAAAAACATCTCCACAGCATGATGCTGCCACCACCTTGCTTCACTGTAGGGATGGTATTGGCCTGGTGATGAGCGGTGCCTGGTTTCCTCCAAACGTGACGCCAGGCATTCACTCCAAAGAGTTCAATCTTTGCCTCATCAGACCAGAGAATTTTGTTTCTCATGGTCCGAGAGTCCTTCAGGTGCCTTTTGGCAAACTCCAGGCAGGCTGCCAAGTGCCTTTTACTAAGGAGTGGCTTCCGTCTGGCCACCCTACCATACAGGCCTGATTGGTGGATTGCTGCAGAGATGGTTGTCCTTCTGGAAGGTTCTCCTCTCTCCACAGAGGACCTCTGGAGCTCTGACAGAGTGACCATCGGGTTCTTGGTCACCTCCCTGACAAAGGCCCTTTTCCCCCGATCGCTCAGTTTAGATGGCCGGCCAGCTCTAGGAAGAGTCCTGGTGGTTTCAAACTTCTTCCACTTACGGATGATGGAGGCTACTGTGCTCATTGGGACCTTCAAAGCAGCAGAAATGTTTCTGTAACCTTCCTCAGATTTGTGCCTCAAGACAATCCTGTCTCTGAGTTCTACAGACAATTCCTTTTGACTTCATGCTTGGTTTGTGCTCTGACATGAACTGTAAACTGTGGGACCTTATATAGACAAGTGTGTGCCTTTCCAAATCATGTCCAATCAACTGAATTTACCACAGGTGGACTCCAATTAAGCTTCAGAAACATCTTAAGGATGATCAGGGGAAACAGGATGCACTTGAGCTCAATTTTGAGCTTCATGGCAAAGGCTGTGAATACTTATGTACATGTGCTTTCTCAATTTTTTTATTTTTAACAAATTTGCAAAAATCTGAAGTAAACTTTTTTTACGTTGTCATTATGGGGTGTTGTGTGTAGAATTCTGAGGAAAAAAATGAATTTAATCCATTTTGGAATAAGGCTGTAACATAACAAAATGTGGAAAAATTGATGTGCTGTGAATACTTTCCGGATGTACTGTATTGTCCGCAGCAAGCTGGCACGACACTCAGTGTCTAATGTCAAGAGTTTCCTCCCCCCGTGAACAACTTAACTTCCCAGTGAAAACTTCAGCCTTACCTCCTGCTGTTTCTCTTCATTAGGGTAGGTGTCCACAAAGACTCCCAGTCCAACAAACATATCCTTACTTCCAAATACAGGACCTGCAAAACAGAATAATACAGCCTGAATGATGTAGGACATCTTTTTGTGAACTGTAACCAATCTTTTATTATACATCTATCAATCCACCAGTTTCATTATAAAGTAAATGGGAGCCAGAGCTTATCCCAGCCGACAAAAAGACAAGATTCTTTGATTCTCTTGCAACAGAGGAGAAGCTACAGCTAATACCTAGCAGCAATAGGTATAACACACAAGCCTGGAACCATCCTAGAAGGAACAATGGGATGGAAAGGAAATGACCCAAGACTTCTAAACCTGGCTTTCTCTAGCATTAGACTTCTTCACCCAGTGATCTTTTCCAATTAACCATATTCACTGCAAACTTTGGAGGGCATAAATGAAGTGGTGACACATGACAATGCTACTACTAATACAACCATTTTTTTTTCTATCAATACACTGTAAACTTCAAGGTAATTATTTGGACACATCCTGAAGCAAGTGGTGTCAAATACCTCAGAAAACCTTTATTCACAGCCAAATTGCTTTTTAACCTTTGCACGTCTTCTGATCTAGCCAATCAGTTCTTCAACCACTTTACTACCCATCACCCTTCTGACAAAACTTTTCAAAAAAGTTGGACCTGCCTTGACACAAAGTGTACCGTCTGCTGGTCTCTTCACCAAACAGACACCCCAAAAGAAATGTTTAAGATCTGAAGAAAGTTCCAAACCTGGCTGCATCCGCTCCTTGGTGTACCAAATAGCAAAGCCATCTCCATTCAGATTTTTCTTGCCTTGTCCATGCACCTTGAAATGTACCTGCATCTCCCAGTCCCGCAGGTAGCAAGGCTACAGAAAAAAAAAATAATAAAACCCACTGATTAACACAATCTTCAAGGCCTATGACTAACACAGCACTCTGTTGTTTTAATTGCCAAAGCCTTTCTCTACCAAAACACCTATGATAAACAGCAAACCAACGTCATCTCCTGAAGCTTTTGCATTGCCCTAATAGTTTAAGATATGGGTCCACGTTTATTGAGAATTTGACTGTAATTCTTTCTAAGCACACATTTAAGTTACCTGTAATGTTTTAATGCCAAATAGGTCCTGTCCTCATCATCTAATGTCCTTATGATCACAGAGTACCAGCTTTGTGATGCTACACATTGGGAGTTTTTTCACTTAATATTTAATTGAGGTTATTTAAATGAACCAGACAACTTTCTAGAATGTTATTTTTAGACACATTTAAGTAGTGAATCCTCCAAATGTGTATTAATGTCTTCTTAATATAGTCTATGAAGAGTCAAAGACTCTGGTTAAAAATTGGCTTAAAGTACAAAACAACACTTAATGTTGGTCCTTTGCAGAGTCTGCAAAATGCACCAAGTCAATGTAAACTCATCACTTTATGTTTAATGATACATATTTGGGATAGGGAGCAAACTGAAGTAGAAACACCATCTAGATAATGCCCAGAGCTTGGGGGCATCATTGCCAACTACTGTACCACTGTACCAACTGGACTGTATTAATCAAGCTTTAATTTACAGTGCATCCGGAAAGTATTCACAGCGCATTACTTTTTCCACATTTTGTTATGTTACAGCCTTATTCCAAAATGGATTAAATTCATTTTTTTCCTCAGAATTCTACACACAACACCCCATAATGACAACGTGAAAAAAGTTTACTTCAGGTTTTTGGAAATTTATTAAAAATAAAAAAACTGAGAAATCACAGGTACATAAGTATTCACAGCCTTTGCCATGAAGCTCAAAACTGAGCTCAGGTGCATCCTGTTTCCCCTGATCATCCTTGAGATGTTCCTACAGCTTAATTGGAGTCCACCTGTGGTAAATTCAGTTGGTTGGACATGATTTGGAAAGGCACACACCTGTCTATATAAGGTCCCACAGTTGACAGTTCATGTCAGAGCACAAACCAAGCATGAAGTCAAAGGAATTGTCTGTAGACCTCAGAGACAGGATTGTCTCAAGGCACAAATCTGGGGAAGGTTACAGAAAAATTTCTGCTGCTTTGAAGGTCCCAATGAGCACAGTGGCCTCCATCATCTGTAAGTGGAAGAAGCTCTTCCTAGAGCTGGCCAGACATCTAAACAGAGCGATCGGGGGAGAAGGGCCTTAGTCAAGGAGGTGACCAAGAACACGATGGTCACTCTGTCAGAACTCCAGAGGTCCTCTGTGGAGAGAGGAGAACCTTCCAGAAGGACAACCATCTCTGCAGCAATCCACCAATCAGGTCTGTATGGTAGAGTGGCCAGACGGAAGCCAATCCTTAGTAAAAGGCACATGGCAGCTGGCCTGGAGTTTGCCAAAAGGCACCTGAAAGACTCTCAAGACCATGAAAAAACAAAATTCTCTAGTCTGATGAGACAAAGATTGAACTCTCTGGTGTGAATGCCAGGCGTCACGTTTGGAGGAAACCAGGCACCGCTCATCACCAGGCCAATACCTTCCCTACAGTTAAGCATGGTGGTGGCAGCATCATGCTGTGGGGGTGTTTTTCAGCGGCAAGAACTGGGAGACTAGTCAGGATAAAGGGAAAGATGACTGCAGCAATGTACAGAGACACCCTGGATAAAAACCTGCTCCAGAGCGCTCTTGACCTCAGACTGGGGCGACGGTTCATCTTTCAGCAGGACAACGACCCTAAGCACACTGCCAAGATATCAAAGGAGTGGCTTCAGGACAACTCTGTGAATGTCCTTGAGTGGCCCAGCCAGAGCCCAGACTTGAATCCGATTGAACATCTCTGGAGAGATCTTAAAATGGCTGTGCACCGACGCTTCCCATCCAACCTGATGGAGCTTGAGAGGTGCTGCAAAGAGGAATGAGCGAAACTAGCCAAAGATAGGTGTGCCAAGCTTGTGGCATCATATTCAAAAAGACTTGAGGCTATAATTGCTGCCAAAGGTGCATTGACAAAGTATTGAGCAAAGGCTGTGAATACTTATGTACATGTGATTTCTCAGTTTTTTTATTTTTAAAAAATTTGCAAAAACCTCAAGTAAACTTTTTTTCACGTTGTCATTATGGGGTGTTGTGTGTAGAATTCTGAGGAAAAAAATGAATTTAATCCATTTTGGAATAAGGCTGTAACATAACAAAATGTGGAAAAAGTGATGCGCTGTGAATACTTTCCGGATGCACTGTATATATTCTCAAGACAATACCAACATGAGATGCCCTACTAATCACTTATGAATACAAGCCGGGCAAACATATATTTTATATTTTTAAAATATAAACTTAGTCAGAAATCATTTTTCTTTTTCTTGCGTCCTCAACCCAATACCAACAAGTTTTTTCAATGAAGTATCGGGCGTACTAATTGATAGTATTCTTGACATAGTAAACTAGTCATTAGATACGGGGGTGTTCCCAGACTGTCTTAAGAAAGCTGTAGTTAAACCCCTACTCAAGAAAAATAATCTTGACTTTCTGATTTTTAAAATTTTAGGCATATTTCTAACCTGCCTTTCTTAAGTAAAATTCTAGAGAAGGCAGTCACTATGCAGCTTAATGACCACCTCAATAAACATGCTATTCTTGATAAGTTTTAGTCGGGTTTCAAAACAAATCACAGCACAGAAACTGCACTCGTTAAAGTAGTAAATGACTTGCGGGTAAATGCAGGCAGAGGCTGTTTATCTGTTCTCATCTTCCTAGATCTGAGTGTCGCATTCGATACCATTGATCACAATATTCTTAGAAATCGCCTTAGTCAATGGGTGGGCCTCTCTGGCAGTGTCTTAAATTGGTTTGAATCCTACCTGGCAGGTAGAAAATTCTTTGTAAGTTGTGGTAATTATACTTCAGAAACACATAATATTGTAATGCTGCTGCTGGAGTATGTGAATTTCCCCTTGGGATTAATAAAGTATCTATCTATCTTTTAGATTTACATGCTTTATTAGGTCAGATTATCTCGGGGCGTAACGTGAGTCAACATAGCTATGCTGATGACACACAACTGTACTTATCAATAGCGCCTGACGACCCCGACTCTCTTGATTCATTGACACAATGTCTTACTTGTGTTTCTGAATGGATGAGTAGTAATTTTCTCAAACTAAATAAAGAGAAAACAGAAATTTTAGTGATTGGCAATAATGGATATAATGAGGCTATTAGAAATAAACTTGATGCATTAGGATTAAAAGTCAAGATGGAGGTAAAGAATTTACGGGTAACTATTGACTCTGAAATGAATTTTAAATCACATATTAATTAGATTACTAGGACAGCATTTTTCCATTTAAGAAATACAGCAAAACTTAGACCTCTTATAACATTGCAAGATGCTGAGAAATTAATCCACGCTTTTGTTTTCAGTCAACTAGATTACTGTAACGCTCTCCTCTCAGGACTAAAAATCAATTGCAACTAATGCAGAATGGAGGTGCCAGAATCTTAACGAGGAAAAGAAAATCCGAGCACATCTCTCCAGTTTTGATGTCACTACGCTGGTTACCTGTGTCATTTAGATTTGACTTTAAAATACTGCTTATAGTTTACAAAGCCTTAAATAATCTTGCTCCATCTTATATTTCAGAATGTTTTACATCTTACACTCCAAACCTTAGATCGTAACCTTAGATCCTCAAATGAGTGTCTGCTTAGAACTCCAAGAGCTAAACGTGAAAGAAGTGGTGAGGCGGCCTTCTGCTGTTATGCACCTAATATCTGGAATAGCCTGCCAATAGGAATTCATCAGGCTAATACAATGGAGCACTTTAAAAAAAACTGCTGAAAACACATTACTTTAACATGGCTTTCTCATAGCTTCATCTTAGTTAAATCCTGATGCTCTGTATACTCAATTAATTATCATTATTATTCATGGTATTCATATTCAAAATCCGTACTAACCCCTACTTTCTCTTCTGTTCTTTTTCCAGTTTTCTGGGGTGGTGACCTGCGCCACCACCACCTGATCAAAGCAGCATAATGACCCTACATTGATGGATTAAAGGCCAGAAATCCACATGACCATCATCATCAAGTTCTTCCATGAAAGCCCTGAATACCATGAGGACTGATTGAGGTCATTGGTGTGAATAAATAGAATGCCTCGAGGGAGTTGGGCGGTCTCATGGCCTGGAACCCCTGCAGATTTTATTTTTTCTCCAGCCGTCTGGAGTTTTTTTTTTTTTTTGTTTTGTCTGTCCTCCCTGGCCATCGGACCTTACTTTTATTCTATGTTAATTAGTGTTCCCTTATTTTAATTCTTATTTATTTTATCTTTTTTCTCTTTCTTCATCATATAAAGCACTTTGAGCTGCATTATTTGTATGAAAATGTGCCATATAAATAAATGTTGTTGTTATGTTTCCAAAATACAGCTAGATTTGAAGGCCACCAAGGGAACCTGTTCAATATATTGACAGTGGTCTATGTGAAAACCACTTCATGTTTAAACTAACAGTATTCTGTTCCCTTTGCAAAACTTAGCAACAGGCTGGCACTAGGTAACGATTTAAATGCAGAACAATGTTGCTACAGTAGATTTAATAATTTTTTTTTTCCTCGCAACCCAATTTTACTTTCGAGACCCATAATCTCTGCCGACTGTCAACCCAAGAGAGGGGTAGGTCTTGGGGAATTGCTGCCAACAGTCATCTAGTTTTTCCATCTTGAAGAAGTGCAGAGGACAGTCTTTCCGGAAGTGGGGCGGGGATAAGAGAATAATTTGGAGGTAACAGTAGTTACGTATTTTGGTTTGTACTGCACATTGAAATGCATAAGCATGTTTAAGAAACGTTATAAAAAGAACTTCCAAAATGGTTAAGATGTACCAGAACAGGGCTGATGTCATACACAAAATGTCATACACTTAATGTACTAAGAGATGATTAAGAGATCAGCAGATGTCCTGCAAACAACAAGACTGGACAGTTGTCACATACACAGAGATTTCAAGGGTAATTACTGAACCTAAAAGATATGAGAAGAATAAGAAAAGACTTTTATTTGGATAAGAGATTTGGGTATACACCAATGAACCAATCAGAGCAAACAAATGCATTAATCTGGACTGTTAACTGAAATTAAGTGGTTTATAAAAGACACCCCTCATTTCTTTTATCATTCTGTAACAGACTGCAGTGAGAGTGCATTAAAGATGCAATGGACAAGCTTTCTCCTGCCTGATTACTGACTCAAAGAGGTTTTATCAAACTAGGTAGAGGATATTTTTTTTAATTAATATTTTGATTTCTTCCACAGGGGGTTCCCCTTGAAGAATCACTGCTGTATGTCAGAAGCACGGCAGTTTTGATTGCTTGCACTGCCCTTGGTGACCCATTACTCTGCAAATTGTACGATTATGAATCACAACTTTTCACTATTTAAAATCAAACCACAGATAAACAGACCACAATATTCATTAAGCACTATTTTAGTGAAGCAACAGTCAAAATGACAACAAGATACAAAGTTTTAGTCAACCTGTGCTACTAAGCTCTTGACTGGATAACAGAAATGCTCACATTTTAATTTTCTCTCAGCATCAAGTATTTTCTTTAGCTTCTTTTAATCTCTACCTGTTTTTCCACAGTTATTTTACATATCTGTCTAATACATGAATAAAAATGGCCTTGTGTCTGTCACAACAAATCTGGCCTGCTAATTATATTTTTTATATCTCAGACATCATTCGTACTAGTAATGCACACCAAACTGAAACCATTTAATTTTTTTTTAAACCCAATGGTTAACTAGAGGCTGCTCAGGCTGTAAAAGATACATAAGATGGAAGACTCATAGTATGCCATGCTTCTTAAAAAATAACTTGAGTCTCTATCCCTATGTACGTAGCTTGTAATTGTTATTTGATTACGTGAAAACAAAAGTACACAATAAACTACAAATGAAAGTCTAACAACATATAGATGCTAACGAAAATGCATTTCGCAACCCTGCATGTTAAAGATCCTCCCCTTCTTACACTTGCTTATTGCTTGTTACATCATCAAAGTACGTTAAGATGCCTTTGTGAAATTGCTTTCACAATAGCACACAAAGCCAAGTTGTAACTCACCTTTTTTAACCCACAATTTGGGCCTGCCTACCTGTGTTGGAGTCGTGTATCACAATCTTTTATATTCTTATCAACACAGGGTAGGCAATGTATGTTTTAATTTCTTTTCTCAACCTCTATGTATAACATAAATGACACAGTGATTAGCAAAGCTGCATCACAGATTTGGTCTCCAAAAATTTAATTTCACACCTGGTTATTGTCTCTACCGATTTTGCAAGCTGTCCCCTAATCTGCATGTTTTTTTCATTCTAAATGACCAAAGACGGAAGTTATATAACTATATTTTATTAGTACTTTACCCTTTCAGAACGAATTCTTGCCTTGTGCTTTGGCTGTCATGACTCTAAATTGGGAAAGCAGGTACATGTAATTAAGGAGTGAATGGGTGGCACAGTAGTTACTGCTTCTATGTCATTGACTTCATGTTCTGGCTTTGAATTACATGCCTAGACCCTGCCTGTGTGCAGTATGCATGAGTTATTGTGTTTTTTCTCAGAGTAATGTTTATTTTCCTTCACTCAACTCAATAAAACACATACAGTTGTGCTTGTGAACCCTTTAGAATTTTCATTACAGTAATCCCTCCTCGATCGCGGGGGTTGCGTTCCAGACCCCCCCGCGATAGGTGAAAATCCACGAAGTAGACACCATATGTTTGTATGGTTATTTTTATATATTTTAAGCCCTTATAAACTCTCCCACACTGTTAACATTATTAGAGCCCTCTAGACATGAAATAACACCCTTTAGTCAAAAGTTTAAACTGTGCTCCATGACAAGACAGAGATCATCTTTTTTTCTTTCTCACAATTAAAAGAATGTAAATATATCTTCTCTTCAAAGGAGTGCCCGCATCAGGAGCAGAGAATTTCAGAGTGAGAGAGAGAGAGCGTTCGCAAAGAAAAGCAAACAATCAAAAAATCAATACGTGTGCTTTTAAGCAATCCGAAGCACCGTAATAAAGCAGCATTTTTTAGAGGAGCGTCAGTATCTCAGCAAACAGCCTCTGTGCAAACAGCCCCTCTGCTCACCAGAGAGAGAGAGGGAGCACGAGATTAAAGCAAACAATCAAAAAATCAATACGTGTGCTTTTGTGCTTTTAAATATGCCAAGCACCGCGATAAAGCGGCATTTTTTAGAGGAGCGTCAGTATCTTCTAAGCAAACAGCCTCTGTGTAAACAGCCCCTCTGCTCACACCCCTTCCGTCAGGCGCAGAGAATATCAGAGAGGGTGAGATAGAGGCAGAGACAAGCAAACAATCAAGCACCGCGCGGGATGCATTTCTTATATCATTGAGGAGTTTTAGTTAATATGTAATACATGCTCTGATTGGGTAGCTTCTAAGCCATCCGCCTATAGCGTCCCTTGTATGAAATCAACTGGGCAAACAAACTGAAGAAGCATGTACCATAAATTAAAAGACCCACTGTCTGCAGAAATCCGCGAACCAGCGAAAAATCCGCGATATATATTTAGATATGCTTACATTTAAAATCCGCGATAGAGTGAATCCGCGAAAGTTGAAGCGCGATATAGCGAGGGATTACTGTATTTCTGCATAAATATGACCTAAAACTTCATCAGATTTTCACTCAAAGTAGATAAAGAGAAACCGGTTAAACAAATGAGACAAAAATATTATACTTGGTCATTTATTTATTGAGGAAAATGATCGAATATTACATATTTGTGAGTGGCAAAATATGTGAACCTCTAGGATTAGCAGTTAGTTTGAAGGTGAAATTCGAGTCAGGTGTTTTCAATCAATGGGATGACAATCAGGTGTGAGTGGGCACCCTGTGTGTTATTTAAAGAACAGTGATCTATCAAAGTCTGCTCTTCACAACACATGTTTGTGGAAGTGTATCATGGCACGAACAAAGGAGATTTCTGAGGACCTCAGAAAAAGAGTTGTTGATGCTCATCAGGCTGGAAAAGGTTACAAAACCATCTCTAAAGAGTTTGGTCTCCACCAATCCACAGTCAGACAGATTGTGTACAAATGGAGGAGATTCAAGACCATTGTTACCCTTCCCAGGAGTGGTCAACCAACAAAGATCACTCCAAGAGCAAGGCGTGTAATACTTGGCGAGATCACAAAGGACCCCAGGGTAACTTCTAAGCAACTGAAGGCCTCTCTCACATTGGCTAATGTTCATGTTCATGATTCCACCATCAGAAGAACATTGAACAACAATGGTTTGCGTGACAGGGATGCAAAGAGAAAGCCACTGCTCTCCTAAAAAAACATTGCTGCTCATCTGCAATTTGCTAAAGATCACATGGACAAACCAGAAGGCTACTGGAAGAATGTTTTGTGGACGGATGAGACCAAAATAGAACTTTTTGGTTTAAATGAAAAGCGTTATGTTTGGAGAAAGGAAAACACTGCATTCCAGCATAAGAACCTTATCCCATCTGTGAACATGGTGGTGGTAGTATCATGGTTTGGGCCTGTTTTGCTGCATCTGGGCCAGGACGGCTTGCCTTCATTGATGGAACAATGAATTCTAAATTATATCAGAGAATTCTAAAAGAAAATGTCAGGACATCTGTCCATGAACTGAATCTCAAAAAAAGGTGGGTCATGCAGCAAGACAACGACCCTAAGCACACAAGTCGTTCTACCAAAGAATGGTTAAAGAAGAATAAAGTTAATGTTTTGGAATGACCAACTCAAAGTCTTAAACCTTAATCCAATCGAAATGTTGTGGAAGGACCTGAAGCGAGCAGTCAATGTGAGGAAACCCACTAACATCCCAGAGTTGAAGCTGTTCTGTACGGAGGAATGGGCCAAAATTCCCCCAAGCCGGTGTGCAGGAATGATCAAAAGTTACCGGAAATGTTTAGTTGCAGTTATTGCTGCAAAGGGGGGGGGGGTCACACCAGATACTGAAAGCAAAGGCTCACATACTTTTGCCACTCACAAATATGTAATATTCGATCATTTTCCTTAATAAATAAATGACCAAGTATAGTATTTTTGTCTCATTTGTTTAACTGGTTTCTCTTTATCTACTTTTAGGACTTGAGTGAAAATCTAATGATGTTTTAGGGCATATTTATGCAGCAATATAGAAAATTCTAAAGGGTTCACAAACTTTCAAGCACAACTGTATCAGATTAACTAACAATTCAAGATGGCCCTATAAGTATGTGAATGAGCGTGTGCATTGATGAACTGGTGGCTTCTGCCAAAAGCAGCCATGATAGACTCCAGCCAGCCACTACCCTGATTTGGGTAAAGTGGGCCTCAGAGTGTCGCACTATGAATTAGTTAACCAATATGAAAAGATGCTTAAGCACAAAACAAACGTTAACTTGATCATACAGCCCAACACCTGTTTACAATAGGATTTTTACAACTATTAGCAAGTGCTCATTTCAAATTGCAGTTTCTGTTGTGACAGACGACCAGAGTCCTTGCCCAGCAGAGCCCTACTTTAGGCTTTCACCACACCTGGGAGTGATTCCAGACCTCCCTAATGAGTCACCTGGAATATTCATAGGTGCAGCATAGAAGAGACAACCTCACCACTCGAGGAGCAAGAGTCGGGAGGAAGAGGACAGAGGCATTGTGTGCTGTATATTGTGCTGTGCTGAGGTGCTGGGAATAAAAGAAAGGCGTTTTGCCTGTTGTACTAGACTTGTGATTTTTGTCTGTTGCATCAGGTGTTTGGGGAGCTGGTGTGCCCCATGGTGGCCACGTTATTTATTTAAGAAGCACATCATGAATACACGGTCAGCACACGTCTTTTGAAGCATGTGAATTATGTTAAACAATGAAGCATGCGCAAGCCAATTTCCTTTAAAGTAAAATGAAATAAAACTTTAGCTGGAACTAGAAACTGATAGTTATAGCCCAAATCTGACATTTAATGCGAAAAGGGCTTCACATTTATGGGAAATATCTCCTCAAATTGACAGCCTGTCACTCTAATACAGCAATACAAAAAAATGTCATCTCACAATCCTGTTCCAGACAGCACCCTGCTTGCTCTGCACATCAGGGGTCAGTCTCACATACTGCATCATCACCATGGCACTGCCCATCAGGTCCCAGTGCGAAGAGCTGCCAGAGCCCACCCCTGTAGGAAAGGAGAGAGACAGACAGTTAGCAATTACAGACAAAATTAAAGAAAAAAAAAAAGAGGAAACCCAAAAATGATGAGCAAATCCCAGCAAATAACACAAAACAGTCATTTTCCATGAGGTAATTGCACTGGGCTCAGGCCAAACGGTGCCACTTACAGAATGTGGCTTTGTTTTCATGGCATGTAACAGGGGCATTTTCATTATGTGCAGCAAAGCAAATAAACATGAATGAATGAGTGTCTTGGCAAGGAGTCTGAGAAAAGGGAAAAAAAAACATAGAAAGTTACAAGGTACTTTGAATGGGGGCAATACAGCTTGAGAAAACTAATAATGTATCATTATAGTAAATCTCCCAAGATTACTAGTTGTAGAAAAAAAGTGAATTTAGGAGCTGTCTTTAGTATTCTCTACCTTTATACAACTACTTCATATGCATGATGTGTGCTAAATAATATTTACATTATATGTATGTAGAATAGAATATCTCACAGCATAGATATTTAAAATAAGAGCATCTATAAATACCTTAAAATGTTCTTTCATACTCTTTGTTATAAAATCTATAGAAAACCTGATGCAAATTATATAAATTAGATGAGAACTGCTGTGGTGGGCTGGTGCCCTGCCCAGGGTTTGTTTCCTGACTTACGCCCTGTGATGGCTGAGATTGGCTCCAGCAGACCCCTGTGACCCTGTAGTTAGGATATAGCGGGTTGGTTAATGGATGGATGGATAGATGAGAACAGACCCAATAAACATTCCATGCTTCTTCTCATACCTACCTGAGTTGCCCACCATTGCCTAGGTGAGAAAGCGGAACAGCAAGAAGTTATTAGAAATTTGCTGTATTTTGTATTTAACAGCTGTTGACATAATGCTGGAAAGGTTTTTTTATTCAATATTCTCTGCGTTTCAAGATGTCATATAGTTTATCATCAAACTTTGTTACCCTTAAATTTGTTGTATTTAGTAAATAACAACTGTCCATTGTTAGTAGTTGAATGCTTCTTTGTATCCAATATTCTCAGTTTTTCTTTCTATTACAGAGAACCCCAAATTGCAATAAATACAGTAGCTAGAAAAACAATATGGCCCTACCTGAGGCAGCTTGAGGTCAAAACAAAATGAGTGAGGGTAATGCCTGGTTGAAGAAAAAGTCAAACCCAAAGGCAAACATGTTAACCATTACACTACCATCACAAATGATGTGAGTTGGTTTCTCTTTTGATACAGGGAGATTCACTCGAAAAAGGCCCCAATATTCTGTTGTAACTCCCGTTACAATGAAGCAATATCAATAAAAAAAATACTCAATATAACTTGACGTATATGTAATCAATTGCGTTACATGTGATGCCGAAAGTGGTTTCTGTTTTCTGCCAGAAATATTTCGACGCGGCGGGCCATGTTCCTGAACGTATCAGCAAGTGTCTCGGGGGGAATAGCAACGATTTCACATTGGATGTTTTTCTTCAAATCTTTCACAGTGCGAGGCTTGTTCCGATAGACTTTTGCTTTGAGGAAACCCCAATGGAAGAAGTCTGGTGGTGTCAGATCCGGCGATCGTGGTGGCCAAAGCCCCTTTGAAACTACCCTGTTGCCGGAAAAGGACTGAGTTTCTACTATAAATATAGTACATATACGTCTATATATAATAAAACATTAATGTCTGTGTGTGTCCTGTCTGTTAGAGCAATATGATTGGTTAGTTTGGCTTTGATAACACAATCAAAGAGGAAATGCAATCGTGAGACCCACGAGGAGGAGAAAGACCATAGGAGGCATTCTGAGAGATTCACCTTCAAAGGTGAGAAGTACAAAAGCAGACAGGAGGCAAGAAAGGGGCCTAGAAAATAACTTGAGTCTGAAAAACAGGCTCTACCGGAGTGTGCTCGAGAGACGGAGTACCGGTGAAGAGAAGTTCAGACACGCAAATACAGACAAAAGGCGCTAAAGGGACATGTACCGCAACAGACAGAATAATTTTAAAATATTTGCTAATACCCATCTTTGACAGTGCCCTCCCACTGTTAAAATATGAAAGAATTTTAAGGGGGTGAATACTTTTCATAGGCACTGTTTATACAGTGCCCTCCAGAATGTTTGGGACAAAGACAAACTTTTCCTTGATTTATCCCTCTGCTCCACAGTTTAAAATTACAAATTAAACAATTCAGTCATGATTAAAGTACACATTACAGACTTTCATTTAAGGGTATTTGCATGACATGTAAAAGAAATTACTACACTTTTTATACATGGTCCCGCAATTTCAGGGCACATAGAACAAGTGTTTATAGACAGTGCCTATTCTACAGTATTCACCCCATTAAACGTAATATTTTACTGTCACACAACATTGAATCACTAATTTTGCTTTTTTGACACTGATCAACAGAAAAGGACTCTTTAAATGAATACTATATATGGGCAGCTGCAATTTCGAATATATTTTTTCTGTATTCTATTTCATTGTTTCACAGGGTATAGCATATAAATGTTATTTTAACTTTTATGACATATAATTGTATTAGCACTGCAAGCTAATTTGTCTTTTCAAATATAAAGAGAGTGTTGCTGTTTCTTCTGTATATGAGTTTTACATATTCCCCCTTGTCTGTTTGAGTTTTTCTCCGAGGACTCCATGTGCAGATTAGAATAATTAGTGATTCTAAACTGGACGTGTGTTTGAGTGGCTCTAGCATTAGGCCGGCACATCATCCAGGCTGGATCTTCTCTCATGCCGACAATTCTAAATTGGATTAAGCAGGCTTTGAGAATGTATCTATGTATGTATGTATGCATTTGATGCTATCCTGTGATTGACTGCCACCCAGTGCATTTTACTCTTAAACAGTTCACTACACTAAAACAGATTCCAAGCACTTTCTGTACATACTTAAAAAAATAATACTATAAAAGGATAATAAGTAACGTTTCTATACATAAGTATATTAAAATTAGCTTTTTTTACAACACAGAGATCCACAGAATTTGTTAAAATGTCAAGTTTATGCTACAAGTACAGCAGAACAGGCCAAGGGACAGAGGACGAAAGAAACACAAAAGCTCCAGTTAAAATAAACCTGCTGCTTCCAATCATCCTTCAGCTTCATATGCCTCACACTGAAGCCCATAACTTTAGTATAATAAGGTGGTCTACTACTGTGTTAATAACCGCTAATGCCTGCAGTTTTCCAACAACTCCAACACCTCGTTATGCTGTCAGCAGCAGTAGCCTGGTGAAAATAGCTGTGGCAGTCCACAGCCTGTACCTGATATTGGCAAGAAAATGTTACGTCTTATATGATACAGCCAAAATATATTTACAAATGAAAAATTACTTTAAAGTGTCTTAGCCACTTCATAGACATGTCTCTGACTCTGAATGCTCTCTGGCAACAGAAATGATTTGATGATAAAGCTGTAAGTAATGAATATACAGTATATGTGAAAACAGGTCTTTGTCAAAAACATTATTTTTACTTCATTGTGTTTATTTTAATACAAAGATTAGATGTCTGACAGGCAGCTTGCTTGAAAGTTTAGATACTAAACATAAGATAAAAGGAGACAGAGTTAATCAGCCTACCATGATAAGCATAAGACGTGTTGGAGGATGACAGTGATTTCACATATACTGTGTCTGGGAAAATACCATTTGAGCCAAGAAGACCTCCAATAAAGTAGCCATCTCTATATTCGAGCAGAGCACAGTTTCCAAAACTTTGGTTTGCTTTCCTTGATGACATTTTACTTAGTTGGGCAGGTTTACAGTTCCCATCTAGGTGGATGATTTTAGCTTTAAATGGCTTTAAGTCCTGAGAGGTTGGCATATATAATCCTGGGTGAATTCCCTTGCTGCACAGTACACCATTTAACCGATTTCTCCATAGCCCACAGCATTATACTTCTATCCATTTTTTTCAATTTAAAGATGTCCATAAGATTTATATGACTACTTTAAAACAATGTTTAAGGGGTTTAGCCCCTGACCCAGTTTGTAATTTATGCTCTCTTAAAGTGTCTGCTTCCTTTTTTTCTTATATTTTGGATCTGCCCTCCAGCTGGGTCTCAGTAGCCTGCAATATCTGCATATCTTTAAGAGTTTGGGGTATTTTTATTCCTTTTTCTTCTCAGTTTTTTACCTCTTGATTTTATATTATACTACATTTCATCCATTAATAAGAAATTGATTTTCGTAAATAAGTAAGTAACAAGCCCTCTGCATGTTTCACAGTAGGTATGGTGTTCTTTTCTTTGAAAGACTCATCTTTCCATCTGTGAACACAGTGCTGACATTAACTTGCCAAAAAGCTCCAGTAGCATAGTGGCAGCACTGCTGCCCTGCAGTAAGGAGACCATGGGTTCACGTCCCAGGTTCTCCCTGCATGGAGAATGTTTTGAGTAGTGAGAAAAATGCTATATAAATGTGAAGAATTATTATCATTCTTATTATTAAGCATTGTGGCTTGTTAATATGCATTTCAACAAAATACAGTCTGGCTTTTTTATGTTTTTCTTTCCTGGGCCTTCTTTCATTGAGTCCACTGTCACTCAAAAAGAGACGGATGGTACAATCACCTGATGGACCTTGACCTTGGAGTTCAGCTTGTATCATTTTGGAAGTTGTCCTTGGCCTTTTGGGTACCATTCTCACTATCCTTCTGCCTATTCTGAAGTTGATTTTCCTTGCGTAGTCTAGGGAGGTAAGCAACAGTATCATGGACCTTAAACCTCTAAATAAAATTTGCAGCTGTTGTGATAGAAAAATTAAGCTGCTTGGAGATGGTCTTAGAGTCTTTGCCTTTAACATATTTATCCATATCTAGCTTTCGTATCCGAGGGCCTCTTGAAAGACAATATTTTTGGTTTTGCTATCAGGGGCGGGAATGTAGCTGCAAACATTTTGACAAAAATGTAAAAAAATGTCAATGTATCTCTGGCCAAGCAGAAGGCAGGCACACTTCAATGTTTAACATTGCCACTGTATCTGATAGTATTCAGCTCTGATGGGAAATCATCCCCCGTGTGGGGAGAACAGCACGTGGCTGTGATATTTCTGCCAATGAGCAGGTACCCTCTAAAACACATGTAGCTCAGATCTCTATCTGATAAACGTCAAACATTACTCTTTAACAACCTCTAGATGATAATGTCTGCTGAACAAAGAGGTACGGCTAGCTAAACAGAGGCAAGGTACGCTTCAACAAGTGGCAAGAGGTAGACAGACTCAAACAGAGGCTGGTGTGTGAGTGAGGATGGCCCTCTCCAGCTCCCTAATCCTGAAGTCCCACCTCCCCCTCCCCTCGGTCCACAGCCCATCTGTTTGATTTGCGCAAATAAAAAAGTGCCACAACCAAACTATAATACTTAGCTCAATTAGAGAAGTTGCAAAATCAACCGGTATGTTCAAGTCAATTATAGAAAAAAATCCGATCTAAATCCGTTAAGTAGTTCTCTCGTGAAAAACGGACAGACAAACATGTTAGATTTATATTATATATCTATACTAATAAACGGCAAAGCCCTCACTGACTCACTGACTCACTCACTCACTCACTCATCACTAATTCTCCAACTACCAGTGTAGGTAGAAGGCTGAAATTTGGCAGGCTTATTCCTTACAGCTTCCTTACAAAAGTTGGGCAGGTTTCATTTCGAAATTCTACACGTAATGGTCATAACTGGAAGCTGTTTTTCTCCATTTACTGTAATGGAGATGAGCTTGAAACCCGTGGGGGCGGAGTTTCGTGTGACATCATCACGCCTCCCACGTAATCACGCAGTACATAGAAAACCAGGAAGAGGCCCAAAAAGCGCTGAAGAAAACATGCATTATATAATTGAGAAGGCAGCGAAACAATAAGAAGCGAGCGAGTGACATATACAACCATATTCATGAGTTCTGCTACTTCGGAAACAAAGCACGATGTAAACCTAAACTTTAAATTAAGTTCATAGACAGGCTGCCGCTGGGGTTTGTAATTTAGTGCCTGCCCATATAAGGCCGTCCGTCAGCAGCAATCCAATAGAAACACTGCCACGGGTAAATATTCACGGGTGAAGGACTGTGCTTATGCAGAGGAAGATGAGATGGTCAGGGTGGTGTTTGGCACAAACTCAGCGAAACTGCGAGAGAAAGTTTTAAGTGCCGGGACTTAGGTAACATTAGATACAGCCATGGACATAGCACGACATGGCACCAGCACAGCTGGGAAACTTCGATGCATGTACACCGAGCGGCTCACGTGAACTGACGCAGTGCACAGACAAAAAGCAACAGTTCTAAAGAACGCTGAACAAAAACCGAATTACACAATTGAAAAGGCAGCAAAAAAATATGAAGCGTCTGATACATACAAGATAAGTATGTAATAAGTGCAGCTACTGCAGAAACAAAGCACACGGTGGAAAAAGTGAATGTCCCGCTAAAGGAAGACAGTGTTAAAAAAAAAACCCGTGCATGCAGTGTGTCAGGTCTCAAATAAAGAAGACAACGAGCTGTTTATTGATGCAGTAAGAAACAAATCTTTTTCATAGCTTCTTTAACACACTATGTCTCCGCTGCGATACGCGGGTATATATATATGTATATATATATATACCCCGATCTACATACTCAAATAATGAATACTTTATTCGCAATCAATGATTGTTTTGGTAAAGCCATACTCAGTGTATTCATTAGATGAACGGTAAAAAAGTAAGAGCGAGGGGAGGGTGACTTATTGAGGCATGCAGGCAAAACCACAATAGCACGCAGGCTCGATGTACGAAAAAATATATCTTTTCAAGTTCTATTTAGTCCATATGTGTCAAACTCAAGGGCCACGGGCCACATCCGGCCCGGCATGTAATTATATCCAGCCCGCGAGATCATTTTATATACTGTATTATTGTTATTAATGGCCCGGGTATATGAAGCGCTGGTAACACAATAAACTACAGATCCCATAATGCAGCGCTTCAGCTGCCTTGCCGAACACTTACCGCGTTAATCAAGTCTAGCTTGCAAGTTATTGCGAAGCTAGCCCACACAATGCTGAAGAGAAAAGTTGATTCTGAAAATAGAGCCTTTAAAAACCGATGGGAGACTGAGTATATGTTTACTGACATTGCCGTTAAACCCGTGTGTCTCATTTGTGGAGCTAATGTGGCTGTAATTACAGAATTTAATCTAAGACGGCACTATGAGACAAAACATCAGGGTAACCTGAAAGACCTGAATGCAATGCAGAAGATACAGAAAGCAGAAGAATTAAATAAGAATCTGACACTTCAGCGGACGTTTTTACCCGTGCACAATCACAAAGTGATTTCAAGTGAAGCTGCTTTTATGGGAGACACAAATGCACCAGTGCAACTTGCCCCACTTTCCCT
>JANRMT010062796.1:78008399-78025707 GCA_026402145.1 Polypterus bichir lapradei
GATCAGAAACATTTTGTGTGACAAACATGCAAAAGAATAAGAAATCAGGAAGGGGGCAAATAGTTTTTCACACCACTGTAGATAGATAGATAGATAGAGATAGAGATACTTTATTAATTTAAGAATACCTTTGTAGAATAAGCAATAATCTGCCTCTTCTTCCACTTGCTTTGCTTTACTCAATGACATACATAAGGCATGCAGGTATACATAGGACCATGGCGTTTCATTTAATCACTTGTTAGCTGGCATACATCTCTTTTTCAATGATCTGTAAGGGCCTGCAGTGGCTACAGGTTTTCCTTCCAGCCACTCTATTAATCACTGAAGTTTCTGTTGTTAAAATGGACAGAAAAGAGGTCACTTAATTGCCTTGTTTTATTTAAGACTCATTCTTCTGAATTGCATCTTTTTTCATTACAAGGCAGCCAAACAGAAATGAGATGTGAAGCAATCCAACAGACCATCTAAGCTGGAGTCTCAGACTTCAACCAATTTCACTTCAGCCAGTTTCTTAATTAGAATTTGATTCTAGTTGTTAAGTAAACCTGTTATTTAATTCCATGGCCTGTTAGTACTCTCATTCTACCACACCAGATATTTAGAAAACCGCCGATTTTCCCTTTTCTGAGGGTACAATCAAAATGTTTTGGTGACCGAAGCATATAAATGTTACTGAGACCATCACCTTTCTTTATTTTTAAATATTGCATGATGGACACTGGTTAGCTGGTCGTGTGTTGTCTCACTTTGTATCTCATTTTTGCTGAACTGCCAATTAATGAAAAAATGAACAATTAAGGGGTTTGGGACTTAAACAGCAAGTCAATTAAATTTATGACAAAAGAATCTGAAAGAAGCAAAGTAGAAGCAGAAAAAACTGGTCACTAATTAAAAAAAGTGGCTTAAATGAAAATCTGCAGCCCTCCAGGATCACAGCTGGACAGCCCTGTACTACTTGCTAAGTCATAAAAAGGTACACTCACCAAGGGCCTCGTTTATAAAGCTTGCATACTCGCAAAAAGAGGCTCAAATTGTGCGTATTCAAGTCCCCATGCAAACGTTAAAAGAAAACTGGACTGGGGAACATGTGTATATTTAATGCAAATCTAACCTATTTGTAAAAAGCCTCCCACTATTCCACTCTATTTGAACTAGTGTGGTGCTGAGGTGTTATCCATTGCATGGCTGTGCTCGGGTTCAAATTTGGGATTCTGAGGTGGATCATTGTGTGGTGGGTGAATGTTATGAAGAGTGATCAGATTAATTGAAATGAATTGCAAAGCCCCTCTTGGCCATGAAAATGAACTTAATACCAAAAAACCCATTTCCACTGCATTTCAGCCCTGCCACAAAAGGACCTGCCGACATAATTTCAGTGATCCTCTCGTTAGTTAATACTCACACAGGTGAGAGTATTGGAGGACAAGGTTGGAGATCACTCTGTCATACTGATTGAGTTACAACAGAGAGGCTCAATTGTTGTGAAGTAGGTTTCAGGGAGCCCAAGAAAGAACAGCAAGTGTCAGGACCATCTCCTAAAGTTGGTTCAGCTGCGGGATCGGGGCACCACCAGTGCAGAGCATGCTCAGAAAAGGTAGCAGGCAGGTGTGAGTGCATCTGCACACACAGTGAGGCGAAGACTTTTGGAGGATGGCCTGGGGTCAAGAAGGGCAGCAAAGAAGCCACGTCTCTCCAAGAAAAACATCAGGGACAGAGTGATATTCTGCAAAAGGCACAGGGATTGGACTGCGGAGGACTGGGGTAAAGTCATTTTCTCTGATCAATCCCCTTCCTAATTGTTTGGGGCATCCAGAAAAAAAAATTCCAGAGAAGAAAAGGTGAGCGCTACCATCAGTCCTGTGTCATGCCAACAGTAAAGCATCCTGAGACCATTCATGTGTGGGGTTGCTTCTCAACCAAGGCAGTGGGCTCACTCAAAATTTTGCCTAAGAACACAGCCATGAATAAAGAATGTGACCAAAACATCCTCCGAAAGCAACTTCTCCCAACCATCCAAGAACAGTTTGGTGATGAACAATGCTTTTTCCAGCACGATGGAGCACCATACCACAAGGCAAAAGTGATAACTAAGTGGCTCGAGGAACAAAACATTGAAATTTTGGGTCCATGGCCAGGAAACTCCCCAGACCTTAATCCCAGTGAGAACTTGTGATCAATCCTCATGAGGCAGGTGGACAAACAAAAATCCACAAATTCTGACAAACTCCAAGCATTGATTATGCAAGAATGGGCTGCCATCAGTCTTGATTTGGCCAAGAAGTTAATTGACAGCATGCCAGGGTGAATTGCAGAGGTCTTGAAAAAGGCCAATTGCATAAACTTAATATAATGGTCAATAAAAGTCTTTGAAACTTAAGAAATGCATGTAATTATACTTCAGTATACCATAGAAACATTTGACAAAAAGATCTAAAAACACTGAAGCAGCAAACTTTGTGAAAACCAATACTTGTGTCATTCTCAAAACTTTTGACCATGACTGTACACCTCAAAAATGGTAATTATGATGCACAGACTATTTAGGTCTATTTTTAAAGGGCCAATGATATGTATTTGCACTGAAGAACTTTTATTGGTTTTTCATCACTTTATATCTGCTACCTGATGTCACTTCTCAGGGAACTGACCGACAGGTCAGCAGTATCTCTGCCAACCTTCTCTCCATCATGTCTGCTGTGCTGGAAGCCATTAACCTACTGGCAAGGACCTATATCCTGTTTTTGTATGCTAAGGGTGTACATACATAAAACATAACATGTTTTTGCCAACATAAAAAAGGCATTCTGCAGCAGTGTTCTGTTCCCGTTATGTCTTTTGGAGCAATTTACTGCACTCATATTGCAAAAAGAGCACCTAGCAAGAACAAAACTGCTTTTATTAACTAAAAGCAGTTACATTAAATTAATGCACAACTCATCTGTGATTCCATGATGCAGCTGACTCTCATACAGTGCATCCGGAAAGTATTCACAGAGCATCACTTTTTCCAGATTTTGTTATGTTACAGCCTTATTCCAAAATGGATTAAATTCATTTTTTCCTCAAAATTCTACACACAACACCCAATAATGACAACGTGAAAAACGTTTACTTGAGATTTTTGCAAATTTATTAAAAATAAATAAAATGAGAAAGCACGTGTACATAAGTATTCACAGCCTTTGCCATGAAGCTCAAAATTGAGCTCAGGTGCATCCTGTTTCCCCTGATCATCCTTAAGATGTTTCTGCAGCTTAATTGGAGTCCACCTGTTGTAAATTCAGTTGATTGGACATGATTTGGAAAGGCACACACCTGTCTATATAAGGTCCCACAGTTGACAGTTCATGTCAGAGCACAAACCAAGCATAAAGTCAAAGGAATTGTCTGTAGAAAAATTTCTGCTGCTTTGAAGGTCCCAATGAGCACAGTGGCCTCCATTATCCATAAGTGGAACAAGTTCGAAACCACCAGGACTCTTCCTAGAGCTGGCCAGCCATCTAAACAGAGCGATCGGGGGAGAAGGGCCTTAGTCAGGGAAGTGACCAAGAACCCGATGGTCACTCTGTCAGAGCTCCAGAGGTCCTCTGTGGAGAGAGGAGAACCTTTCAGAAGGACAACCATCTCTACAGCAGTCCACCAATCAGGCCTGTATGGTAGAGTGGCCAGACGGAAGCCACTCCTTAGTAAAAGGAACATGGCAGCCCGCCGGGAGTTTGCCAAAAGGCACCTGAAGGACTCTCAGACCATGAGAAACAAAAGTTTCTGGTCTGATGAGACAAAGATTGAACTCTTTGGTGTGAATGCCAGGCGTCACGTTTGGAAGAAACCAGGCACCGCTCATCACCAGGCCAATACCATCCTTACAGTGAAGCATTGTGGTGGCAGCATCATGCTGTGGGGATGTTTTTCAGCGGCAGGAACTGGGAGACTAGTCAGGATAAAGGGAAAGATGACTGCAGCAATGTACAGGGACATCCTGGATGAAAACCTGCTCCAGAGCGCTCTTGACCTCAGACTGGGGCGACGGTTCATCTTTCAGCAGGACAACGACCCTAAGCACACAGCCAAGATATCAAAGGAGTGGCTTCAGGACAACTCTGTGAATGTCCTTGAGTGGCCCAGCCAGAGCCCAGACTTGAATCCGACTAAACATCTCTGGAGAGATCTTAAAATGGCTGTGCACCGACGCTTCCCATCCAACCTGATGGAGCTTGAGAGGTGCTGCAAAGAGGAATAGGTGAAACTAGCCAAGGATAGGTGTGCCAAGCTTGAAAATTACAAAAAAGACTTGAGGCTGTAATTGCTGCCAAAGGTGCATCGACAAAGTATTGAGCAAAGGCTGTGAATACTTATGTACATGTGATTTCTCAGTTTTTTTATTTTTAATAAATGTGCAAAAACCTCTAGTAAACTTTTTTCACATTGTCATTATGGGGTGTTGTGTGTAGAATTCTGAGGAAAAAAATGAATTTAATCCATTTTGGAATAAGGCTGTAACATAACAAAATGTGGAAAAAGTGATGCTCTGTGAATACTTTCCGGATGTACTGTAGTGTCACAGAGGCCTGGGTCAACCCGTGACTCATTTATTTTGAGGGAAAGCAGCTTTGGCAGATATGATAGTGCTGCCCATGGTAAATGGCACAGTTTTTCATATGGCCTGTACTATTCATTGTAACAGCAATCTTTTCACTACATGTGCCAGGTTATAGTGGCTACCCACACCCATTAAGACACTGGCACCTTTCACGCAGACGCGAGGCATTATGCATATGTATCAGGGCGGGGTTTACAAGGTTGTTGTGATTTATAAAATAAATAAATTACATAGAAATGTGACAATTGCCTGAAAAAGGGACCGGAGTTAGTTAGCCAATAAAAGGTGCCATTTTGCTTGACTTCTCACTACATCCATAATGGCTACAGCACACTAGTACTATAGAAACGTTCGTAAGGCAGATTTTATAAAAACTTTTTTTTTTTTGGCATGCGTATACTTTCACATTTGAATCCATGCAAAGTTTTATAAATGAGTCCCTCTCTCTTCAGTTTGTTCTTTAATCCCTCAGGCCAATCAAAACATCTAACCAGTAGCATCAAAGAAGGGTATAGACAGTGTAATTAATTATAGTGGATGGGATGCTGTTTACCCCAAACATGTGACTGCCTGTGGAGTTTACAGGATATCCCCATATCTGCAAGAATATCCTCCATTCCTGTCAACAACACATTTGTGAGGTATAGTACAAAAGAGGACAGAGCCGACTATACTTCCTTAGAAGTTTGGTGTCCTTCAACATCTGCAATAAGATGCTGCAAATGTTCTATCAGACGGTTGTGGCGAGCGCCCTCTTCTACGTGATGGTGTGCTAGGGAGGCAACATAAAGAAGAGGGACGCCTCACACCTGAACAAACTGGTGAGGAAGGCAGGCTCTATTGTAGGCATGGAGCTGGACAGTTTGACATCTGTGGCGGAGCAACGGGCACTAAGCAGGCTCCTGTCAATCATGGAGAATTCACTGCATCCACTGAACAGGATCATCTCCAGACAGAGAAGCAGCTTCAGCGACAGACTGCTGTCACCATCCTGCTCCACTGACAGACTGAGGAGATCGTTCCTCCCCCACACTATGCGACGCTTCAGTTCCACCCAGGGGCGTAAATGTTGACACTACACAAGATTATAGACTGTTATACCTGCCTCGCACAATCCACCTTGCATTTTTTAACTTGCACTGCTTTTTTTTTTTTTTTATTGCTCTTTAATTAATATTGTTTTTATCAGTATGCTGTTGCTGGAGTATGTGAATTTCCCCTTGGGGATTAATAAAGTATCTATCTATCTATCTAAACTGGCCCAATATGAGCAAGTTTGCCCTGCACACTGTCCAGGCACACTGTCTAGAGTTGGTAATCAACTCCCTGTGACCCTGCAATGCATGAGCAAGTAAGAAAATGGTGGGTGGTGATAGCATATTGAATGCAAATTACTTGTTGAGTGTTATGTTACCACCTATTGATATTGATACATGACTGGGTATTGATGTTTCATCTGTTTTATTTCTGGCAGTTTAACTAAGAAAAGCATAAAAACTAAATCCAATAAACTACACCCGTCAGTTTCTAAACAGGAGCTTGGCAGGAGGAGGTGTGCTCTAATGATCCTTAGTGAACTTGTTGTTTTTTTTACGTGTTTATTAAATATAGCTCTTTTTTTTAAACAACCATTCTCATATCTACACAGCTCTAGAGAGTTTCATTTCTCCCTGCAGACAAGACTCAAGATATCCTGCACTCTGAGCTGACACAGGCACAAGAAAAGGACACAACTGTTGCATCAGCCTAGCAACAGGAAATAGAGCCACCATTTTAGAGACACAGCAAAATTCATTTTAGCTATCCATATTCTAAACCCACTTTATTCCAGTAATGGGTCAATTAAAGATTGAGCCTTTGCTGGCAGGAATTAACTCTGGACATGATGCCAGCCTATCAGTAGGAATACAAAACCACTCAAGTTAACCCTGCATTGACATTTGAGGGGGCGGGAACACCTGGAAGAAAATTCAGGTAGATACAATAAACATATTCAGACTCTAAACAGTGAGCAACTGGACTAGTACTCAAACCCAGGTCCCTGGAGCTATGAGGTAGCAGGGTTTACTACAGTTTAATTATTTTATCCATACCTTAAATGTAGTTGAAATACATTTTAAAATATCAGTGCCCCACAACACTTTGACATTAGTTAATTTCTCAGCCGAGTGTGTTCATGTGGGGTTCCACCAACAATTCAAATACACAACTGTCAATTGATACACAAGTATGAATTAATAATAATAATAATAATAATTCTTTACATTTATATAGCACTTTTTCCAGTAGTCAAACCGCTTCCACGCAGGGAGGACCCAGGACAAGAACCCATTACTGTAAGCCAGCAGCGCCACCACTGCGCCACCTGTGTTGACCCATTTCCACCCATCACTATTTGAAAATAGCTGTCAGTTTCTTTCCACTGACTAATGATAAGCTATTAGATCAATTACCCTGCCTAAACTGACCGAGAAAGGATGTATTGTAAATGCAATATGTAATGGACTGTCTTTAAATAGTGATGATTCTTGTCTAGACCCCACTCCAACTCCTTGCAACCCTATATAAGAAAAAGCATACCAAGAAAACTAATGCTTGAAAGGATAACTCTTTAAATATTTGTAATTATTTTCAAGATGACAAAAAAAAATGCTTTAGGGAGATTTCTAAAATGCAACTGCTTTGCCTACAGGATTACCTCAGAAGTAAGCTACCCTGTACAGACTGGAGCTTTTCAGTGGTACAATATATTCACTCTTGCTCTTTGGTCCTTGAGGGGAAATGAATAATTAAACAAATCACCTAACTCGAGTTTAAAAAACAAAAAAAAAGGACTTAAGGCTTTCCTCTCAAATTAACTTCGTCTTGGACCACCAAGGCAGCCTGGGAGCCACGGTCACTCCGTACCATGCCTGGGGAGCTGGGCGAGGCTCCGTGTGAATATCTGCCACAGTGGAGTCACATATGCCCAACTCTCACGTAAGCTCAGAGGAGTTTCCCTCTTAACATGTGTGAAAGGGCGTGGTTTAAAAAAAATATAAAAGCAATCCAGCTTCAGCCGAGATCTGATCCTCCAAGACAGCGATTTTTAAAAGGATAACCTAAAGGCTGTTCTTAGATAACTAGAAAAATTTTGTTTGCTCTCTCATCTGATTTTATTAATTTATTGCTTTATTTCTTTTTCACTCAAAATATGTTTGTCTCAGCAAAATGCCATGCAAAACTCTAAAGTGCCACATTAAATTTTAATGACTGGTTGACCGAGGTCTGCCAAACACCAATTTTCCTTAAGGTTACTTTCATCAACTGAGGGTTTTACTTTGTCTCTTCCATTAGCAGTTGGCCACATGACCCTTAAAAATTTTGAGATAATACCTGCCTGTTTGTATTGCATTATTTTGGATATTACATAAATTATTACCTGTATAATGTTTTATTACACAGGTGTGTTTTCTCTCTTCAAGAATGACATAAACTAATAAACATTTTTTTACAATGCAATAAAAAATAAGAGTACTTGGTTATTCTTTAACTGCCTAACTTTCTTTAAATGGTTAGACCTTAACTTTTATTTGAGATCACAATACAGGAAGCAGGCATCCAATTGTGACTTTATTTTTAAAGGAATTGCAGTACTCTGCCCAACAGAATTGGAATGAGGGTTTAGGAATTGTATGGACATATCTAAATCTGTGATGGACTTCAGTCCTAACTGCGGTTTGTTCCTACCTCACACTTCAAGCCTGCAGCTTCTCTTTGACCCTTTTATGGCTAACATCCTGCAAATGAATGCACAACTTTGGGATATTGATCCATGACTATTTGCCCTTAACTGACCATGTTGCTACATTCTCTTGGTCTTGTAGATTCAATCTGTATAATATCTGCAAGATCAGACTATATATGACAGGGTATGTAGAACAACTACTGGTTCAGGCTTTGGTCTTGTCACATTTGCACTACTGCAACTTTCTGATGGCAGGAGTACCAACTTGTGTCACCAAACCACTGCAGAAGATTTAAAATTTATTGGCATGTCTGGTTGGTGTTCAAGCAGCCGAGGTGAGCACATATCACTACATTGGCTCTCTGTGCAGTATATATTAGGATCAAATCCTTGATGCTTGCCTACAGAATAGTCAATGCGTTTTCACTTATATACATGGGGACACTTATGAAGTCCTATGGTCTTTCTCAACCACTTAGGGCTGCCAGTGAATGGCGTCTGGTGATGGCATCACTGCTTGGTATCAAATTTCAGTCCAGACTCTTTCCATGTATAGCTCCTTGCAGGTGAAACGAGCTGATCACCTTCATTTGAAATTGTGAATCATTCAAAGTGTGAATGATTTAAGAAGAGTTTAAGACCCTTTTACTCAGTGAATTTAACTAATTAATATTAGCTGTTAGAATTTTTAACTAGCTTGAATTTAGTTCTGAGCTGTTTACTTATGGTGGCTAATTTTGCAACTTTGTCCAGTAACACATTTTCCCAGAAATATCGCCCAGGTTGAGGTTTATTCGATAATGTTGACCTCTTTTGTACGTCGCTTTGGATAAAAGGGTCTGCTAAGCAATTATGTGTAAATGTAAATGATATGCGGTTGTAAAAAAACGGATGGAGGAAACCATAGAGGAATAATGTGCACAATAAAATGTATGAAATCAGGTCAGCCCTTTCTTTCTATTTAAATGAATGCCCTTTAGCGAACAGAAGTGAACCAGAAAAAATCGTTGAGCATACGGTTTCTGATCAGTTATGCAATCTTAACTGTATAGCGCCTTTCAGGGTAAGCACCATCACAAGTCATATAAGATAAGCATTAATATATGGGATATTCAGTGTAGAGATTAATTTGTAAGTTAAGAAGGCTATATGTGACATCTGAAGCAATACTAGCTAACAAATAAGCGTTGTAGTTGATCCAGATACAACCCCGAGATGCTATCAACGAATCTGGAGACAGTGCACACACGATGCGTATCCCACAGACCACAAGCAATAAACTGAGCCCCGACTCACTTGCTACAAGCACCTCCGAGCATTTAATTCTCTACACTACCCCATCACCTTCCCCGTCCCTCACAAACCTTGGTAGGGCTTGACTAACGAATGCTCTCGCTTCAGATATTCGTCGATTTGATGGCCATCATCACCTCGGCAATTCGACAGTTTGAGGAGCAAAACGAACAGCGCCAAATGAAACATCTTCCCTCAATTCTACACGTTAACCGAACCGCTGAATCTCTGTGAACTCTGGCCTACTAGGACCTTGCAGTGGCAGCGGCCATAGTGACCCGCCTTATGACTGGATCTTGCTTCCTAATGGATAAGCAGATTCATACATTTTTTCGATTGGACAATCTAACCGTCACTCAATGGTTTCCGTGACTCCCCTCCACGACCTTTCTAGTAAACAAACGATTGGTGAGGGAGTGGCCGAGAGATGCAGCCAATAACACGTTAGTCCCACCTTTTTCTTTATGTTACGGCTACACTGTTGGCTGTTAGTAAAAAGGAGGCGGGAAGGACAGGCATAAGGCAAAAAATTGTCGTAGGGCGAGAACGAGAAAACGAAGGGAAATGTTTCTTAGGGATAAGACAGACCGGCAGTTTGAATCACACTCGAGTTGACCATGTGTTTATTTAGTTTTGCCACGATTGTTTTGTATATTTGGCAGTTAGTAAAAAGGAGGCGGGAAGGACCGGCTTAAGGCAAAAATTGTCGTGGGACGAGAACGAGAAAACGAAGGGAAAAGTTTCTTAGGGATAAGACAGACCGGCGGTTTGAATCACACTTGAGTTGGCCATGTGTTTATTTAGTTTTGCCACGATTGTTTCTATATTTGGTTAAATTAAATTTTAAGCAGAAGACTAGTATCACTCAGTCGATAATTTGAAGGATATGTTTACAGTAATGTTGCCAAAATGAACATGGTTAACTAATTCAATCTTTAGTTATTGATCGATCGATCAATCCATTCATTCTTTGTACAAGTAGTTATTTTTTACCATGTTTAGTTTTCTGAAGTCATAGCTTTAAGTCCCTGGTGTGTATTCAGTTAATATGGGATTGAATACGTTTCTGTTCTGATATGAAAAAAATATTTTTTTGGAATAAAGTAGCACCTTATAACAGAATGACTGCCAAAATTCTATATGCAAGATTACTTTGTCACATACACAATTACGCACGGCCGACTCAACCAATTTGGTGAATTAGGTGATCTCCTAGGGTGGCAAAAATTGGGGATGGCATTTTTCATTTTTAAAACAAACCTATGAAAACTCGGACTCAGTATAACTGTCGGATTCTTATTGTTTTATACTTTTTCCCTTATGAGTGTATTTGTCTGAGACCAATGTTGTAAACAGACATTGCTATAAGTGATCAACGTCAACACGTCAACATTTTCAAATTGTAAATCCACTATTTTGTATCCAAACCCTGCATACTTTGCTGTCCCCAGTCCTGTCTCCAGGTCTCAATTTACAGGTGTGGCAGTGATGATTCCACTCAAAGCAAAGGAAGTGGCGGGGTGCATTTACAGCTTCACCTGGGGTATAAAAATGTTTGAGTTGGCTCTGCACAAGCAGTAAATGTCTGGTTCTACTACTCCAAATATGCAAAAGAGAGTAAAAACTTAAGACAAATAGAAAAACAAATTAGGACTAGAACGATGAAAACACCACAAAAATAACATGCTGTACCCACTGTATTCAAATCAAATGTAAATGCCTTTAAATGTAATCCTGTGGTACATCTGGGCAGGTCTGACCATCTTTCTGCCACTTACTAAATATATGTCATGTCATTTTCTAACCTGCTTAATTCAGACCAGGGTGGCTCTGAGGCAAGGGATCTGCACTTGCAATCAGAAGGTTGCCAGTTTGAATCCCATAATGCCAGAAGTGACTCTACTCCGTTGGGCCCTTGAGCAAGGCCATTAAACTTGAATTGCTACATCCTGGGTATGAAGTTAACCTGTATCCAGCCCTGCAAGGAGGTCCTCCAACTTACAGGGAAAACTTGGGGGTTGGTTGCAGGATTAGCACTTCAACCACCATAAAAAGCCCCAAACTGTTCCAGCATGGTGCTGAGGTGTCACTCGCTGCACTTGGCTCCCAATCCAGGTGGTTTGTCACGTGGTGGGTGCAACAATGTGCTAACGGTGCATGCTCGCAACCTCTGTCACTCTTAATTCAAACCAGATTTTATATATAATACAGCTAAATATAAACAACTTAAATTTCTAATATAAACTAGCAATATACAGGTACAGTAAACAAGATGTAACATCCATCCATTATATCCTAACTACAGGGTTACAGGGGTCTGCTGGAGTCAATCCCAGCCAACACAGGGCGCTAGGCAGGAAACAAACCCTGTGCAGGGCACCAGCCCACTGCAAGGCACGCACACACACACACACACACCCTCTAGGGACAATTTAGAGTCACCAATGCACCTAACCTGCATGTCTTTGGACTGTGGGAGGAAACTGGAGTATCCGGAGAAAACCCACATAGACACAGGGAGAACTCGGGAAGCGAACCCAGGTCTCCTTACTGTGAGGCAGCAACGCTACCCACTGCGCCACTGTGCCGCCCAGGCAAATGCAATAACAGAATAATATACTGTATACAATATATATATACTGTTTATATATATTATGTGGACTATGGCCGGCTGCTTAACCCAGCCAAATCCCCAAGCCGCCAGATGGAGCTCTCCTTGCAATGTGGAGATGCCCCGAATTCCAGCAGGGCATCATGGACTACGGAGTTTTAATACACAGCCCTGCTGGATAACGTCGGGGCTGCCAGAGGACGCTGCAGGGAGGCACAGAGACGTTTGTTTTTCATACAGCCCGGAAGTACTTCCATGTCACGAGGACGGAAGAAATGAAGTGCTTCCGGGCTGACGAAGAAAAGAAGAGTTTTGATTTGACCTGGAAGTGCTAGCAAGTCACATGGACTGAGGGTTCAGAAGCACTTCCGGGTCACAGACTATATAAAGGACTGTGGGAGATCCAAGAGTTGAGCTGAACTGAGAGGAAGGGTGGCAACTCGTCTGGGAGAGTGGAGGATTTGTTATTGATTTTTCTAGTGTTGATTTATGAGTATTGTGGAGTGGAGGGTGCTTTGTGCACTTTATTATTGAAATAAAGTAATTTATTGGACTTTTACCTGGTGTCTGGCGTCTGATCTGAGGGTTCAAGAGGATGACAGTGCCCCCTATCTGTCACAATATATATATATATTTATGTATTGTCACACATGTGTGCATAGTGGGCTCCTTCAAGGCTCAGAGAAGGTAGACATTACCACCAGGGGACAAGTGGGGGTGCTGTCAATTATTGTCACTATCAGACTACGGCTAGACAATGCCTCACCATGGTCCCAGTAGTCTCACAAGCCACACATGTTGTGGGGTACAAAAATTATACATTTTGGACTATATTTTCATTATATTTTGCTCAAGACAACAACAGATTAACTAAATTCAGGAAGATCTAACTGTGTAGAATTTTATAATAAATATGCCTTGTCTGAAGAGCAACATTAGGGACAAAGATGTCAGGAGAAGAGAACAGAGCGATGTCAGAAGAGGGCGCAGGCAACGTGAGGCCATTTCCATCTGATCATCAGAAAAGCATCCAATGAACAACTACAAGTGCTAGATCACAAGCCGCCTGCGACATTCATCCTTGTCATCTTTAACATTTTCATAAGCTTTTTCTAAAGACTATATATATCCAGACATTACTATCAGTCCTATTTTCTATTATTCTTTGTTCTACTGGTATTATTATTCCTGTAATAAATACCATGCTGCTTTTAACTTTCTATGCTTTGTCTTAATGTCTAGAGTGATTGAAGTAATAAAGTAGATTTCTTTGAGCACCTGGTGCAGCCGGAGGTTTGCCATTATCTCTGTGCTGCGAGGTTTATTAAGGTTGCGGGTGAGAGCTTCACCCATTAGTAGGGAACAGTACGTAAAGTAAGGTATTCATGGCTGATAAATGGCCTGTAGTCAAGGATGCTGAGTCTTTGTATGTCTGAATATTTTCTTAGGGACCAAATTTAATATTTAGGTCTGAGATATATTTAAAACATTGCATGTTGTTCGTGCCAATAATAAGTAAGTCTCTTGAAGTGCTGAGAGAGTGACAGGCTGTGTTATTCCTAAGGCACTTGTGTGGTTTAAAGTGCTAGAGGTTAACCAGCTGTGTGTGTGTGTCATTCATGGGGCACTGTTGTGGTAAGGGTCTGTGTGTATGTGTGTTTCTATGTATGTGTGTGATAATCTTAAGGTGTGTCAGTAGACCAAACTAGTAACGACTCTGATGAGTACACTTACCCTAGGTAAAGGGTAAGTAGAAGGATATACCACGATAATACAATGCCCCTTCCAGGTCCACAGTTATATATAGCCCACTGGTACTGAAGTGGGTGCCTTTAGTTTTGACCTTAGTGAGAAACCAAGAGACAGAGAGAAGACATGTTCTTCTGTAAGTGAAAGATCTTTTGTTATTGTTAACAACAGATTTTGTTTTTGATTTACTGCAATTTAAACCCTTGTCTGATGAGTCTACTATATATATACAGTATATATATACAGTATATATATATATATATATAGTGGCGGGCGGCCAGGTCCCATGCTTGGCTGGGACGTCCTTTCTACTTATGTTCCGGGGGAGCAGCCATAGGCTCCTCAGTACCTCCCCCGGGATGCTTAGTGGCAGCCTCCCTGGTTCACAATGGTGCATCAGTTTAACACAGGGTTTCATGGGAGTTGGAGTTCTCCCCAACCCTGTGGGGCTCTGGGGTGACCGCCAGGGGGGGCTGCATGGATCCCGGAGCCAACCTGGACACCTCTACAGCCCCGCCCGTAAGTGCAAGTAGCACCAGCTCATCAAGCACCTGGAGCACTTCCGGGTGGGTTATAAAAAGGGCCAGCATCCACCACTCATGAGCCAGAATTGGGAGGAAAAGGACAAGTTTGCCTGGGAGGAGTGGTGGTGCCAAAGGAGAAGTGTTTTGTGTTGCCTTTAGTGTTTTTGGGACTGTGTTGTGGCTGGAGAGGGTGTGGGGAAGGTGTGGCCTCCAGCTGAAGAAAAATAAAGTCTGTGTGCTTTTACCCGTGCCTCTGGGTCAGTCTGTGCCGGGTTGGGCCTTTTATCGCTATATATATATATATATATATATATATATATATATATATATATATATCCTTCTATATAAAAGCGGTCGGGATTGTCCTTCCGTCCCGTGAGTGCTACGCAGGCGCGGAGTTTCACACACACCGTCCATTTTGCAATGCACAATGGGATTTGTAGTTTCGTTATTCCAGGTAAAAGATGATTTTCTACTCCAGACTGTGCAAGTAGCACGGAGTTTCACACACGCCCCGTCCATTTTGCAATGCACGATGGGATTTGTAGTTTCGTTTTTCCAGGTAAAAGATGATTTTCTACTCCAGACTGTGCGATATCTTCTTCTTCTTTTTTACTATATAAAAGCGGTCGGGATTGTCCTTCTGTCCCGTGAGTGGAAAGCGTAGCAGTATTCCGCTTATCAAAGACTTACTACTTGCAGTTTGCGGTACGAAGCGACATGATGTGAGCAGAGTTCTGGTGCTCCCATCGTTCCCTTGCTTTTGTGTGCAATGCGCTGGAAGAAAAGACAAAATTATGTCTCTGGAAATAATTAATGTTGATGGAGTACAAATGCCTTACCGCGTAGTAAATATCAGGAGGGTTCAAAAGGGCGACCTCAATATAGAAAAAAAGTTTAAATTTCATCACAAAAATAACAGAAACTATGAGTATTAAAGTAATACCACTCAATTGCAATATAACCAAATTAATGAGTTTGTATAAAATATCAAATTAATCTACATATTGAATTGCCTTAAGAAGTGGTCAACTTAAAAGTCGGTCGCCTTAAAAGGCGGGTCAGCCTAGTATATATATCTATACTAATAAAAGGCAAAGCCCTCACTGACTCACTCACTCACTCACTCACTCACTCACTCACTGACTCATCACTAATTCTCCAACTTCCCATGTAGGTAGAAGGCTGAAATTTGGCAGGCTCATTCCTTACAGCTTCCTTACAAAAGATGGGCAGGTTTCATTTCGAAATTCTACGCGCAATGGTCATAACTGGAAGGTATTTTTCTCCATTTACTGTAATGGAGTTGAGCTTGAAAGCCGTGGGGGCGGAGTTTCGTGTGACATCATCACGCCACCCATGTAATCACGTGAACTGACTGTCAACGCACTATGTAGAAAACCAGGAAGAGCTCCAAAATACGCTGAACAAAACATGCATTATATAATTGAGAAGACAGTGAAACAATAAGAAGCGAGCGAGTGACATATACTACCATATTCATCAGTGCAGCTACTTCGGAAACAAAGCAAGGTATAAACCTAAACTTTAAATTAAGTTAATAGACAGGCTGCCGCTGGCGTTTTTCATGCCCAAGGGTAATGCGGGATACAAGTTTAATGAGAGGACGCAGGATATAAACGAGAGTTTTGATCACTTTGTAACTAAGTTAAAATTGCAGGTGAAGGGGTGTGCTTATGCAAATTCCGATAGACTGTGTTTGTGGGGGATTGACAGTTAAGGCGGGTGGAGGAGTCACGTCATCATATCCCCTCCCATTTACCTCATTTCGCTCTGAGCTGAGCTCCGTGGCTAAGGCCGTCTTCCAAAGCAACTTCGTCACACTGCCACCTAAAGTCAAAACTTAAATATATAAAGTCAGCGTCGGAATATATAAACTCAGCGCTGGAATATATAAAGTCAAATCTTGAATATAAAGTCAGCGTCGGAATATATTGTCACGCTTGGGTCACAGATTTGCACAGAGACACAGGAGGTCATAGAAACAAGAAGGATTTTTATTCAAACACTGCAAACACATGAGCTTAAACGTGCTCCATGACAAGTCAGAGATGACAGTTCCGCTAGGAGCAGAGAGAGAGAGTGCGATAAAAGCAAGCAAACAATCAATTTTCAACTGACAGGCACTGCACAAGGCTTTTAAGTTAGCGGAGTATCGCGCGAGGTTTGCATTACGCGTTATGGTGCAAGTGAGAAAGTAAGAAGTTTCGTCCCCACATGTAATAGCGAAGCCCTCCAGCTCACAATATAAAGTAAGCGCTGGAATATATAAAGTCAAAACTTCAATATATAAAGTCATCGTCGGAATATACAAAGTCAGTGCTGCAATATCCATCCATTTCCCAACCCGTTGAATCCGACCACAGGGTCACAGGGGTCTGCTGGAGCCAATCCCAGCCAACACTGGGTGCAAGGCAGGAACCAATCCTGGGCAGGGCAAATGCATCCTTTTCAAAACATTAACCGAACAGTGTTTTTTTAATTTATTTTTCTGAATATGTTTTTGTTAACTTACTTCAGTTCAGAGTCGTTTCAATCAATATATTTTGACTTTGAGTTTATATATTCAGGAATGAGTTTATATATTCCGATGTTGACTATATATAATCAGGAATGACTTTATAAATTCCGACGCTGACTTTATATATTCAGGTTTTCACTTTATAGATATATATAAATATGACAACAACACTCATGTCAATGACAAAACAATTACATTAACAATCATGTTACGTTATTTTAAAAATTTTTCCTTTTCTTTTTCATAACTTCTTTTATAC
>JANRMT010062796.1:78033011-78117211 GCA_026402145.1 Polypterus bichir lapradei
TAGATAGATAGATAGATAGATAGATAGATAGATAGATAGATAGATAGATAGATAGGTAAAACTTTTTTTTGACACCTGAGGAAAATGTAGCTTTTTACAGAAGCTCTTTAAATAAGTAATACATTATTGATGAAAAAATTATAAATTCTTGATGAAATTATCAATTCTGCTGGTGCGAAAAAGGAATATTCTTCCAAATTTGGATATAGGAATGAACATGGGTCGGATAACTTATGATTCATTGTGAGCTGTTTGTCTCTGCATTATTAGATGTTATTGTCATCATAGTTGAAGATCTATTCAAGTGTAAATAAATGGTCCTTTTCCCTAAAACCTTCCCCATCTTGCCTCCCCAGTTGTGCCTTGACCAAACTTCACAGAGTCCTAGTCCTCTGACATGGAAAGAAACAGGTGAAAACATAAAGAGACAACAGTGTAGTAACAATTAGGGTGAAATATATAACTGTATAGTCAGGATACACTAAACCAAAGATAAGATGTTAAAAAGTATTCTGAAAAAAGGGGGCCAGATGCTGATTTCTCTTCAAATGGATAAAAAATATTCCAAAGGAGATATATTGTACTTAATGATGTATATTACTTGCTAAGCATTTCTTAACATGTGCATTTTAAAACAAGATAATATAGTGGGTTTAACTGTTGATTCCCAAGGCCGAAGATTTTGGTTTAAATCTTGGTCCCATTCACTGTGCACAGTCTGCGTGTTCTTCCCATGTGCAGGTTGTATTTTAATTTCTTCCTACATCCAAAGGTTGGGCTGATTGGAGACTGAGTAGGAATTTGTTATCCTTGCGATGGTGTAGAGTCCTTTTAGGACTGATTTCTACACTGCAAGTAAAAAAATGTTTCTTTCATTAGCAAGATATAAATCGTGTCGAGGAACAAAAGTTTACACTTCGCTTCTTTAGTGATCCTGAGAAAAACATGTGTGGGCGGGATCGATAGGGTACAAATGGGCGGCTTGGCAGTTATTATGCTAATAGAGGGCGGGATTATTGTAAGAGTATATGACATCATCGCCCAGCTCGCAAAGCGAAACAAACATGGCGCCAGCGCGGAGTTTGCTGGTCTGCCTTGTAACTCTCGTAGCTATATACTTCTCGAGAGCTGCGGGGCTTATGGGTGACGGACAGGCTGCACGCATCTTTGGTATGCGACTGGAGGAGAGCAGCGTGCCGGTGCCGAGTAAAACGAGTGGACTGATCGAGGTGACAGAAGGCAGCCGCATCGAACTGCGCTTCTACGGGATAGGACTGAGCTCGGATTTCTCGACTCGCGTCAGATTCACCGAGGTGTTAGGACAGGGGCAAGAGCAGGACTTCACTTCTGGGGGCAACCGCACCTGCCGGGAGTTCACCCAGGACATCGATGAGGTACGTTTCGTTAACCAGTCCAGCCGCGACAACTCCGGCGTGCTGAGCCTGAAACTGAAACCCCTACGCAAGAATGAGAGCTCCAAGCTGTACGGATTGTGTGTCCAAAGCCCCGCAGATGGTCTCTGGTACCTGCTAGGGGGCAACGACGGCAAGCTACTGGTGGTGGAAGAGAAGAAGCCCCTGCTTCCTCTCTGGCTTCAGATCATCTTGATCATCTTGCTTCTGGTGCTGTCTGGCATGTTCAGTGGGCTCAACCTGGGGCTGATGGCTCTGGACCCCATGGAGCTACGGATTGTGCAGAGCTGCGGAACGGAAAAGGAAAAGAGGTATGCGAAAAAGATAGAGCCCATCCGAAGAAAGGGCAATTACCTGTTGTGCTCCCTGCTGTTGGGCAATGTGCTGGTCAACACAACCTTAACAATCCTGCTGGATGATCTCATAGGTTCTGGTTTGGGAGCTGTCGTTGCCTCCACCATTGGTATTGTAATCTTTGGAGAGATTGTTCCTCAAGCACTTTGCTCACGCCATGGTTTGGCTGTAGGTGCCAACACAATTATGCTCACCAAGTTCTTCATGCTCTTGACGTTGCCCCTCTCCTTCCCTATTAGCAAGCTTCTTGACTGTATCCTTGGGCAGGAGATAGGCACAGTTTATAATCGTGAGAAGCTTGTGGAGATGCTCAAAGTGACAGAGCCCTACAATGATTTAGTCAAGGAGGAGCTCAATATGATTCAAGGAGCTCTGGAGCTAAGGACCAAAACTGTGGAGGATGTCATGACTCAGCTGAGCAACTGCTTCATGATCCACAGTGATGCCATACTGGATTTCAACACTATGTCTGAGATTATGGAGAGTGGTTACACACGCATTCCAGTATATGAGAATGAAAGAACTAACATTGTAGACATCCTGTATGTGAAAGACCTGGCTTTTGTGGATCCTGATGATTGCACCCCCTTAAAGACAATCACTAAATTCTACAACCACCCAGTTCATTTTGTCTTCTATGACACAAAATTGGACTCCATGCTTGAGGAGTTCAAGAAAGGTAAGTCACTGATCGCAGGTGGATGTAGTGTGTGCTCTTTTGTATCTGTCTGCCAGGTTGGGTTTGTAAAGCAGGCCCTAAATGAGGCTCACTGTATTCTACTCGGATACGGTTGTCACCAGAGATTGAGAGAGCATGGAATGTATCAGCCTCCGTCTGTGTTCTGCTTCCCCTATGCCGTGAATAGCTCTGTGCAGTGTGGCAGATGCTGTGCCAGCCTGAGTGGTGCTCTGTGCACATTATGTAACGGAGGGGACGGCGATGCCAAGTCTCCATCCGTTTTTAGCTGACCTCTCGGAGGGAGAGAGTCGCGCTAGAATTCTTTTCCTCAAAGGTCTCCTGATTATGACGTCCACATCTAGGCCTTTTCTGGGCATGTAATGCAATTATTGTTAGGACAAGGGTGTTGCTTATCTTGTATCAGTATTTGCGTTCAGATCATCTGTGAGACTTGGAGGTGTTAGGTGACGTGGCTTGACGAGATGACTTTTTTAACAATGAAAGTATTTTTTTTTTTTTTTTTTTTTTTTTTGTTTTTTTGAAACTGTGGCACACTAACAGGAATTTTGTCCATCTATCTGTTGAGCAGGGAGGGGACCTCTGAACTGATGTTTGCACTTTTTTATTTTTTTACTCAAACTAATCTATCATTCTTGTCTGGGATTTTTTTTTTTTTATTTTCTTTTCAATAATTAACCCTTTAAATGAGGAGATTTTATGTTGCGTAAACTCATTATTGAAGTAGGATAGTGTTTTCAAGTACTTGACCACACTGGACTGAACTGAATCACCTTAATGTGTCGCTGATCACATATTTCTGATAAAAGGTGACAAGGCCTGTGTAGGTTACACTGTCATTTTTTTCAACCGTGTGCCAGTTCAGTAGAATTTTAAGTCATTAGTGATAATGGGTGACCCACCACAACATACCAAAGACTTCTTCATTTTAAACATTTTAAAAAACAGTAAAAACACTGCCAGCTCTTGCCAGAAATGTACACGCGCACCTGTTGGACAATGCAGAAGTTAGTCAAATCGGACTGCTGGTTATGATGCTGTTTAATTCACCGGCACACGACAGGTGGATGCAGTAAAAAGATAGCGGCCACAAATGTCCTGCATTATCACCATCAAGTTTGTTATGCTAAAGTAGAAAGAAGTCCTCTACTGACACCCACATGCTAAAACAGAATCACGTTTATTTGCCAGTACATAATGTACAGGAATTTGAGTTGGTATGTTTAGAGCTGCTTCTAACAGAACACAGTGTCGCATACAGGTAACATAAATAGCACAAGTTAAAAAAGAAAGCACTTTATACAAAGTTGCAGAATAGTACAGTTATTAATGAGATGTGCAAGTGTAAGATGTAATGTGTACGCACGTCCACACACATACATATACTGTACACGCACACACCCCTTAATGCAGTATATGACGGAACTTATGCATATATAAAGGCTAAGTTACTGGTTTGAGACAGCTGTGGCTTTGCGAAAGAAACTTTTGAGGTGTCTGTTAGTTTTAGTTTTAATTGACCTGAAGCGTTTACCAGAGGGGAGCTTTTGGTATAAGTGATGATCCTTTTGACATTGTTTAGTAACACAAGATGTTTACAGGTGTGCAAAAGATGTAAGAACACAGCCAATTATTTTCTCAGCAGACCTCACAACACGCTGTAATTTTAGTTTTGGAGTGTGCTGTTGCTGAACCAAACCAAATAACAATGTAGAATGTGATTACACTTTCATTTATGGCTTTGTTGAATTGAACTAGGATTGGCTGGGAAATATTAATTTTTTTTTTAGTTGGTGTAAGAAGTACAACTGCTGTTGAGCCTTTTTAGTGAAGGAAGCAGTGTTAATCTCTCTGCTGAGAGTGTTTGTGATAGTGGCGCCCAAAAAGTTGAAGGATTCCACCATATTGATTGCAGAATCGTTCATTTCTAGTGGAGGAGGAGGAAGTTGGGAACAATGTACTGATACAGCACGTTGCTGTACCCACCACATGATGGACCATCTCAGAATCCCAAATTAGGACCTGAGTGTAGCCATGCAACGGGTAACACCTCGGCACCTTAATAAATCTAAAATAGCCTAGTGTGGGGTGAACCTACATAGCACATTGATTGGCATCCTATTCAGGGCTGGTCCTTAATATGTACCCATTGTTGCTGCCATATGTTGTATCTTCCTGTGGTCCTATAGTTTAAAAAAAAAAAAAATCATAACAAAATAAATGGGCATGTGGATTTTGCTTCTACCACACATTTCACAATGAATGTATTGGCTTTCTTTAAGTGTAAGACAGTTTCGTCACATGATTCTTGTCATCGTCCCCATTGTTGAGCTTTTCCAGGTATTCATATAGGTCAGTGAAAGTTCAAACCCCATTTAAAACTCATTTATATGAATTGTATCTTTCCTTTTGCCATTGTAGTATATGAACACTTAGAAAGACATCATACATGTAAAGAAGCTGCATTTTGCTTATAAGTGACTGACTTACCAAAGTACTTCAGAAGAGCTGCTTTGCCAAAAGCATATGCAGGTGTCATGTAAGTAGTACTACATTTGGTTATCTTGCATTTTGCTTCTTATTGTTGTTAAAAAAACAAAAAAATAAAAAATAAATGAGAGAACAATTTGGGGCTAACCACCACAGCAAGCTAAAAAATAGATAGTTAAAGGATTCTTGTGCTCTTAACATTATGGTGGAATCCAGCATCTTTCTAAATTTCACAAAGAAATTCCTGCTAATTTTTGGAGACTGCATAACAAGGTAAATTCAGGCAATTAAAGGAACACTCCAGCCTAAATCGTATTTTATTTTTATATATGACTTACCCAAGTACTTTAACGGTGGCAGAGAAAAAATTTTAATCTAATCTTTTCAAGTGAAATTGAGAGAAAAACATTTCCCATAATAGAAGCCAATAGCGACCAATGCTGTTTAACAGCAATCAATATGAAAATGTCTATGGGGAGAAAAAAATCTTCATGTCTGTTTTCAAGTCACATGCTCAAACACATGCCTTTTTACTAAAATATTGCTAAAGAGTTACTTCTAAAATAACACGTGGACAACATAAACACAAAACTTTAAGATATTGCTAAATAATGAATTCTGGAATTATCTGTCAACATGACCACAAAAGTAAGCCTTATGGGAGTCACCTTTTAAATTAAAAGACGGGACTCTTGACCAATGAATGTGGGGGGGAGTGTTCAGTTCTTCAAATCAAAAAGTCAATCCTGTAAGGCTTTAGTTTTGTATTTGGTGGAAATTATTCTGGAAGTAAGTACATTTAATTAATATTTTAGTAGAAAAGCATGTGTTTTGTACATTCTAAGCATATCGCCGGATAACTGATGTAGAATATGAAACACAAGTAACATGAGACTTTTTTTGTTTGCCATTGTATAGCCATTGGACACTATTATACTTTTGTCAAGTTCAACTGTCCTTTGATCATTAGACGACATTATAGAACAGCTCATGCCATTGAACCCGGCTCCTTGCCAGGCTTGTGAGATGTACTAGCCATGTCTTCTTATAGTTCTTCTCTAGCCAAATGGGACTATAATAAAATTTTCGCCTGATTTTTGAAGTTGTCGCTTCATTGTTTGACAAACTCCCCCTCTAGGTATTTTCCATCCAAATTCAGGTTCCAAGAAGAGGTGGGGGTTAGGAATTCTAGATGGTGCCATTCTTGACACATGTTCCACATATTTCCAACGTCGTAAGGCTGAAGTTTCTGATAAGTTTTGTTTATGGCACATAGTTCAGTAAGATTCAAATTTTTTCTCACCCACCACTACAAAGTTCATTGGGTAAGTAACATGTATATGGATTGAGTATTCCTTTAAACAAGAGGTTTAAATATCCGCAGATAGTCATCTCAAAATAAGATGATTTAGGAATCTGTATGCTTTGAAGGCACCCAGGACATTTGATGCCTACCTTATGTACAGCAATTATTTTGGACCACCAGAGGTTTATTTTCTGAATCTTTTAATTACACTGATTTTTCAATTTTATCCTCCAATTTCTAAACATACTTAATTCTTTAACAGCTTTACAGGACACCCTGGATGGGAGATCAGTCCACTGCAGGTGCACCACCATACTCATTTGTACAGGGCCAATCTAGGATCATCAATAGCCTTTACACACATTTTTGAGATGGTTACAGGAGTTCTGGGAATAGTGTAGAATTAGGGGGAACATATGCAAGAAATAGTGGACAGGCTTGGATTTGAACCCATGTTTCTTGAGCTGTGAGACAATAGTGCTAATCCTTGTCCCATAGGAGTGGTTGCTAACCACATATAAACTAGTCTTTGTTTTTCTCCGTATGTACAAATTAATCTAATGGGTGCTATGCAAAAATAATTAAAATGAAATAAATTCCAGGCATGAGAGCAGCAAGCCTCTGCCACCTCTCCTTTCACTTGCCTCTGCAGAAGCTGACGGATGTTACATGCTGTGCCTTCTCTTACCAGTACTCCTGCTTTATTTGTATGCCTCCCAGCAGGGTGACTTGGCGGTGACATTTCTGTTTTTCCTTTGCCCTTCTCTTATAACTCCCTTTCCCAGCAACAGAACTATGGAAGACATGTATGCATCCAGCTTCTAAAAAAACTACAAGGCATGGTGATGTTACCCCATTATTTATACCTTTAGCACCACCTGCTCCCTCATTATGTTCTCCACAAAACTTTAAAGCGCTGATGCATGCTGCGAGTCCCATGCCGTGGCACAATTAGCGTGCCCACCTGCAGTCAGCTTATCCGCTATTTTGAAGATTATACTGTTGCATTTTAATGTCAGGCCGCTGGGTGTGAAGTGTCAAACTTGTGCCAATTTGCTTATACTGGCTCAGAAATTAATTTTGGAAACTGATCAGTTAGGGAAACATGGACTCCAGGTTTCTCACATTGGGACGCTCAAAACTGACCGTAAAGAGATCTCTTGCTCTTTAACTGCAAAAGATTGGCACATGGGAAATCTTGTCAGTGGCTTGGCAGTGAGTGCGTAGATGTCCTTAGATGGTACTAAGGCACTCCTCAGCCCATTGTAAATTTATGAGATTGCGAGTGGCATTCAGGTTAGCTGGGTACCTTTCGGAATAAATTTGCCAGCTTCTCATTGTTGGTGCTCATGTTTGTTTTTCACAAGACATGCACGTGCCTCAGCCTGACCTGCCACAAATGTCTCTCGACTGCTGAACTTCCTGTTTTCTTCTTCTTCTTCTTCTTTTTCTGTATTTCACAATCAAGCGATTTGATGATGCAAGGACTTACTTATAAATAACACTGGTATATATCTGAAATATCCAAAACATTTAATATTTACAAGAGATATAGAGTCGCTTTAAAATTTTACTACAGCCTGACCATTTATTTTGTGTGGAGCTGTTCTTAGGGATAAATTAGTGTAGAAGGGCTCGGACAGTATAACTACTTTGTATTTCACTGCCAGTTGATTTCTTTTTCATTGTGGACTTGTGGTCTTTGTGTATCCATGTGATAAATATTACAGACTGAGCCTCACTTCTACTTAATGCAATTGTTGAACTTACAGAATTAACTCTTAAGTATACTGTGAATTGTGCAATTAGAATTGAACCAAGTTGAAACTGACTGACTAACTGAGAGAACTGGTTCTCAGTGACAAATTGAATTTAAAACATCTCAATTCATTCTTAGAGACCAATAAATTTAATAAACAGGATTGGAATTTAATGAATCAATCAAGCTAAATTATAGACTTGTTTTTTTATTAAAATTTACTCAGTCAATAAAAGTCTGAATGATGGAACTGCTCCTTGTTCAACCTTTGAATCATTAGTCACACATTAAATCTAGTTGCTAGACCAGGGTCATAGTGGCCCAGCGAATTGACTGATAGATCTAAGTGTGTCCAGTCTAGCTTATAGAATTGGTTTTTGGTGACCAAGTGAAAATATTGGGTAGAACTGGGTCTCTGTGACATGGTGAATGTAAGACAATGCCCAGTCAGTCGGACTGATTGAACGGAGTGTCACTGACCCAGGAAATCTGATGGATTTGGATCTGAGTGACCCAGTACACTTAATGGGTGAATTTACGTAAAAGAATTGGACTTTAATCACTTAGTCGTCCAAGGTGTTAGATTAGGGTTTTAATTGCCCTGTGGATTTTTTAGGTAAGTGGTCCATTTAATGTAAAGAAAAGAATTTGTTCTCAGTAATCTGGGACGTTTATCAGGAAGATTGAATGAGAGATTGAAATCCAATTATAACAGAGGGAACTGGGCCTCAGTGACCCAGTTAATCTATTTGGTAGAACTAGGCCTTAGTGATCAAGTGACCTTGAGAGATGCCATTGGACTTTAGTGGCCCTGACAATGTAACTGATAAAACTGAGCATCACTGATCCAACCAATCTAACTGAAAGACTGTGATTTCTTTGATCCAGTAAATTTAGCAGATAGAATTTGACTTTAGTAACCTATTTACTCAAACTAGCAAAATTGGGCTTCGATAACCCAGTGACTTTAATAAACAGAGTTGACCTTCACTGACAAAGTTAAAGTAACTGGTAAATTAGATTGCATTGACCCAATGGATTTAATAGAATTGAGCTCCGGTGACTTGGTGTATTTCATGGATAGAATTAGGCCTTAGTAACCCAATGAATGTACATAATGGAACTGGATCTTACTGATATAATGAATGTCACCAATAATGTTGGTCTTCAGTTTTCTACAGACCACCTGGCCCTGCTTCTCTCTCTGGTAAATGCAACTGATCATCATGGCTTCTGTTGGTCCAGTGAATCTAATGCTTTCTATTTGTAGCTGACATGGGGAAACACCAGGAACCCAAGTGAGTTTGGAAACCTGCTTGACAAAAATGAGCGAAAGAAGTGTTTCTCAAACTTTATGGTATCAAACCCCACTTTTTCCCCATATAAGTATCTTTGCGACCCAACATTCCCCTGTAAATTGAGCATGATCTTTGGTCTTGTGTTGGGATCGAGTACATTCCACTGCGACCCGCTACCAAGGTAAACAATAGCAACTTGTGATCTATGTTTGATTGAGAAACGCTACTCTAAAGTAGATGTTACTTGTACATTAATTATTTGAAGCATTTGAGATAGACACTTAAATATTTAGATGCATGGAAGACTTGGAAGGCAGTTTATGAATTGTCAGTTCCGCTCTTGTAGTGCCTGTTTTGACTGTAATGCCTCTGGTTAGCCTTATCTCTCACTCCCACATCCCTGATAACACCTTTAACATCTGCACAGCTCCATCTAATGAGTATATATTGATCAGTTAATGGCAAAGTGATAGAACTTGGTTTTACTACTCCAGTGAAATTAGGTGCTTGTACAGGGACTTGCTAAACCAATGAAAGCTCGTAAGGAAATGTTGCGTCTTTTTCTTGTGTAGAATTCAATTCATAAAACAAAATTCAGAGTTCTTGGAGAGACTTAATAGATGGAAGGTTTTCATTTCAACCATTTGCTTAGAATGTGTCTAATTCATGCCTTTCAGGGAACTGTTTTGATTCTCTGCTTCCAATAAGAAATATATATATATATATATATATATATATACCTGTATATATAAATATTATATAGGTTTTTGTTCCAGCCAGTTTCCCCAATTAGAACTGAGCTCTTGCTGATAATGAAACTTACTGTTTAACTCTATGCCTTGTTAGCGCTTTCATTCGTCAAAGACAAATTTTAGTTCTATTGTTGATCAGAGGTCCTCAATTACAGCTCTGGAGGTCCGCAGTGGCTGCAGATTTTCACTTCAGCCATTTTCTTAATTTGAACAGATTTATTTACTACTAAAGCAATGCAGTTCTTGGGAGTTTAGTTATCTGGGGCCTCATGCATAACGCCGTGCATAGAATTCGCGCTATAACATGACGTAAGCACAAAAGCCGAAATGTGCTTACGCACAGAAAAATCCAGATGCAGGAATCTGTGCATTCACCAACTTCTGCGTTCTTCCGCTGCATAAATCCAGGTCAGTGTGAAAAGTAATGCTTGTGCACGCGTGTGCTGTCCCGCCCAAACTCCTCCCAGAATTACGCCTCTTTGAATATGCAAATGAATATAAATAGCCCTTAAGCTCAGCGTTCTGTGAAAAGACAATGGGAAAAGCAAGAGGGAAAACGGAAGAATTTCAGTGAATACCAAGTGGAGGCAAGGAAAAACGTACTATTTGTTGGTTTAAACAGTGGAATAAACAACAAAAAGAAGTTGATCGAGTGACATAGCGTGTCGGAGAAACTCGAAAGCTCAAATTCACAAAGTCACACTGTGCCAAAAAAAAAAAAAAAAGTCACATATCAAAGTCGCCGTGAAAAGGCGAGTTGTAGCCCACCGTCTGAGCTTATTAGGGTACAGACAAAAAAAAATAGACACACAGTGGGGAAAAAAGCACGAAATGTCAACTTTAATCTTGAAATTTCCACTTTAATCACGTAGTTTATTTTGTCATTAAAGTAAAACATCATAAACTTCATCTTAAATTCATTTAATTTACTAGTTTCTCAAATCCCATCGTAACTAAAGTAGCACGTTAAATGCTTTGTTTTGTATTTGATCTTCAATGTGCTCTGTGTGTGTGAATCACTACGTCCTTCCGTTCTTTCTCTTTATCCGACAGGACACAGAATCCATTACATTCATGATATAACAGCTCTCTGAATAATTAAAATACTAAGATGTATATGTGATATCATTTTAACAATGATTGGAATGAAAGCATGTTATTAAACATGGGAACACGATGGCGCAGTGCTTGTTCATGTCTCACACAAATAACAGCAGTACTGCCTCTTTCAAACATACTAACCTCCAATTCCTGTCGTTACTTTTCTTTCCCCAAATACCCAATCGCCACACAATCAGCTCTGTAATAGACGTTAAGCCATCTGTAAGCTTACAACGACAATTCTTCAAAACTTTTAAGGAACATTGAAATATCTTCATAGCACGTGTTTAATTATTCTATCCATCTATTCTTCCAGTGTCGCGCCAGCCTCAGCAAATATACAGCGCGCAAGGCAGGAACAATACGTGAACTTACTAACGATGCGGCACCGTGTCCTTACATGTTCAATTAATTAACAATACAGATTATTTAAATGAAGTTAAAGTTTTATCTGTATAATATAATCAACATATTTTGCTGCATTTCATCTTAAAAATGATATCATCATCATATGTAAATACGCGCTTTATAAATTGGTGCAGATGGTGTAATATAACTGTAGTGCAAGTTTACAGTGGGGTGATTGTACTTATAAGTACTAACAGTTCTACAAGGAGCAATTGATTGAGTGCATTTATAGTTCTGTTTCTGAACCGCGAGGTCCGTACAGGAAAGGCTTTGAAACGTTGTGCCGTGGCTTTGGCAGCATGTGCTTGATGCTGTATACCGATAATTCTCTTTCCAATCAGCTCCTTCTGTGATTTCCCCACTCAGATACAGTCATATAAATACTGCGAGTGGTGCAGTGAGAGTAATCTGGAAAAAGATGATCCGCTGTGGCAACCCTTAAAGGGAGCAGCTGAAAGAAGAAGAAGAAGATGGTGCAGTGAGAGTAACAACGCTAAAGCAGTTATGGTATTTGGAATACTATGGCTATTCCCTGGGCCATTATATTGTTGCAGGTAATCTACAATCCGATGCATTACACTAATAAACAATCTGCAGTTAGTTTCAGTGTATTTATAAAGCCGCGTCAGAAATGTGGTTCTAAGAAATAAAGGGTAACCACACAGGAACAGTAGCACTGCTTTGACGCTGGGTGCCGCCAGTCTGCAAAACCGAGCGGAGAACTTGCGTATGACAGGGTATGAGGTACCGTGGAAATGTGCGTGGCTTTACGCCAAGTGTAGGTTTTATACATCGCGATTTGAGCGTGGAAACGTTCTTACGCAACATTTCTGTGCGTACGCACCGTTTATGCATGAAGCCCCTGGCCTGTTACAATTCAGAACCCTTAATTGCCTATTTTAGTTTGTAGCAACTACATTTAAGCTTTAATTGTTGCCTGTTTAATTAACCAGGCATTACTTAATAATGAAATGCAGATAACCAGTAAACCAGCAGCTCTCCAGATAAAGGGCTTCCTTTTAAACCTGTGCACCATGAAGTATCTGTGTTTTAAAAGTAAATAAATAAATAAATGAGAGGGGACTTGGAAGGATTGTTAAGTTTAAATCTCCTCAGAGAAGAAAACTCTGCAGTGCAATTAACATTTCCCTTGTATGAATGAACACACTAACAAGCCAAATAGTTAAATGCCAAGTTTCATTATCAACAAGGACTGTCTTCTAATTAGGAAACTAGTTGGAAGGGAAAGCTGCAGCCACTGCGTCCCTCCAGGAGTGTGATTGAGGACCCCTGCTCTAGAGCAGTGTTTCTTAAGCGGTGGGTTGCAAGTTGGTATTGTTTATAATGGTGGTGTGTCACGGTGGGTTGCAGCATGTCATCACTCTGATGATTGTGCTCCATTCACCAAGGGAAGAACTATTTTGTTCATCCTTAATTCACCAAGGGGGAACTGCTCTCTTGTTCGTACTTTATTCACCAAGGGAGAACCCAGCCCAAATGCTCTGACAATCATGCAGCATTTAACAAAGGGATAAAGCTCTGACTTTCATGCTCAGTTCACAAATGAGAGACACCCCCCCCACGTGGGTCAAAAAGATAATTGCATAGGAAAAAGTGGGTCATGACATTGAAAAGGTATGGGTCATCACTGATGTGTTTGTGATAGTTTGCTACATGATTATGTAATAATATTAGCACAGCACACTCTTTTTACAATATTATTTATTGTGGTAGTATGCCAAATAATACCACTGATGCATTACAGAGAACTCTTGTGTCAAAGGCACGAAAATATAAAAAATATTTCCCACAACACCACCTACCCTTCTTACAACCAGTGAAACAATCAAACTGAGATGACTGACAAGCAAAGAGATGAGTGACAAGCAAAGACACATGTAGGAGAGGTGAGAAGGAATGACAGACAAGTTTGTGAGGTGAAGGCATCATGGTGCTTGTTTGAAATGTCAAAGCAAAAGTGATGAGTGCAGCACAAGAATGTGAAATATTTCAGGGTGTTCTGGAGGCTGAGTGAATAGAGTTGGTGTATCTGTGTTGTATACTAAAAGTAGTTTCAGTGGCCATGAACAACTGGTGTGTGCTTCATTGTGTGTTTCCTTTTACAACATACATTATGTCTAAATCCTGTAGTAGAAGTGCAAATAAGGTTTTGCATGAAGTTTAAGTGCCTTGGCTAGGAATAATTCCTCATCAAAGCACTGTTTTAAAGTGGTTAGTTAAATGATAGTTTACCGGTGTTTGGACTGGTAAAGGCGGTAAAAATACCAAAAAATATTCAAAGGTTGAGACAAGTCGTAGACATTCAGCACAATGTCAGTAGCATTAATCATTTCAAACAGGACAATTCACTGAATTAGTCATCAAGATTTATCATTTCACCGTATAAAATACAAATGTTGCATACATTTGTAGCAGTGCTACAACTTCATAGACTCTATTTCCCAGCTGCCCTGAGGGTATTGTCCTGATTGGATGTCTGCAACAGGTGCAGGGGCTGCTGGGGACATGAGGTGCCAGGGGGAATCTTAAAAAGGAGCCGGCAACGGAAGGTTGTCTGTGTTTTTGTTCACCCATTTGTCTCGTCTAACATAACCTCTTTAGAATATCGTTTATACCCTGGATCGTGAACCCATAAGGATGTATGGACGGTCTTGTGCCTACCTGTCGTGTGACTAGTGCTGGATTGGTCGTTGTGCGTCTTCGAAGGGAGTGCTCCCACAAATCTTGCCCCTCGCCGGTTGGACTGTTTGTTACGTTACTTATGGAAAGCTATTCCCAGGATCATCATCTGTCACTCTATACAACTTTTTCTGTTACTGCTTCATTGGGACTGACTCATGGACATTGTTGAGGGTGTTTATTGATAGGTGTTTATTGTTGTGTGTTATATTTGTTATCGCCAAAGGGGATGTTTATCTGGTTATTTTGTTGCTTTTCTTTAATTTCCATTTAATATTCATTCATTTATTTGATGTATTGGATTTTGTTCCTCTGTCTTTGTGTTAGTGCGGGTCGGGCCAACGCTGGGTGCGTTCCTGGAATCCTCAGCAAAAAAAAAAAATAAAATAAAATAAATAAATATATCACCGTCCCTTTGACAATGTCAATTTGAGCGGCACCAAACTGCTATGCATTGTTTAGGAGTAACTGAGGTGCTTTTTTACTTGCTTTATTGAGTTGTTAAATTAAAAAGCATGGTATATTGAACTACTGTATTTGTGAACTCATTTAAAAAATTTTAAAAAATGTATTAATAGTGGAGCTCTTGTTTTTTTTTTTTTTTTTCTTTTTCAAATGTTATTTTAAGAACAAACTGCATCAGTCATTTTTTTTTTTGACTGCTTCATGCCTTATCCAGTGCCATGAATTAAGTAACTAATTTAAGTGATCATTCATAATATTCTTTTAAAAAAAAATCCTCATATTCTTGCACCACACCCCAAAAATTGATTTCTCTCTGTTTCACTAAAGTTTACACCAAGTATTTACACTGCCAAGAATCTCAGGAATCTATTGCCTATTTTGCCTGATAATTTTAGTTTTTCTTACTTTTGTTTTTCACATTTTTCTTTTAGTAATATTCATATGAGAAATATACTTGAGTAGAAGCAAGAATGTTTACTGTTTTTTATTATATGGCCAGTTGTTTGTCTATTTATGGCCCCAATGTCATTTTGATAACAATTGTGCTGCTTGGTCCCAGTATGGTATCGATTTTCTTATTTGGGGCCTCAGATTAAAAAGTTTAAGATCCCCTCCTTTAGAGGTGTTGGCGAGGCCAGCAAGTGGCACTTACCCTGTTGTCTGCGTATAGATGCAAATGCCCCAGTGCAGTGATGGGTATACTGTGATGTAAAAAAATGGCACAGTTCTCTGGTTAAGATGTAAAACCGAGGTCCTGACTCTACATGGTCATCAAAAATCCTTGAGCATCTTTCGAAAAGAATAGGATGTTTCTCAGTGCTCTTGCTAAATTGCCCACCAAACTCTGACCATTGTGGCCCTCTAATCATCCACTTTATGTAATTGTCTCTCTCATACCTTGACCACTTAATAGCTAAGGTGTGGAGTGCATACTGGCACAAGTATGGCTGCCATCGGATCATCGAACTCAGGGGTGTCCAAACCTTTTTCACTGGGGGCCACATACAGTGAAATATACGAAGGGCTGGGCCCTCCACTAGAGGTGAGGTATATTGCCTCACCTCCTGTGTATTAAGCTAGCAAAATCAATCAAATATAGGTAAATTATGCTTCATAATTGAACATGCTTAAAGAAAAAACAGCATCACAGCTCTCCATTAATGGGTATTATAAAGTGCTGTCATCGCCTGCAATCGAGTAAAAATCAAAAGCACAAGCTTTATCTGACACTTGATGTTTTAAGTTAGCTGACAAATCTTCAATTCGCCACACAACTGCGTTTCTGGACGTTGTTGAATTCCTGCATTTTCTCCGGGCATGTTATTCCTGCAACTTTAGTGAGACACTGTTTTATGAAGTCATCACCTGAGAAAGTTTTCCCATGTTGGGCAGTAAGTTGTGCTGCCTTGTAACTGGCTAATGTGGCATTTTCTTGTGTTTTGTTAGCGCAGAAAAAAATAGTGTTGTTGAGCTAGCAAACTAGCTGCCATTTGTTTAACTTTCTGTTCTCGCTCGGCACCAGTGTAGGACGTGTAGATCGGATGTTTGGTTCCATAGTGTCGACACACATTATACTATTTCATCACTGTGATAGTTTCATTGCAAATCAAATAGAGACACTTTTGCCCTTGACTTCTAGGAAGAGATTTTCCCACCGTGTCTGAAATTTTCTGCACTCACTTGCTATTGTGCATTTCTTTGCTTACCTTGTTTGTGAAGACGTTGCCCTTGATCAAGACACCTACCTACCTACCTAAGAAGTACAATACAGTTAAGAACAAGTTTCGGGTGTGGGCCACATTTCATTATATTTTTAGAATTTGCTGCGGGCCAATTAAAAATGGACGACGGGCCGCTGTTGGCCCACAGGCCATAGTTTGGACACCCCTGATCTAAGTGGATGCTACACATTGGTGGTGTTTTACGTGATTCCTAACCATCTATGTAAGGCTCTTTGAGTAGGTTAGAGAATATGATTAATTATTATTATTGTTTTTTTTCTGGTATAAATGCATTGATAGACTATGTTTCATATAATTAAATGTGCATTTGGTAGTGATTGGTTTTTAAACAGCACCTGTCTACCTAGTTAGCTATTTGCCTATCATTGTACCCAAGGACGACCCTTTCTGTGCTCCCTTCTCTTCCTGTCACTCAATCTGGACCCTGGCCTGTCCAGTTGAGTGCTCACCCATTCTACTATTGATCCAGTGGACCTCTGGCCTTGAGATGGCTTTAACCCTCCTTAGCTGGCCATTTCTGGGATCAGGGATGGTCTTACATTTGCTCCCATCTTCATTTGTCCTTTAAAAGTGCCTATCGGAAGTACAGCTCTATCCAAAAATCAAGCAGACACTAGAAAATCATTTTAATGCCAGGTTTAAATGTAATCCAGGTAAACTATATACAAATACAAATCTATATATGCAATGCACTTAAAAAGTGGATCTTTAAGAAAACTAAGGGTCATTGCGGGCCATATATAACGTTTTGAATATTGATAAAGTAGGTCTCATGTCTTGATGCATGCTCAATAATCCAGGTAAGGTCTCATGTTTTTGATAAGTGTGATATCTGGATGTAGCTTGACTTTTAGTGATTTAAGTATTTTGATTCTATTTTATAATTATTTTGAATCATTTTGTGGTTCCTTTGGAAGTTTGTTGGGACACCCCTACTGGACCGTGGCCCCTTGGGTAAGAACCACCGTGATATAGGACCAAGATGACACAAGCCAGCTAGTTCTGTGACTGGGTCTTCTGCTTCACAGAATGATCTTAACACATGCGTGTTCAGGCCAATAGCAATACTTTGCATTGTGTAATGGGAAAATGTGGGAAAAACAATACCTTTCTCTTTCCCAACCATGGTATTATTTCTATTTTATTCCAGTTTTACATCATTTCTTCACTGGAGGGTGGGGCAGACATAATTCTGAGGTTTCCTAATATCAGAAAATAGGTTAAATGTAATGATATCCTTGCATTTACCGGATTACAATTCACATCATCTTCATTTCCAGACTAAATTACTACTTTGTTGTTTACTAAAGGCACTCTATCTGACTTCTGATTAGCAAGGAAGTCTCCACTTTTGGTCTTTTCTTTTTATGGTCTGCATATACAGTAGGTATGAATGAACTCTTGACTGTAACAATTAAATCAGACAGTACAGTATAGCCTAATGAGTATTATGTTGAACTGTAAACCATGAGATAGCCCTCATAGTCTCCTGTATTGATTCTCAGTGCGACCCAGATCAAGTGTAATAATATCCATCCATTATCCAACCTGCTATATCCTAACTACAGGGTCACGGGGGTCTGCTGGAGCCAATCCCAGCCAACACAGGGCGCAAGGCAGGAAACAAACCCCGGGCAGGATGCTAGCCAACCGCAGGGCACATGCACACACTAGGGACAATTTAGAATTGCCAGTCCACCTAACCTGCATGTCTTTGGACTGTGGGAGGAAACCCACGCAGACACAGGGAGAACATGCAAACTCCACACAGGGAGGACCCGGGAAGCGAACCCGGGTCTCCTAACTGCGAGGCAGCAACGCTACCCACTGCACCACCATGCCGCCCAGTGTAATAACATGCCGTAGAAAAAAAAAACCTAAGCGTTTATGCAATGAATATGTGATTTACAAGTTGCTTTTGATGAAAGCATTACCTGAGGAGTCCTTTATTTGTTCTTTTGAATATGTTTATCCCAAAACAAGCTTAATATGGCACTGGAACCTAGTGATAACACTGGACCAATTTAGAGTTGTCCGGAAAACCCAGTGTGAAAGCTTGTCATTTACAGCATAGGAAATTGCACTTACTAGAAAAAAAATGAGGAGGAAGAATTAGTATTGGCATCGCTGATTAGGTTCCCAGAAGTGGCGTACAGTGGCATGTAGTGGAAAGGAAAACATGATGTTCTGTTTTGGTCCAGGGGCTTTGCTCTCTGTCTTGCCTGAACGTATCTGGATAAGTTATTGGAACAGCTTAACTATTAGCTAAACAAGCAAGCTTGGTGGAGTGAATGTTCTCCTGTAGTTTGTCAAATTTATTATGTTCTTATTTGTGGTAGAGCTGTCTTTTTGGATGTATTCACATAAAATACAAAAGCACTATTGTCTTATTGCCTGTCTGAATGAAACAATTTGGCTCTCAGTAGACTGATTTCATTGCACTTTGGTAGGCTTAGTCATCAAGGAAATTTGTTTAGGGAAGTTTTAGTTTTGTTAAAGAAATACTCCATCCAACAATGCATTTTTTTATATGTTACTTAGCCTGTGAATTTTGTAGTGATAGCTGAGAAAAATGTTTAACCTTATGCATTTGTGGGGAAAGGACATCACAAAATTTCTGATAAAACAAGACCCAATGGTGACAATGGCAAACAGTCTGAAAAATGTCCAGGAAGGAACCTTGTGTTACTCGTGTCGTATAATCCACATGTGAAGTCATTCAGTCATATACTTGCAATGTGCAAAACACAGGTATTTTTTTGCTAAGATATTTTTGAATAAATAACTCTGGAAGATGAAAGTAGTCCTCAAAGTGGAAGCCCTTTCACATGAGTCCACCCTTTTGAATTGAAGACAGGGTTCTTCACCACTGAGTGGGGGGTGGAAGGCGGGCCTTCAATTTTAAAGAATAACCCTGTGTGAAGGGGCTTCCTCTTTGTGGTCTACTTTCATTTTTGGAGTTATTTATTTAATAGTACATTTGCAAAAATATGTGTGTTTTGCACATTTTGAGCATACTTGGCATGTTCATTATGCAACATGAGTAACGTGACTTATTTCAATGGACGTTGCTGATAATGCTTATAGTGCTCCTGCATTAGTCACCATTGGGACCCGTTTAATCAGAAACTGTTGTGTCCTTTCTCAACGAAAACTTGAGAATTTTTCTCAGCCACTGGTACAAACTTCATGAAGTATGTAGCATTAAAAAATGTATATTATTTTTGGGTGGAGTGTTCCTTTTAAGCTGTCTCAAGCACAGCATGCTGTAAAAAAAAAAAAAAAAATCCACTTTAAAAAGCACTGGCAAATTTTCAAAATTGTCCATCGTAAAAAAAGAGAATTTATTCTGTATGATCTCATTTTTTATCTTTCAAATTTACCTTGAGTAGTGGTTATTGCAGTTTCCATCTTTTCCTCTTTTACTGTACTGATAGCCACTGTTAGCTGCATAACAGATCCCTAATACAAGAAACTGAAATGGCAGAAAAGTCACATGTGTGGGCAAACTTCAAAACTGATGCAGACTTCTTACTATTGTCAAACATTTAATGCTTAAGAAATATGCACTACAATTAGTCATAGACTTGCCGCACCTAACTATAATACATTAATCAATTGATCACTCAAGCTGAATTCTGGTGTCTCAAAGAGCTGTTTTAATTACCACAATGCTATTATTATTAACATGATATTGTTAAATTTTAATTAAAAAGCAAAGTTATAATGTACTTTTCTAAAACATTGAATTACATTTCTAGCATTGCTACATACATATTTAACAAATGAAAATGTGACACAGATCTGTTTGATGAAGTAAATACGACAATATTTAAAAAAAGTGCCAGTGTTCAAAACGGTTAACTAATAAGTTTGTTTTCTTTGTGCTGACTCAGGAGATGATTTCTTACTTTGTTTCAGTCTGCAGTGAGCTTGTTGGTGTTTCACACCGCAAGCTTTCAAGCAAACCAAAAAATTAAAAATATACACCCCATGGATGGGTTGTGGATGTCCTTCATTGGGCAGAAAGAATTTCTCCCTGGGAGAAGCTGCAATGAGTTTTATTCACTGTGTGATAATTTTTTTTTTTTTTTTGGCACTAGGGGGCTCTGCCCCTTGCTCGCTTCGCTCGCCCACCCCTGTGTTTGGTTTACCGGATATACAGTTTAAAGAGATTGTTATTTTCATGGGAATTGTTACATATGCATTATTTCCACTTTTACTTTAAAAACGTTTGTAAAAACAATACTTGTCCTTTATTTCCGGCCCCGGGCGTGGTTACATCTCTTTCTTGCCAGACGTATAATGCTGCTCGCGTTGTGAAGGAGAGGGTGGTTGAATGCACGCTAAGGATATGTTTTTGGATCATCTGCTGTCTTTCTGCTGCTGGTGAGCTGCCTGTTCTGCTTGTCGCATGTCATTGTTTTAAGAGCTGGGAGCACATGATGCTTGTCTGCCAAAAGCAATCCAACAACTGCTAGGTTAGATGTCTGTGGACTTGTTTTAAATGATGGCTCACTGCCTTGTCTTACGTGACGTTGTAAAAACAATAATTGTCCTTTATTTCCGGCCCCTGGCGTAGTTAAATCTCTTACTTGCAGGACATATAACCCTGCTCGCGTTGCGAAGAGGGTTGGGGGAGGGCTGCTGCTGTCATGCTGCCCTTTGGTCATTTTAAAGCCTATACAGCCACTGTCCTTTTTGCCATTCGTGTCTCTGTTGCTTGCGTTGTGATCGCCTCTCCATGATCATAAATATACACCTGACCGAATTGTGTTTTCTTTGAAATTAAACTTGTCGTTGCTTTAACTGTTGCGGAACCACAGATTCTCATAGCATATGGTCCATTATTGTGTAAATCTACGTTTTTCGCATTGAGTGATGCGAATGTGAAAAGACTGTTTTCTGCTCATTGCCTTTTATTTCTGACCTCGCTTTGTCCTGCTATTTCTTCCCAATTACACCTGGTCCTGATGATTAATTTCCTTTTGTTTGCACTAATGCGATCTTTTTGTCCTCGACGTTTCATTTATAATGTATTGTCCTTTATACGCTTTATATGCACTGAGACCCCTGTACCTGTGTGTGCTGCGTGCCTTTACACTACTGATTTTTTGGATGGCCGTGCTCTGATATTGCTTTTAAGTAGGGTATGTCTTGCAAGAATCTCATGTTCTATATTCCCGCGAGACGTTCCGTTGCCATTTTCTTTCGTCTTGCGGGTCTTTTATTTGTCTTTCGTGATCTTAACGTCAAGATCACATATCGTCTCCTAGTCATTCCCTCCCACAGGATTTTTTTTTTTTTATAATAGAGAGATTTACTCTCCAGTAGTGCACCATAATGAACATAACCTCTGTTTAGTTCATCTCAACACACATCTACTGTCTTTACTCCTGCAAATATCTGTTCGTAAAGTTAATTTTGGAATGTTTGATTAACATTTACTACTTCGCGTCAAAGCTAACGTGCCTCCAGTGTCCGTATCGTGCTTGAAGAATGATTGCATTGACAGGTTTCCCCGGGTTTAGCATGAGTGGTAATGGCACAGGGTGCTGCTGTTAATTTTTTGCCACCTCCTGTATGTGGTTTGATCAATCTGATCACAAGACAATTTATTATTATTAGGATATGAAAGAGCTAGAGGCCCTGATCCTAAATCAGGTGCAGGGCTTACTCCCATTGACTAGTATGTTTGTGAGCTGTTTTATATCAATTGTGTTGCATTCATTTCACCACTCTTAAAAATACTGGTTCTTTAATGGCACTTTGTGTTTTTTTTTTTACTGGGTTGTGTGGTTGCTCATAGAGCCATGGCTGGGCAAAGAAACATTTTTTATTTTTTGTGATCAACTTTTTAATTAAGTAAAGACTTAATTAACAGAATATATCAATAAACGGACATGGCATACAAAGTATCCCAAAGGCCTGAAAAAAAAAATCACATTTACACAATTGAGCCACAGCAGACCAGGACTCAATTACATTACTGGAAGCACCATTAATCCATGTTGTAGTCCGCTTCAGATGTAGAAAGTGGACTGACAGTTGTTGGCAGTGACATTTTCAGGTGTCTTCCAGCGGGAAGCAATAATTAGTTTAGCTGCCAGGGTACCCACACAGAATATCTTGGCATTTAGACGGTTTGAGCGGAAGCCTAGAAGTCTGAAAGAAGAAAACTTTGATGTAACAGAGGAGAGTGCCAGAACATGTGTAGAAAAGTGCCAGGTAAACCAAGGGAACATAATTGACAGAGAGGATCAGCAGTGAGGCCCATCAGAAACCACTTGTGGAGAGTTGGATCGAGTCTGTGTAGAATTTTGAACTGGGTGTGCTGGTAGTTTGGGTTTCCAGAGCTACACCTTACATTGGAGAGAATAGTGTTCCATGAAAGGGGGTGAAGGGAGAGAAGAATTATCTCTCGACCAAAGAGAAATCAAGGGCAGAGATTTATAAGATGCTTTGCAAAGTGAACAACAGAGGGTAGAGGCAGGTTGTTTTGTGGGGAGAAAGAATAATGAGTGATTTGGTAGTGGGGTTGTCAGGGAAATCTCACATGTTCTGAGCACTGATCGGAGTTGAAGGTAAAAAAGATATTGGAACCAGGGCGATTAAAATGTGCTTGTCAAGACCAGAAAGAGCCCTTTAATTCTGAGAAAAGTTCTTTGCATATAATGATGTATTTTTGTGCTTTGAAAAACTTCCTAATATGTAGAACAAAACTTACATTTTTAATGTATCGTAGGCTACCTAGTAGAATGAAACCGATTAAGAAAACCAGGATTTAGCATGTGTTATATATGTATGTAGCAAGAATCCTTTTAAAATCAGGACCCAATGGTATTTTACAAATCTGTTATCATCTATTTATAATTATTTATAAAGCCGGTTATGGATCTGAATGGGCCTTCTTTCTGGAACCATCTCGTGCATGGGTCTTTTGGGAACCAAAAATGGTTTTCCAATGGCATTGCTCTAAAGGACCACTCTGGTGCCTTTTTGTTTTTACGAGTGTATGTGTGCATATATTTTTATCCAGAGATTACCTAATTATTGGATGCAGTGGCATTCACTACACATACAAATTTAATCCATAAACTAGGGCTGCACAATTAATTGTTTATTACAGTTACGACTGCCTAGATATACTAATTGCGGAAAGTGACAATTACTGCATTAGTCTTCCAATCTCACGTAATTGAGCTTACCAAGCTATAAATCGCTCTAAATAGCAAATAAGTGTTATAATGAAGCACAAACATAATCACTAAGTGTGAGTGTGCTGGCGATTAAGTAGAACTCACATCTTAAGACTTGCTACATGCTAAATGCTGAACACATTTTTTTGATTCCAAATAATATCTTTTAAAAAGTGTGCACATATTTCCTTTCTGTTTGCAGCAGCTTCCAGAAAAATTAAGCAGTATAAGTAATCCATCCATCCACCCATTATCCAACCTGCTATATCTGAACTACAGGGTCACGGGGGGTCTGCTGGAGTCAATCCCAGCCAACACAGGGCACAAGGCAGGAAACAAACCCCAGGCAGGGCGCCAGCCCACCGCAGGGCACACACCCGCACACATTAGGGACAATTTAGGATCGCCAGTCCACCTAACCTTTATGTCTTTGGACTGTGGGAGGAAACCAGAGCACCAGTATAAGTAATGTTGAACCTAAATGTTTATGTACCAAAATGAAGAGAATTTAATTTTGTTTTCAAAAATGTACTTCACAAGCATTTATACAGCCTTTACAATTCACTACATCGTCCAGTATGAACAGTTCATAAAAGCAATACAAGCAGCACCAAGTTCCAGTAATGTTAGGCCCATGACACAGTTTGCCATTACCTGTTTCTGCTCCGACGCATGTCTGTATCCAGCAGGCTTTTGAAATGGGTCATACTGCTTCATTTACAAAAAGGCAAATCTCTGATTAAAACTGTGCACAACGAAGGTTTTAAAAAATGATCAACACTCAGGGTAAGCGAAGTCATCCACTCCTGCAGTTATTCATCTGAAGTTGTGTTGCTTTTAGTTTATTCTAAGTATTGGACAAAAATCATTACATGATCTGAGACAAGTAGCACTTCACGCAACTATGACCGATTTGTGGTTGAGTACAATTATGGAAGAATGCCTGAACATAATGATTCATGACACTAATGATGAAGATATGCTGGAAAGCAACACTGCATCTTTAAATGAGTGCACCTCTCATTACAATGCTTCCCACAAGAATGGGTACACAACTGCTCAAGGACTGAGTCAGGTAGCAACAATGTCCTAATATCTAATTATAGTACTTCTCGAGTTTGCAATACAGTCACATTACCTTTTAAGGAGTTTATTTACACGTACAACAAAACTATCAGATAATATTTACATTATAGTCTTAATCTTACTTTACTGCCATTTAAGATTGGATTATCTACTTTGATTTTACACATGTAAAATTAGGGTTTAGGTGTATTACATAAAGAAATGTTACATTTCCATGTTTAACATTTTCATACATTTTCAATGGCAAGTGGTGGTAATGACTGGTTTTTCAGAAGTAATATTTATTTTGGAAAAAAAAATGAAGAATATGTGTTTTATTTTAGCAATATTTGTATTTCAGTAATTTACTGTATTAAAAAAGACACATTTTATATTAAGTGTGCTATATTCTTTACTGTAAAAAATAAAGAAACATTGTTAAGCACTGCATTGAAAATTTTTCAACTAATCCAAAATTTAACAATTTCATATTAACAATTTTTTTTTTACAAATGGGGTGGGGGCGGGATTTAACTATGCAATGTACAGTATCTCACAAAAGTGAGTACACACCTCACATTTTTGTAAATATTTTATTATATCTTTTAATGAGACAACACTGAAGATATGACACTTTGATACAATGTAAAGTAGTCAGTGTACAGCTTGTATAATAGTGCTGTCCCCTCAAAATAACTCAACACACAGCCATTAATGTCTAAACTGCTGGCAACAAAAGTGAGTACACCTCTACGTGACAAATGTCCAAATTGTGCCCAAAGTGTCAATATTTTGTGTGGCCACTATTATTTTCCAGCACTGCCTTAACTCTCTTGGGCATGGAGTTCACTAGAGCTTCACAGGTTGCCACTGGAATCCTCTTCCACTCCTCCATGATGACATCACGGAGCTGGTGGATGTTGGAAGGTGGAGGAGTGCAAGGTCTCTGTTTGAGGATGCCCCACAGATGCTCAATAGGGTTTAGGTCTGGAGGCATGCTTGGCCAGTCCAGCACCTTTACCCTCAGTTTCTTTAGCAAGGCAGAGGTCATCTTGGAGGCGTGTTTGTGGTTGTTATCATGTTGGAATACTGCCCTGCGGCCCAGTTTCCGAAGGGAGGTGATCATGCTCTGTTTCAATATGTCACAGTACATGTTGGCATTCATGGTTCCCTCAATGAACTGTAGCTCACCAGTGCCAGCAGCACTCATGCAGCCCCAAACCATGACACTCCTACCTCCATGCTTAACTGTAGGCAAGACACATTTGACTTTGTACTCCTCACCTGGTTGCCGCCACACACGCTTGACCCCATCAGAACCAAATAAGTTTATCTTGGTCTCCAGTAATCCATGTCCTTAGTCTGCTTGTCTTCAGCAAACTGTTTGCGGGCTTTCTTGTGCATCATCTTTAGAAGAGGCTTCCTTCTGGCACCACAGCCATGCAGACCAATTTGATGCAGTGTGTGGCGTATACTCTGAACACTGATAGGCTGACCCCCTACCCCTTCAACTTCTGTAGCAATGCTGGCAGCACTCATACGTCTATTTTCAAAAGACAACCTCTGGATATGATGCTGAGCACGTGCACTCAACTTCTTTGGTCGACCATGGCGAGGCATTGTTCTGAGTGGAACCTGTCCTGTTAAACTGCTGTATGGTTTTGGCCACCGTGCTGCAGCTCAGTTTCAGGGTGTTGGCAATCTTCTTATAGCCCAGGCCATCTTTATGTAGAGCAACAATTCTTTTTTTCAGATCCTCAGAGTTCTTTGACATGAGGTGCCATGTTGAACTTACAGTGACCAGTGTGAGAATGTTAACAACAAATTGAACACGCTTGCTCCCTATTCACACCTGAGACCTTGTAACACTAACGAGTCACATGACACCGGGGAGGGAAAATGGCTAATTGGGCACAGTTTGGACATTTTTCACTTAGGAGTGTACTCACTTTTGTTGCCAGCGGTTTAGACATTAATGGCTGAGTGTTATCTTATTTTGAGGGGACAGCAAATTTACACATTATACAAGCTGTACACGGACTACTTTACATTGTATGAAAGTGTCATATCTTCAGTGTTGTCCCGTGAAAAGATATAATAAAATATTTACAAAAATGCGAGGGGTGTACTCACTTTTATGAGATACTGTATAAACAGAATACAGTACTGTATATGTAAGTTTGCAAGATAAGGTATGAATTTCATTGTACTGTTAATTGAAATGAATAATAGCAATTACAGTATAATGTTACCAGTAACAGCGAACTGCACGATAATGGTGCAGTGAATACACTTGACTTGAGCATTCCTGAGCAGCTCTTATCTTCTTTTGTCTACATCTTTTTGCGTTAAAACTGATTAAGTTAGTGTTTGTGTTGCAACTGCTTAGTATGTTTTCCTTAATTTTTCACTTAAGCTGGCACTTGAGGCTTCAATCTGCCTCAAGAATGATTTAAGATATGAAGAGGTAGGGGAGGTGATGGCGAAGGTGGTAGGGATGAGAACCGCACCCATACGCATGCACCGCACGGCCTCCCTGCAGCTGAGAGTTGATTCTACAATAAAGTAAAATAAAAATAAAAAGAAGAATAACCTTGGAGGTCAATCATCACCCTGAAAACGGATAGTAGATGTAACGTAGTATATGCGTACCAAATTTTAGGTCAATAGTTTAAACGGTTTACGAGCTACAGGTGATTTAAAATCCTGGACAGATAAAACAACAGCCATGGTAGCGTATTATATATAAAGAAAGGCAGCAATAATCAATTGTAAATTTTGTTATAATTGTGTTTATGAACCACTCCATGGTACCCTTGATACTGTGCCACGACTACCATTTTCAAAGGGTCAGAGTCCGGTTGTTTAGTTCCGCACCATTGTGCTGTGTTCACATCTATCTTAACAAACAGGATCATGAGGGGAATTGCTCCATAGTTAAAAAAAAAAAAAAAAAAAAAAAAAAAAATGCTTCAAATATTAATAAGGTGTATACAGCGACTCTCATTCAGGAAAGCGTGTAAAAAAAAAAAAGAAAACATTATTAAACACTGCATTTAAAATTTTTCAACTAATCCAACATTTAATAATTTCACATTAACAATTTTTAAATGGCTCCTTGCAAAGGGGGGGTGTTCTGTTATATACAATGTATAAACAGATTACAGTATATGCAGTTTGCAAGACAAGGTGTCAATTTCATTGTACTGTTAATTGGAATTAATAACCGCAATTATAATGTCAAAGGCAATAATAATCAATTATACATTTTCTTATAATTGTGCATGTGAACCACTCCAGAGTTCGCTTGATACTGTGCCAAGACTACCGTTTTCAAAGGGTTGGATTCCAGTTGTTTAGTTACGCACCATTGTGCTGTGTTCACATCTGTCTTAGCAAACAGGATCATGAGGGGAATTGCTCCATAGTTTTGAAAAAAAAAAATGCTGCAAATGAACTAGGTGTATACTGCAACCCTCATCCAGAAAAGTGTGTTGGGAAGATGAGTTGCAATGAGAAGGTCTGTGGTGTAAAAACATATTTAGTCCCTGAGTGCATCTTACCATTATGCTATATTCTAACTTGTTTATTTATTGATGTTAACAAGTCAGTTATGGCATTGATATAAAAATCTTACTTTAGCTTTCCTTATAAAGATCAATATTACACACACGCACATCTTCGCATCTGCTGGACAGAAGTTAACTTTCACTGAAGAACAGTAGTTTAGATGTTGTTCCTGCTTGATTCTTCATAGCTCTTTGTCCTTACAGCAGTTTCTAAATATGTACTTTATTACAGTGTTTTTTTTCTGTGCACTATTATGTCGGTGATAGTGATAGTTAGGGTATCTGAAAATATTTGCAGGCCACATCAGAAGTCTTTATTTTATTTGAAGAAAATAAAATTGCATACATTCAAGTTGAATCTATGCAACATATGTCTTTACAGTCAAACTAGGGAAAAATAAACTTAAAAGAAAAGAAAGCAGAAACAAAAATGTAGAAAACCTAAGAATTATGAATTCAGCTCCTAGCTGAGAGAGCGAGAGAGAGGAGAGCAAAGAGCATGGGTGAAAATATTTAGAAAGAAAAGAAGGGAAAATATCCTCCCCCCTACCAATATAAATGGTTATCCTTAAATTGCATGAATTATACCTTGCCATATTTTTAAAAAGTTTTTTGAACAGATCCACTAAGCAAGAATCGTTTCCTGTTTCAAATCGCATAGAACATCAGTTACCCACTGACTTATAAAAAGTGAGTTGGAACATCAGAGGTCTGAATGTAATTAAAGTGCACTTTTCTAGTAGTACCTTGTACAGGTGGGTTGGAGGGGATTACCTCCTCTCTGTAAATGAGGGGACCCATTGGTTCCTGCAGTCCGTGATTTTAGAGCTAAAAATATGAGACTGTGGTGGTATGCAACTAGAGGGTCCTACTCTGATTTCAGAAACAGAGAGTGTGAAGTCCTGATGTCAACAATTAGCCATACAGGTGTGTTTTAGTGCTCAGATTGTAAGGTTCTGGCCTGAACCAAGTGTGGTGTCTTAGTCAATGCAACTGCAGAAACTGAAAGTACATGTTTTACCCTTGGCTTTTCATTGCGTTGAGTGCTGTCCGAGATCACTGTAGAGGATTGAGTGGGTGTTCCGGTATTGGTGACTAGATTAGTTGGAGAGGTGAGGGCATTGGGTCATATTTGTGACAATAGGTTGTGTTAGTGTCTGCTGCTCTCAAAGCGGAGTGCAGCTCAGTGAGGGCACACGGGTATATATGTTTTCTAGTTTAGGAATAGACATTTATATAGATTTGGTGGAACTCTGGGTTGGGCTTATTTCATATATTTTGGACATAAAGATGCATGTTGCTAAGAGTTTAGGTTTCTGAAGTTTGAAGTTGGTGGGCGTAAAGTGTATGTCGCAACATCAGTGACGATGGATATCTGGTGTACACAATGTGTTTTATGATGGAGGAGCAAAGAGTGTGGGTTCCTGTTGCTGGCAACTAGCATGGCGTAGTGTCTGCATTTGTGACTTTAAATGGTGTGGGTTTGAAAATCTGCTGTCCAGAATGTGTGGTCCTGATGTTTCCAATTAAGGCTGTCATGGTGGTGTGGTCATAGTGTAAATCATGTGGGAAATTTTGGTGAGCTGCTGATTTTGAGGTTGAGTGTGAAGTCAGGGGCTTCTGCAGTTTTGACTGTCGGCATTGGCTTGTAGAGAGCTAAAAGTATTAAGTCTTCATGAGGTTGGATTTAAGGTTTGTAACATTTGGGTTCAGAGTGTGGATTCCTGGTATTGTAGAATGGGGATTTGGATTGAATATGTTCTTTGTGTCCTGGGGTGCCCATATCATGGAGTTTTGACATTTGTGACTCTGAGGTTGAGGGGATAGTGTCTGTGAATGGAGAATAAGAGAGTGTGGTGTTTGCATGTCTGCTACCCACAGTGTGTGGTCCGGCTGGTAGTGACTGAAGAGGCCTAGTCTGGAGTCTGCAGCTTGTGTTCAGGCCAGCCTGAGGATCATTATACTATGCTGCCACAGCAGTGTAGAGTTTGGAATTATTTCCTGTCCCTCCTTCCTACACCCCCTGTAACTCTGTGACCTGCTGAGATGTTAAAGTGCCATCTGCTACTTGGAATAAAATGCAGTGGATTAGCACTGCATGTGGGGATGTATATTGGCAAGCAGCTGAGTTCTGTGTACACCATCACTAAAGAGACTTTTTTGCCTAATATTGCAGTTTGTCCTTCTTCAATTTTATTGTTTGTATTTGTGTGCTTGCTATTTCTGTCCTTCAGTCACATTTTTGAAATGTAAACGACATTGCGTCTCCAGGAGCTCGTCCCTTTCGCTGCATTCTGCATTTTACCTGATTCCTGCCTACCACACTACTTAGTAAGCAGTCAGAAATCAACAAACTATACAGCCAAGAATTTTCTTCTTCCCCTGGGAAGGTCTCTGATTTCATCCATAGTTTATACATTGCCTTTCTGCATACGCATGGACAAGTAGATGCAGACTTGGCATTTTTGAACACTTTCAATGGAGAAACTTTAAGTAAGGATGCATTTGGGGTGCTAGAGGGTCTCTCATCCTTTTCTGCTGCACTCTTCCCTGCAGGGTGTTTTTTTTTCGTTTTTGTACCAAAGCTGATCTGAGCATAATCTTCTGACAACCTTGGCCCTGGCAGAGGTGATGGGCTGAGAACAGGCTGATCCGATCAGCTCAGTGCCTCGGAGCTTAATCTTTGCCCTCTGGGAGCCAGGTGAGTGTCAAATTGTTCCTCTGCACTGGAACCGGACACTTAGTCTTGCTGTTTGAATCAGAGGTTTATGAACTTGATGTGCTGCTCTAACAGTTAAGTGCATCAATATGTGGCCCCATCCTTCACATTTGCTTTTAGGATCATAGACTGGCGGACCCTTTCTGCAAAAGAAACAGGAAGGGGTACTAGGTGAAGTGCTATATTAAGTGGTGTGTATAACTGTTTGTATCTGTTTTCAGGTAAATCTCATCTGGCAATTGTGCAGAAGGTGAACAATGAAGGAGAAGGTGACCCTTTTTATGAGGTGCTGGGGTTGGTCACGCTGGAAGATGTCATTGAGGAGATCATAAAGTCGGAGATCCTTGATGAATCTGACCTTTACAGTGAGTGTTCATGTGTTCCTTTTTTATTTGCACTTCCTTTTTCATTTTGGATACTGTTCTATCAAAGATCCTTACCTAAGTAGCCCTTATTTCTATGCTTTTGCTTAGTATGAATGACTGGTCTTATGTATAGAGGAGAATCAAAAGAGAGTGTAAAGGATTGGGAACCAATCCGGTACACCTTTTAATGAAGCTGGAAAAATAATAGACATTTCCAGTCCAGGGCAGCTCCGTGACTCTCAGTCTTTTCCTTGGAGCTCCGTATTCTTTGGAAGGAGGGTTCCAAATGAACAGTCATTATTGTTTAAATATCCCCCTGACCGGAAGGGATGGGAGCTTTGGGTCGTCCGTCTGAGAGCTTGCCTTCCAGTCTACAGGGTAAAGGGAATAAGGTGTTAGTGGCCATTTTTCCTCTCATGCTGTGGAAGGATGGCTTATCTCACTAGAACCCTGTGCATGCTCTCTCTTTGACCTCTGGCTGCTTATATTCTGTTCTGTGGATGACAAAAGCCCAGAAATGCGCTGAACACTGTAGGTGGCAAACAGTGAATACTAATTTAAAACGTTTTTATGATATATCTACAGTATATTGTAATTAGTATACCATTAACTGTATAATTGTGTAAATTGAAAACTTTTGCTTGGTCAGAAGTAGAAAAATATAATTTTGCCCTTTCTTGAAGGCCCTTAAATTGAATTGTTACTCGTGGGTGACTCATGGGTTTTTGAGTATTTTGATAGCTGGTGACCTGTGTGTAAAGTTTTTATCAAATTTTCTTATTTTCATATCCATATTTCGAAGTTTTTCCAATATGGAATATTTCAAGTTGAATATTACATTTAAAATGTCTCTAATGAGACTTGTATAAATCTGGATATTACTTTGTAAGACTGCAGGAATTTTTAGATTGCCTTCTTATATTAGGATATCACTTTAAGGAAGAGCCTCTTTGTGTTTTTAGTCGCAAAGCTTCTGTTGTCATTAATGGAAAGGGGCAGACTTTGTCCTCTGAGAAAGAGCAGCTTTCTTTTCAAGTGCAAACTATTTTGATGAGCCCCATGTTGATGGATTAGCTGGCCATTTCCTGTCAATATCGTTTCTAAACTGCAGAGTTCAGTGAGGACAGTTCTTGGTGGCTGATTATTTAATGCAGATGTGAGTTTTGGATACTCCATGCCCACTAACTGATGTAACTGAAGGGAGAAATGTGCACTTTGTGCTATGTGTCCTTCTCTACCTGTTGTGTGCATTGGAAGAAATATCTAACGAAACAGCATGCAACTGGTAAAATGCAGGCATTACTTAACCCATGTTTGTTCTTGACAGCTACTTCTCTATGAGTGCTACCCAAAGTTACAATAAGTAACGTTACTGTCCATATTTTTATAGTTGTGCACTGGGAGTGTCTGTAGATGTTTGACAGGTGAACTATGTCCACACTACTGTATACTTGTTTAAAAATGCTGGCATTGGTTTCTGTTTTTGCCTTAGGTCCACACTGCCCTGGCATTTTTAAGTCCCGAAAATGGTGACTTTTGAAAACTCTCTCCAGCATTTTAGTGTGGATAGGTGAAAACATAAAGCTTTAAAAACACAGACTTAATCACATCTTGATGATAGAGTTCCTTGTAGTGCTGTAAAATGACACTGAGGTGATTCCCAATCTGTATTCTCGCCTTAAACATGTGTGTTACTGTCAATAACGATTCCCCCTCATCATTAGTCCAAAACTCCAAACCAAACAATCTGTTTCTTTGTTTTGAGTATTTGCCATTTCTGTTTTCCGTTTGTAAATGCATCTTTCAAGTAAATGTCTAGCATGGAGATCACTTTCTCTTCCTGCTTCTGCAGATGCACCTACAGTGCATCCAGAAAGTATTCACAGCGCATCACTTTTTCCACATTTTGTTATGTTACAGCCTTATTCCAAAATGGATTAAATTCATTTTTTTCCTCAGAATTCTACACACAACACCCCATAATGACAACGTGAAAAAAGTTTACTTGAGGTCTTTGCAAATTTATTAAAAATAAAAAAACTGAGAAGTCACATGTACATAAGTATTCACAGCCTTTGCTCAATACTTTGTCAATGCACCTTTGGCAGCAATTACAGCCTCAAGTCTTTTTGAATATGATGCCACAAGCTTGGCCCACCTATCCTTGGCCAGTTTCACCCATTCCTCTTTGCAGCACCTCTCAAGCTCCATCAGATTGGATGGGAAGCGTCGGTGCACTGGGTAACTCAAGGACATTCACAGAGTTGTCCTGAAGCCACTCCTTCGATATCTTGGCTGTGTGCTTAGGGTCGTTGTCCTGCTGAAAGATGAACCGTCGCCCCAGTCTGAGGTCAAGAGCTCTCTGGAGCAGGTTTTCATCCAGGATGTCTCTGTACATTGCTGCAGTCGTCTTTCCCTTTATTTAGACTAGTCTCCCAGTTTTTGCCTTTTATTAAGGAGTGGCTTCTGGCTGGCCACTCTACCATACAGGCCTGATTGGTGGATTGCTGCAGAGATGGCTGTCCTTCTGGAAGGTTCTCCTCTTTCCACAGAGGACCTCTGGAGCTCTGACAGAGTGACCATCGGGTTCTTGGTCACCTTCCTGACTAAGGCCCTTCTCCCCCGATCGCTCAGTTTAGATGGCCGGCCAGCTCTAGGAAGAATCCTGGTGGTTTCAAACTTCTTCCACTTACGGATGATGGAGGCCACTATGATCATTGGGACCACCAAAACAGCAGAAATTTTTCTGTTACCTTCCCCAGATTTGTGCCTTGAGACAATCCTGTCTCGGAGGTCTACAGACAATTCCTTTGACTTCATGCTTGGTTTGTGCTCTGACATGAACTGTCAACTGTGGGACCTTATATAGACAGGTGTGTGCCTTTCCAAATCATGTCCAATCAACTGAATTTACCACAGGTGGACTCCAATTAAGCTGCAGAAACATCTCAAGGATGATCAGGGGAAACAGGATGCACCTGAGTTCAATTTTGAGCTTCATGGCAAAGGCTGTGAATACTTATGTACATGTGCTTTGTCAATTTTTTTATTTTTAATAAATTTGCAAAAATCTCAAGTAAGCTTTTTTCACGTTGTCATTATGGGGTGTTGTGTGTAGAATTCTGAGGAAAAAATGAATTTAATCCATTTTGGAATAAGGCTGTAACATAACAAAATGTGGAAAAAGTGATGTGCTGTGAATACTTTCCGGATGCACCGTTATGTCCAGTGTAGGTGAATGGCTACGTCATATGCATTTGTTTTAGTGTGGCGGAGATACTTTAGCAGATGATGTGGAAATTCTAGTGTGGATGGAGGTAGGCTTTGTTTAAAAATGCCTGTTTTAAATAAAAACATAATAGTGTGAATGTAAGGTAATATTGTAAGGAAGTGGTCCATAATTATCATTTTTTTTTTAAACTAGGGGGCTTCGCTTGCCAACCCACCTGGTCTGCGCTATGTGGATTTCACTTTCGCCAAACCACAAATCTTTTAATTCTCGTGGATACGCCTCTTCATTGGGAAGAAACACTACTTTCCCCTGATGGCAACACGAATTAGACGATCTACAAGTTTCTGATTTAAAGTTTAAATCTGAACAATATATTCGATCTCTTTTCGCTGTTCTGTTATTTCACAGAGTAATAATTTCTGTTTGTTTGCGCTAATGCGATCTTTACTATCATTTTTTGAGAGTTTCTAATTTTAGTACTTTCATTATCTCTAACCTTCTCTGCATGTGTATCGCGCCATTGTTTTTGAATTCTTTATGATGTTCTACTTTGTCATCTGCTCTTTGTCTTTTATTTCTGGCCCCTGCATGGTTAAATCTCTTGGCACAAAGTCTCGTCTCGTGGGACGTAAAAGTATCTCAATGAAAATGTAACGTCTTGTCCCAGGATTTTTTTTATTATAATAGAGAGATTAGCAGAAGCCTTTATCCAAAAAGACTTGCATATTGTCTCTATGTTAGTCTAGGGTTTCCAAAATTCAGCATCTTCAGCTTGCTTCATAAAAAGATTTAAGCAATATGATGCATTCCATAGTAATTCCATAGTCAAAGTATCTTCATTTTAAAAGTTCTAGTACAATTCAAAGCAACAGCAGTTCACCTGTTACATTTCTTGAAGTTTCTTTTATAGGTTCTCTGTACAACATGCAATCATACATCAGGACAGGCAGTCATAAACTGTGTAACTGTATGCAGATATTATATCCTTCTATATGCAAGCAAATCTAATGGTTCATTCTTCTAGTTAAACTAGCAGACAGACTGAAATTCTCCTATTACCTTTACAAATATGCAATATTTAAGAAATAAGGAAGTTGCATTACAGCTTAGCTTTAGGAGATCAAAACAGAATCATGCATTGTTTATGTATCTATCAGAAAACTACCTACATTGTATTCAAATTAAACAAACACTTGTGAATTGTAACATTAACATTAACTTTCTAAGATTGGCACTTACACTTATAGTTCACATAGATAACATAGCATTCAAATGATTAGCAGTACAGTACAAAGTTGAAAGAAATTAAAAGTAGAACACAAGACGTTTAACACTAAACAGCCCCACTGCTAGATAAAAACTAGCAATCTAACAAATCCACAGGTGCTTGATGGCATGCAGAAATCCTAGGCACTCCCTAGATATTTTGAGAAGTGGTGTGTTTTAAGATGCACTTATTAGGGATGTCAAATTAGCCAGAAAAAAAAAGATTTGAATATTTAAATTAAAAACAGGTAAATATTCAAATATATTCAGACTTAGGATAGCTTTTATTATTATGCAATATTTTCCATGGCAGCCACAGTAAAAACAAACAACAGCAGCAAAAAAAAAAAAAAAAGGAGAGAGAGAAAATCCTAGCAGTACTTGAGCATCTGTTATTTAAATAAATGTAAGACCCATCAAAATCCTGAGCATCTGCATCGCCATCTTTAGTTCAGTTTAGTACTGACGGCTGGATGCACAAATCCTTCTCAGGACAGCAAGCCATAAAAGCAGCCACGAAAAGGAACTGAAAACCTTACTAGCCATATGTGCTGATACCACTGTTTGCTACATTATTTGTAATTTTTTTTTTTTTTTTTTTTTAACTCCTGCTTTTGCAAATCACGAAGTGCTCATGATACTGTTGCATGGGTCCATCTTTCAAGACTTAGCTGTAGTCCTGTGGTGCAGAAACATATTGTGACGTGTCTTGCTGCCAATCAGGCACAGGCAGAGCAGTTTTAGATGTGGAGGAGTACGGGTCAGTTAGTAAGACGGAGACAGTTTGAAAACAGTGACCAAAGGGGAAAAAAAAAAAAAACAGACAAGAAGCGGGCAGGTTGAAGGTGGGCTTGTTTTATTATTTTAGATATGCCCATCGGTCACAGGCATAGTCCCATTTACATTGCGGCATTCAGAATATAAAATGCCAGTCGGCACTTGTGGGCTCGCCCAGAAAAATGGAATTGTCACAGTATCAAGTCAGGGTCCGCTCAATCTGTCTACTTTATTTTTCCTTTACAGATATAGCAATTTTTAATAAAGGTGGCCTGAATATTTTTTAATTACACTTCATTGTTTGTAGGCATTTTGTGTCAAGCCAACAGCCGCGTAAGACAAAGACTAATTGTGGGATGAGGCGTGTTGGCTGAAGAAGTTCCTTAAAACTGGAATTTTAAAGCATTGTAATAAAATGATTATGACTGTTATTTTCTATTTGCTTTAAAGAGAAGATTTTAGCATTATACAACAGGGGTCTCCAGTTTAAGAGTGAATGGGACAGAATCGGTTGCAAAATGATGCTTCTTTGTTGCCCTAAAAGTATATAGTAAAACTGCTGTGAGTATACTTGTAGATCAAAGTGCAGAGTAATGTGATAAAAAACAGTAAGTTGTGAAGGGTTCTGGTGGTAAGTTTCACTAATGAAGATAAATTAATCATTCCAAAATGTAAAAACAGATCAATAAAATTTTGCTGCTTTGCATAGCACGTCTGGAGTAACATGCCCAAATTATTGGGGTAAAACAACTGTTTTCAACAATCTGTCAGCTTTTGCCTTTGATTAAGACCTTTTATTTTGATAAATTCAAATTGTATTTAAATGGTGATGTTCGATCTGACAGCCCTAGCATTTGTGTCAATTGTCTGAGTGTTGCAGCGTTCACATCTTTTTGAAGCGATAATGCATTTATTATCTATACTCACTGGCCACAGAATTGGGTACACCTTCCTGGACCCTACTTTGTCTTCAGTCATAAGTGTCATAATTCTTAGTGGCATAGATTCAACAAGGTGCTGAAAACATTCCTCAGGGATTTAGGTCAATATTGACATCAGACAGTTGCTGCAGATTTGTTGACTGTATGTCCATAATGTGAATCTCCTGTTCCACCACATCCCAAAAGTGCTCTACTGGATTGAGATCTGGGGCCTCATGCATAACGCTGTGCGTAGAACTCACACTATAACATAACGTAAGCACAAAAGCCGAAATGTGCTTACACACAGAAAAATCCAGATGCGCAAATCTGTGTGTTTGCCAACTTCCGCATTCTTCTGCTACATAAATCCCGGTCAGCGTGAAAAGTAACGCTTGTGCACGCGCCTGCTGTCCCACCCCAAATCCTCCCAGAATTACACCTCTTTGAATATGCAAATCAATATAAATAGCCCTTAAGCTCAGTGCTCTGTGAAAAGACAATGGGAAAAGCAAGAGGGAAAATGGAAGAATTTCAGCGAATAACAAGTGGAGGCAAGGAAAAACATACTATTTGTTGGTTTAAACAGGGGTATAAACAACAAAAGGAAGCTGATCGACTGACATAGCATGTCGGAGAAACTCGAAAGCTCAAGTTCACAAAGTTGCACAGTGCCCGAAATAAAAAAGAAGTTGTCAGATATCAAAGTTGCTGTGAAAAGACGAGTTGTAGCTCACCATCTGAGTGTCATATGAAAGCTTATTAGGGTACAGAGAAAAAAAAAAAAGGTACACAGTGGGGAAAAAGCACAAAATGTCAACTTCAATCTCGAAATTTCCACTTTCATCAAGTAGTTTATTTTGTCATTAAAGTAGAACATCATAAACTTCATCTTAAAATCGTTTAATTAACCAGTTTCTCAAATCACATCGTAATTAAAGTAGCACATTAAATGCTTTGTTTTGTATGTGTTCTTCTATGTGCTCTATGTGTGTGAATCACTATGTGCTTCTTAAACCAGCTTTCTCTTCCTCCGACAGGACACAGAATCCATTACATTCGTGATATTACAGCTCTCTGAATAACCAAAATACTGAGATGTATACGTGATATCATTTTCATGATGATAGGAGTTAAAGCATGTTATTAAACATGGGTTTCACGGTGGCGCAGTGATTGTGCACGACCTTCAATGAAATAATTTATTGCAGCAGTATTCAGGGGCAGCTCTAAGCTCGTGGCGGCCCTGGGCAGAGAAAGAATCGGTGGCCCTTTTGCCCGCCAATGTCAATATGGTATCTTATGCACGGCGGATGGCCACGTCCGTTGCGGACACTGCATAGCTGCTTCGTGCTCATGACACAAGCGTTTAACTTTTGCTGAAATTTGCTGCTGCGTTTTTAGCTGTGTTGTTATTTTCTCTTTCTGTTTTATATTCAATATATGTTGGGGTGGTGGCCCCAGGGATTTGGCGGTCCTGTGCAGGTGCACAGTTTGCACATGCCTAAGGCCGCCCCTACAGTACTGTCTCTTTCAAACTTACTAACCTCCGATTCCCGTCCGTCCTTTTCTTTCTCCAAGTAACTGATCGCCACATAATCAGCTCTGTAATGGACGTTAAGCCATCTGTAAGCTTATAATGCCGATTCTTCAAAACTTTTAAGGAATGTTGAAATATCTTCATAGTACATGTTTAATTATTCTATCCTTCATGCCAGTCCCAGTGAAGCATACAGTGCGGGGTTGGAACAATCCGTGAGCAGAGCGCCAGATCCTTGCTAGCGTAGCAACACCGTGCCCTTTAATTATTAACAATATAGATTATTTAAATGAAGTTAAAGTTTTATCTGTATAATATAATAAACCTATTTTGCTGCATTTCATCTTAAAAATGATATCATCATATGTAGATACGCGCTTTATAAGGTTCAGGTTGAGCAATATTATAACTGTAGTGCAAGTTTACAGTGAGGCGATTGTACTTATAAGTACAAACAGTTCTACAAGGAGCAGTTGATGGACTGATTGAGTGTGTTTAGAGCTCTTGGGATGAAACTCTTTCTGCACCACGAGGTCCGTACGGAAAAGGTTTGAAGCGTTTGCCATGTGAGAAGCAGTTCAAATAGGAAGTATGGCTGAGGCAGCGTGTGCTTGATGCTGTATACCGATAATTCTGTTTCCGATCAGCTGCTCCGAGTGGTGCAGTGAGAGTAATATGGAAAAAGATGTTCTGCTGTGGCAACCCGTAACGGGAGCAGTTAAGAAGTAGTAGTAGTTATGGTATTTAGAATAGTTTGACCATTCTGTGGACCATTATATTGTTACTGGTTAATTACAATCAGATGCATTAAACTAATAATATGCGGTTAATTTCAGTGTATTTATAAAGCCGCATCAGGGACGTGGATCTGAAAAAGAAAGGGTAACCACACAGGAACAGTAGCACAGCTTTGACGCTGGGTGCCGCCAGTCTGCAAAACTGAGCGGAGAACTTGCGTACGACAGGGTATGAGGTACCGTGGAAATGTGCGTGGCTTTACGCCAAGTTTAGGTTTTATACATCGCGATTTGAATGTGGAAACGTTCTTACGCAACATTTCTGTGCGTACGCACCGTTTATACATGAGGCCCCTGGTGAATGTGGAGGCCATTTGAGTACAGTGAGCTCATTGTCATGTTCATGAAACAAGTTTGAAATGATATGAGCTTTGTGACATGGTGCATTATCCTGCTGGAAGTAGTCATCAGAAAATGGTTATATTGTGGTCATAAGGTGATGGACATGGTCAGCAACAATACTCAGGTAGGCTGTGGCATTTAAACAATGTTCATTTGGTACTAAGGTGCCAAAGTGTGCCAAGAAAATATCCCTCACATTATTACTCGCCAACACCACACTAAACAGTTGATACAAGGCAGGATGGATCCATGCTTTCATGTTGTTGATGCCAAATTCTGACCTAACCATCTGAATGTCGCAGCAGAAATTGAGATTCATCAGATCAGGCAACGTTTTTCCAATCTTCTATTGTCTAATTTTGATGAGCCTGTGTGAATTGTAGCTTCAGTTGCCTGTTTTTAGCTGACAGGAGTGACGCTTGGTGTGGACTCCTGGTGTTGTAGCCCATCTGCTTCATGGTTTGACGTGTTTTGCGTTCAGAAATTCTCTTCTGCATACCTCAGCTGTAAAGTGTGGTTATTTGAGTTACTGTTACCTTTCTGTCAGCTTGTACCAGTCTGGCTATTCTCCTCTAACCTCTGGCATCAACAAGGCATTTTTGCCCGGAGAACCGACGCTGTCTGGGTGTTTTCCCTTTTTCTTACCATTCTCTGTAAACCCTGGAGATGGTCGAGCATGAAAATCCCAGTAGTTTCTGAAATACTCAGACCAGCCTGTCTGCAACCAACAACCATGACACATTCAAAGACATTTAAATCACCCTTCTTCCCGATTCTGATGCTCGGTGTGAACTTCAGCAGGTTGTCTTGACGATGTCTACAGGCCTAAATGCACTGAGTTACTGCCATGCAATTGGCTGATTATATACTGTATTTGCATTAACAATCAGTTCAACAGGTATACCTAATAAAATGGCCGGTGAATGTATTAGCATTTCAGTCTTTACCTTTACTCCTAAACAATCAAGTGCCCCTTACAGAAGTTTACATCCTGCCACCAATAAAAGAAGAGAAGGTAAAAAAAAAGTAAAGTTCTTTAAGAAATGGAGATGAAGCAGAGCATTAGACTGTTTGTTTTTTTTGTTTATTTTCTGACAAATTTTGCTAAATTAATATCCATACTGTGATTCAAGGGTTGTATAAAAGTTTAATAAATCATTTACTGTGAAAATAGCACAGTCCCCTCACAAAATGTAAATACCTGATATATAATTATACGTGTAGTACACAGCTTACAGAATTCTTTTTCAAAAAGATTTTAAATAAATACATGTTTGAGATGAAACATTCATATCAAGAGTTTTGCTCTCAGGTGAATAACACAATGGCTGTGAAAGGACTTCTTACAATGGGCCATCTGCAGACAGATTACTCAAAGGCGCCAGCGCAGAGTGATCTGAGATTTGGCTACTTTATCGACTCCAAAGCGAGGCAGTCTACAAACAGCAGCTAGCAGGCATGCTCAGTGGGGGCTCGATCAACACTAGCTATACAGAAAATATGTGTGCAGTAGTTTTGGTATGTGCTAAATTAACAGAGGAATATGTAGAGAAACGCGTACTCCAGCCTGTGAAGTGACAAAGTAAAACTTTCCCAGCGTCCCATGAGCATTCAGCTTCTTAATGGATATACTTTGAGTCACTGACCTCAAAAAAATTACATAGTTGAAATTTTTACCCACAGCCTTTTTACACAAAGCATTGCTGGACAGAACTAGTCATCATTTTCACAAAATGGGTGGCTGTCTAAAGGCAGGGACATTTTTGACTGCTTCAAGCACAAGTAACACTTAATGACCAGAGAAAGATTCTCATTTCTGTATGTGGGAAAAAAAAATTTCCTCTTCAAACCATGTTTGTGATCTCCTGGTGTTCTTTAGTTTGCGAGTCCCCCCCAAAGCCACCGAGTCTGTACACCTCATTGATCAGTAAGAATGAAGAGCTGTACTTGAAATTGAAGATTATTTGCTTGGTTCACTTATTGTCAAATGTTGGTGCTACAATTATAGGAATATGTGACTCACATTGAATTGATGTGCTTAACATTAAAGCATATGTGACTTTAATTTATCTTCATACCTGTTCTTGGTTATTTGCCACTTTTTTGCTAATGGTATATGTTGTATGAGTAGCTAGAGGCCTTTTCTCTTTGTTTAGTAAAGTCATACTTTGTGGTTCATATATAGTTTTGCCAATAGGAGTTGTCTTGCTTCAGTGCTTTGACAAAAAGACGGTTTCTTCAGCCTGGCAGGCATCATAGCTCTTTCCAGCTTGATTATAACCAGGCAGAGTGTCGTGGTGACAGATTTGTTTCTCTTAAGTGAGATGTAGAGTTGCTTTTTCACTTAACCTTCAGTGCACTTGGAGTTGTCCATTATAAATGTCCCTATATAAATTCTGTATATCCATTTTTTTTAAACTGCTTAATGAATTCCAGGGTTACAGGATCCTGGAGATTATCCTAGCAGTATTCAGTGCCTCTTGTGAATTAACATAGGATAGGACATGAGTGCAGCATAGGCCCCAGTCAAGCACACACATGCTCAAACTGGGTCTTTTTACAGACTATCTTCAGACACCGGTTAGCCTAATCTGCATATCTTTTGGGATTTGGGAAGTAACCAAAGTAAACTGAAGCTCAAGAAGAATCTTCAAACTCCACACAAGTTACTGGGCAATTGTTAGGATCTAGCAACTTAGAATAGCTCAAACTATTTTCACAATGGGTTGTCCTCTTTTGGGATCATTATGTATGTATTTAGTGCACACAGAGCTAATAAAGAATAAAATATTTGTGTAGTTTTATGATTTCTGAAAATCTTGGCCATTTCTATACTAGTTACAGTTGTGCTTGAAAGTTTGTGAACCCTTTAGAATTTGCTATATGTCTGCATAAATATGACCTAAAACATCATCAGATTTTCACTTAAATCCTAAAAGTAGATAAAGAGAAACCAGTTAAACAAATGAGACAAAAATATTATACTTGGTCATTTTTTTATTAAGGAAAATGATTGAATATTTCATATTTGTGAGTGGCAAAAGTATGTGAACCTTTGCTTTCAGTATCTGCTGTGACCCCCGTTTGCAGCAATAACTGCAACTAAACGTTTCCGGTAACTTTTGATCATTTCTGCACACCGGCTTGGAGGAATTTTAGCCCATTCCTCCTTCCACAACATTTCGATTGGATAAAGGTCAGGACTTTGAGTTGGCCATTCCAAAACATTAACTTTATTCTTCTTTAACCATTCTTTGGTAGAACGACTTGTGTGCTTAGGGTCGTTGTCTTGCTGAGATTCATTTCATGGACGGATGTCCTGACATTTTCCTTTAGAATTCTCTGATATAATTCAGAATTCATTGTTCCATCAATGAAGGCAAGCCGTCCTGGCCCAGATGCAGCAAAACAGGCCCAAACCATGATACTACCACCACCTTGTTTCACAGATGGGATAAGGTTCTTATGCTGGAATGCAGTGTTTTCCTTTCTCCAAACGTAATGCTTTTCATTTAAACCAAAAAGCTCTATTTTGGTCTCATCTGTCCACAAAACATTCTTCCAATAGTCTTCTGGTTTGTCCACGTGATCTTTAGCAAACTGAAGATGAGCAGCAAAGGTTTTTTTGGAGAGCAGTGGCTTTCTCCTTGCAACCCTGCCATGCAGACCATTGTTGTTCAATGTTCTCTTGATGGTAGACTCATGAACATGAACATTCGCCAATGTGAGAGAGGCCTTCAGTTGCTCAGAAGTTACCCTGGGGTCCTTTGTGACCTCGCCGACTATTACATGCCTTGCTCTTGGAGTGATCTTTGTTGGTCGACCACTCCTGGGGAGGGTAACAATGGTCTTGAATTTCTTCCATTTGTACACAATCTGTCCGACTGTGGATTGGTGGAGTCCAAACTCTTTAGAGATGATTTTGTAACCTTTTCCAGCCTGATGAGCATCAACAACTCTTTTTCTGAGGTCCTCAAATCTCTTTTGTTTGTGCCATGATACACTTCCACAAACATGTGTTGTGAAGAGCAGACTTTGATAGATCCCAGTTCTTTAAATAACACAGGGTGCCCACTCACACCTGATTGTCATCCCATTGATTGAAAACACCTGAATCTAATTTCACCTTCAAATTAACTGCTAATCCTAGAGGTTCACATACTTTTTCCACTCACAAATATGTAATATTCGATCATTTTCCTTAATAAATAAATGACCAAGTGTAATATTTTTGTCTCATTTGTTTAACTGGATTCTCTTTATCTACTTTTAGGACTTGAGTGAAAATTTGATGATATTTTAGGTCATATTTATGCAGAAATATAGAAAATTCTAAAGAGTTCACAAACTTTCAAGCACAACTGTACCTGCAGTTAGGACCTGTTAAGGTAGTTTGCTCAAAAACATGGAGTAGTCATGAGACAATACGCTTAGCCCGCGATACAATTTGTATTATGATTCTTGCTTCACGATATAATATTTCCACAATATGGAATTTTCATGAAAGAAAAGTGCTGATTGTTTAGTGTTATTTATTATGAGACAAACAGTGCACAGATATACCTGTACAAGTGTTAATGAAAGTTTCTGTTAGCTTTTCCTTTTTTTTTTTTTTTTTTTTTTTTTAAACTAGGGGGCTCTGCTTCCTGCTCGCTTCACTTGCCAACCCCTGGGGGTGGGCATATCTCATGCTTGAGCCACTCGAGGGTTAGAGAAGGTGATTGTATTTAAAGAGTTGGTATATAGAAGAGCATGTGGGGCGTGGGAGGATGATGGTTTGGTTCTTAGTTATTATACATAAAAATTAGTTACTTGAGTATTTCATTACAACTGTCTATTTTAGATACGAATGAATAATAAAATGTAAGTAAAATGTACTAAAATGTAATAAGTAAATAAATTAATTAAATTACATTAACACCTCATCAAAAACAATATTACAAATTAATCTTCTAACTTATATTCTTTTTGTATTTCTGTCTGGGACACCTTGGGGAACTGTCCTGTAACCCTGTATAATACCAGCTCAAACCATCTACAGATGTTCTCAGATGAGGCTGCATTTATAATGGATACGAGTTGAAGTACAGGAGTCTGTTAAAGGGTCTTATGGTGCAGGGAAAACCACCAGCAGATCACCACCGAAGAGACTAAAGAGTTGGTGGTGGAAATCTGGCAAATAAGGGAGCCCCAGTGACCAGATATCATCTATGGGGGCAAAGAGGAGGTGGTTCAGAGCTATAAGTACCTGGGAGTCCATATGAACTACAAACTGGACCAGTCTGACAACACAGTGGTACTGTGCAAGAAGGAGTAGTCCATTGTAGCCAGTGTATTGTTCTGTGCAGTGGTCTCCTGGGGAAGCACTTTGAGTTCAAGCAATGCAAAACCAGTAACATAAAACTACTCCAGTGCAAAACCATCCAAATTTATATTTAACTCACAAAAAAAAAAGGATAATCTCAAACTTTGCTCCAACTTTGGGTGCCCTGTTATTTCCTGCGTGAATACTTTACTGAAGCGTTAGCTGCTATTCTTGACTGAATTTAAGAAGAACTTATGTTATATTTCCTTTAATGACATATGTGAATATTAACACTCTGCATGAAGCTAAGACCTTAAAGTTGCATATAGTTACTCACTGTGTACGGACATCATGATTTGGACAGAAAATCAAGCATTGAATTTGCTGCATTCTCTTTTCAGCCTACTAAAGGACTGCTGTTGCAAGATCCACTGCTGTGTAATTCCTCTTTGCTGCAGTCCACCATTATTTCTGAATCTGTATCATTGAAAGGTGTATCAATATCTCAAGCACTCGTTCTCACTCCCCCTGGTTCATGACAGCTGCAGTAACTGCAGCTTGCTGCTCCATGTCATGTTTTAGTATACAAACAGAGCTTGTCCAGTGCGGCAAGTTTTTATTTGGGGGTCCTGATCGATTATGAATACAAGTGTGGATGTAGTGATGCATATATGAAACAATGATGCGATTAGCCATACTCGCCTGGGAATGTGACTCACTAAATTAAATGTGTGTGTCACAAAACACTTAAAACTGTGGTCCCAATTCACTTTCACATACAGTGATGTCTATATTATGCGCTGACAACTTTCAAATTAACATCATTATGCAGATGTTGAATTTCGGTTCTGCCAAATGCAAGTGCATAGTTTTTGAATCTGATTCTTGTCCTGGAGTGGTATCACATAGCTGAGTTGATTCAGTAAGTTGACCCACATTCGCACATGTGTGACAACACTTAAAACCTTAAAAAAATAGTGGGATTGACAAGCTCCTCAAGCTCATTTCAGAATCGGAATTCTTTGTTGAACTGGTACACTTATGCATACTAGAAATTTCTCTTGGTAGTATTAATGCAACATCCAATGATGACACAGAATACAAAAAGATAAATATGAAAAGGTAGTAATATAAAATGATAAAATATGCAGCATACGAGGACAACAACAGCACATAAAGAGATACAATAGGATTTAAAAGTTGAGGTAGTCTAGTGTGCAGATAGACATACAGTAGACTTCAGACTTGATTAGTCAAAATAACTGCACGTAGAAAAAACTCTTTACGTTGTTTTGGCTGTCACTGCATGAAGACGTTTGCCGGAGTGAAGTCTTTGGAATAGGGGGTGCTTTGGGTGGTTTGGTCAGGTAATAACACATATTTCATCCTAATAGTTATCAAGTTTTAAGTTTCAGCTTCATGAGTCAGATGCCCATGTTTTGCATGTGCATTACATTTTTCCACCACTTTTTATGTTTTCTGTCCATATCTGTAAATGCCAAAAGGGACTCTGCTCTGTTGAGCCCTTGAGCAAGGGCCTTAACCTTCAATTGCTCCATCCTGGGTATGACGTTAATCTGCATCCAGCCCTGCATGTAGGCTCTCCAACCTGCAGGGAAAAACTTGGAGGTTGGTGGCAGAATTGGCACTCCAGCCACCACAAAAAACCTTGCACTGTTCCATTCCATCTGAACTAATGTGGTGCCTAGGTGTCACCCATTGCATGGCTGCACTCAGATCCTAATCTGGATCCTGAGTTGGTTTGTCGTGTGGTGGGTGCGGCAATGCACTGTATCAATGTATGCTCCTAACCTCATCCTCATTATCCATATCTTATGCATTAGCATTCCAACAATGCTTTCATAAAAAAATATAAAAAATTAAAACTCACCCTTATCTGTAGGAACATCTTCAAAAAGAGATGCCTTTGCATTTAACATGTTGCAGTCTACATGTGGGTGGAAGGTGATATGAAACATAAATCCATCACAAGCAAATTTGTTTATGGAGAATCTTGATGTGAAAAGCTGTTCTGCCACAATCCATGACTGTTTCGAAATGACTACCTACATCAGGATTTTTGAGATAAAAAAAACAGTAAGCAGACCGACTATTTTAGAACACCTGCAAGAAAATCAAGGATTGTGGTTCCTTGGTTTACTGGGAAACACCTCCTTCTTTAAGTAATGTAATCTTTATCTTAATTAAAAATACCTAATTGTAGACATTCACGTTTACATTATTTTGGCCTGATATGTGAAATTTCTTGTCTTACAAGGGTCACTATAAAAAAAGCTCATCTCTTTCAGTAAGCACATTTATGACAAATGTGTGCGTCACCTATGGGATATCAGCAAATCAGAATTCCTGGGAATTAAATAATTCAGTGAAAGCAAAATGTCTGGGCATATTTCAACATTACCTGAGCGCAGGTTAATTAGATACAGTAGCCGACTCGGTCTGCATTGTTCACTCTGGGGGGGGGGCTTTTTTTTTTTTTTTTTGCATATATCTGAGTTTTATTTGGGTTAATAGACCAAATTTGGCAAAGTGTTTTTTGTAGCGAGTTTGCTGGTGTCCAGTTCGCCAAATATTTTCAGGAAATAGTGTCACTGGCTTAGATTAACTTTTATTTTTCCCAGCATCCCTTGTTGCTTTGCAAGGTCAACATGACATTGCAGGACTGTAGCCGCCAATGTTGGATGGGATGGGACAGCCCCAGATAATACAATGCGCATCCTAATAGTGGGCCAAAAATTAGCAGAAAACTGCAGAAGGAAACTGGAAATGTGTTGTGTGTTTGTGTCTTAAAGGTGATGTCTTTTTGTGTAACTTGTATGTGACCTGTATGCAATATGTAAGCCTATCCCTTTAATAATACTACCCAGAGGGCTCTGCAGTTGATGCAGACAGGAATAACTGAAGAATCCACAAGTTTTAGTGTTGTGCTTATTTGGTAGCAGCGGCAGTAAGCGAGCAGGAGTGCCAGGGAAAATAAAAGTGAACTGCACTTATCAACATGGACGAGTACCTGCCATTTAAATTTGTGGGGGGCTAACTCTCAGTGAAGTCATACTTCCTGTCTTCTTCTGTCTGTAAGACATTTAACTGTTCTGATATTTAATTATTTTAGCTCAGGTTATATTTTGGCCATAGTAATTGGTCAAGCGTAGTTGGCAGTTTCCCTGGTCTTCAGGAGCACCTAAAAGAGCATTGCACCATTTTAATCCACTCAAAACTAGTTCAGCCTATCCTTGTCATTGATTTCAATGCATTTCGCTGAGTGTGGCAAAGTTCCTGAAAATTTCCATGATTTTGCAGAGGTGAAGCAAATTCAAATTCAATGTGGTAAAAAAACTCAAACACTTGTCATGAATGTCTACAATCATAGACCTAAAGAGGACTAGCTGTGATGCTCTAATCTCTCCTTTTATGCCAGTAAGAAATAAAGACATACTGTATGTCATGTACAGTATTGCAGAGAATTTGCAAATAAGCCGGATATTGTCTTTGCTTATTTTTATATTTTTTAACAATGAATCACTATGCAGAATTTGAATGTTTGATGTATGTGAAATATTTGAATATTTATACCTCTTCTTCAATGCATTTCACATTGGTTTTGTTCATTGTATTATATTGTTGAATTGAGGTATTGTAAATGGCCATCACTGTATTTTTTGCTTTGTGCCCCAAACACCATAACCTTTTGTTTATGGGGGAGCGAATGCTTTAGATTTGTCAAAAATATTGATCTTCGGTTTTCTATGGATCTTGATGTTTTAGGGTCCTCTCATACTGAAAACATCGATATCGTGATGATGGGTGTGTGCGTTTGTGTGTGTCACAGTTTCTTGAGGACAGTCTACAGCTAAAACGCATAAATGCCAAACAAGCTTAAGCATGTTACATGATGATGATGGGCTGAATAGTTTTTAAGCCAAATCATGCAAGAGAAAGAGGCACTCTAGAGGAACCATCAAACACCGTAATTCTGCAATTAATTATGAATTCTTCTTGTCAATTGCTATCGTAATTACCTGTTTTATGATCAGAAAGATCAGAGCAGTAAATAATTACTGAAATGTTATAGGATAGTTTGGGTAACTTGGTTCATAAGGCACAATCCTACTGACGCTCACATCCAAATTTTGTTTTTTTAACTATCAATATACCATCTCTGCATATCTTACTAAAACCATTTTGACCTTATATGACTGACTAGTAAATTTTTATTGCTGGACAGGAACAACTAGACATGAGGAGTTTTGATGTTTACAGTACCTCTGCTGTGCATAATTTTGTCTTTTCATTGTACTTTCTTAATGCTGAGAACTGTACAACCAGCCGAATATTAGCTTGCTTATTTTATACATTTTTGTCTTAGTTTGGACCTTTGTGCTGACATTGGCCCCTTTTAGAGGACATTTGTCTTGCCTGCTCTTGTGTGTGTTTTTTTTTTTTTTTTTTTTTAAACTTTAACTGTCATTTATGAGAAAATTCTTTTTTGGAACACGTTGGCTGTCACTGGCATGTCCTTTTTCATTGTCTTTATGCCTTTCGATGATCTCCCAGTATAAATACTTGATGGTTTTAATCTGACTTTGTTGTTTGTCTTTATTGTTGCATTGACTGTAATTTAATTTTAAAGTATGAATAAAACCTCTGTATCTGTTATTTACTGCTTAGTTTGAGCATGACCTTCAGTTCGCAAGATAAAAAAAATTCAGATAATCAAAAAAAAACTGCAGTCCTTAATTTTGTATCTTGTTATCCTTGCAGTTGACAATCGAACACGGAAGAAAGTGGCCCGTAATAAGAACAAAAGGGATTTCTCTGCATTTAAACATGAGAGTGAATCTAAAGTGAAGATCTCCCCACAGCTACTGCTGGCTGCTCATCGTTTCTTGGCAACTGGTAAGCTCTGCCCTTCTCTCTCCAGTTCTTCAGCTCAAAGTGTAGGTTGTGCTTAACCCTGGAAGTATTTCTGACTGTTTGATCTGTCTAACTTTCAGAGGTAAGCTTGTTCAGCCAAACTCAGATTTCAGAGAAGATCCTGTTGCGACTACTCAAACACCCAGATGTCATTCAGGATCTGAAGTTTAATGAAGACAGCAAGAAAAGCCAGGAACACTACTTGTATCAGCGCAACCGGCCAGTGGACTACTTCATACTCATTCTGCAGGTTCGTTTTTCTCTGTCTTTGTGATATTGGCCCCTTTCCCATAATATTTGCTTAGTATATTAATGGTCTACACCAGGGGTCTTCAACACGTCGCTCGCGAGCTACCAGTAGCTCGCATCCCCTTTCCAAGTAGCTCGCCAAAGGGTTAATGAATCCTACATAAATTTGAAAAATTGATTAGTCAAATTAGGGGTGAGCGATCTTTCCAAAAAATCATATCATGATCCTTTTAAGACAAAATCAGGATCCACAATCTGAATTGCAATCTATCTTTTCAGTGTTGCATACACTTGAGAGAATATCCAGACACAAAGTCATCAAGTAACACTTTATTTTAAATATTAAACAAAGTTGAATTAAACTGTTCTCTCATTCGCTAGCCAAGCAGAGATAAGGAACATGCCCCGAAGCTGGCGATTGAGTGAGGAAGGCTCCTCCCTTTGGTCCGTTGCGTCTCACTTGGATTCGAGCAAATAAATCGGTACCGCAAGCGATCTATAATACGTAGTGAAATGAGAGAAGTCGCCAAATCAACTGGAACGTTCAAGCAAATTATAGAAAAAAAACCCGATCTAAATCCGTTAAGTAGTTCTCTTGTGAAAAGCGGACAGACATACAAACAGACAGACATTGGATTTTATGTATTATATATCAGTAAACCTTCAAAATAATGTGCAGTTAAAGTTTCAACAGCATTCTTAGCATTTCTGGAGCTTAGTACAGCCAGATAACTAGAAGAATCTTGACCAAGCAGCTCTGAAAATGTCTGCTTTGTGTGAGTCTGTCTTTTCTGACATGAACGCCTGAAATCAAGACTGAGAGATGAACGTTGAAATGACTCCATAAGCGTGAACCTAAGTGGCTACACTCCACCAGACACCTGCCTCTCTCGTTGACTCCACGCAGTGCCAGTCGTCTGACTAACTCAAAAACACATCATACGTGCAACTAGACATGTGAATACTCTTGTGAAGTGAAACAGTGACATGGAACAAAATGACAAATGAATAAGTCATATCTGTGTATTTGTAATTGCATTGTTTTGTTTTGACAGCATTCATGGATTAATGCAATAGTGTGAGATACACTAGAGCAGCGGTTCCCAAACTGTGGTACGGTACGCGGAGCCTTTTCAGGTGGTACTCCTCGCGGTCCCTGAAATTTAATTTATCTGTGCAAAACCCTTTATGACAAGCCTGTTGTGAGCAAAAACCAATGAAACTGTTTAAATACAATAATACGTGGATTCCCAAATTTAGTGTGGTTTGAAATTTCGTCATCTGAATAAATAAAACCTATTATTCGAATCAGTATTTAGTTCATTTAACGCTACCACAATTCCGTTTCATGGAAGTCAACTTCTACTTCTTTACTGTTTGAGTTTTTGGTCACTAGATTAAAGCACAACGCCGACACTATTTAGTCTTCGGTAACTGTGTCACATACAGGCCGAAGGCAGGATTTAATTTCGGGGCGGAATTTATCAATTTATGTACATGCACAAATTGTTTCATTAATTTTATGCATAATTTCTTCCAATTCTTTAACTTTTGTTCAGATTTCGGGGCGGTTTAGACCCGAACTCCCCCCACCACAGCTCTCCCTCCCTTTCAACAAGGTGCGGGTGGTACGCAACGCAACTCACTTAACCTCAGGTGGTACTTGACGTCCAAAAGTTTGGGAGCCCCTGCACTAGAGAATGCATACAGACATACAAAATGCACTTGCAGGTGAACTAAATATTTTTTGTGATGTTTTAAGGCAAAATGTGAGTTGTGGACACCAACATTTTGTAAATGTTCAGGCAAAACAAGCTTATTCAGTTTGTTTGGGTTGAAATAAGCTATGAGAATAAACGTTACAAAACATGAGTAGCTCCCGGCCATTTTCATTTTGTAAAAGTAGCTCTCAGGGGAAAAAAGGTTGGAGACCCCGGTCTACACCTTCTGAGCAGTGCTATGTATTTTAATTGTGCTGGCACTTCTCTCAGGAGGCAGTTTCAGCATTGCCATCCCATTCTGTAGACTACATTGGTTATTCTGATCCAGTAAGAGGTGTCCTATGCATTACTTTTGGTGTCCAATTATTTTTAAATTGGCAAATTTGTGATATTGTCCTGTGTTCCTAGTTAACCATTTCTGAATTTTTTTAAACTGTTTGACTTGGTTCAACATACCGGGAGAATCAGCATCTAGAAATATACAGTGACCGTGTTGACCACAAAAAGCTTTACATTTATTATAGAATGAATCGTCTTGTTACTTCTCTCAAACAACGCCTGGGGCCTACCCAGCACTGTTTTGTGCCATGAATCTCTAACTCCTGTGTGTGTCTGCCATTCAGCCTGATGATGGGTATAAGGGCAGTTTAATGAAATGTTATAATGAAAGAGCAATGAAATTGTTTCTTAACAACTGGAGACGAAATGCTACATCCACACTACTACATTTTCATTTGAAAATAAAAAGGTTAGTCTCCTTTTACGGCTTTTGTCCACACTACACAAGCGTTTTTAACTCTAAGAAATGTAGACTTTTGAAAATGCGCTCCAGAGTTGAATACTTCTGAAAATGTCAGCTTGGCACAGCAATGTGGATTTGCAAAAATGTAGATGTTTTAAAAACACAGACTCTAATCACACTTTGATTTGTTTGTGATTATTATGTAACCCTTCCCTGATTGGACTGTATTCATTGCAATGTCTTATTCTCTAATTTGTCACCATTCACTGAAGAAACCCATATTCCGACATGGTGAGCATAGAGGAGTTGCTTTCCATGGCACTTATTGTATTGCTTACCTGTATGCATCTAAATTTTGTTTTTGTACAATATGAATGCTGCATATGTGCTCAAAAGGCAAATATTTTACTGGTTGTTACATTTTTGCGATAAAACCTGCCGCTGGTAGTATTACCATCCTTTCAAGAATTGTTTTCCTCTATTGTGCACATGCCCATTGTAGTTGAACATCTATGCCTTATGCATTTTTGGTCATTTTAATATGGGCAGAGAATTTAGTAAAAGATGTGAAAATGCTAGTTTGGGCAGAGATTGTTTTTGTTTAAAAGTGCCATTTTATAATGAAAACATAGAAGGACTATTTTGAAATTTGCAGTCTAGTTATTAAGCTGATTCAGAAATGGATGAATTGATGTATATGTACTATTCTGTTGTAACGGCAGCGAGCAGCCTTTTCATGAGTGTGTAATTTTGTGTAGTAAATAACTGGGCATGAGCAAGAACAAATTAGTCTATCGTTTTAGATGTATCCCAAGGTCAGTTACTACAGGGTTAAACACATATGGAACCATTGACTATATCCTGGGGTACCTCTTTGTATAATGTTATGTCAAGAGGTGCCTAACCATGGTGCGGCCAAAAAAAATATGATGAAGGTGGCAACTTAGCAAATGTCTTTCTATATAAAACCTTTCCCACCCAATTTTAAAAATGTTCTGCTTTAAAAGTAATTGTCATGAGAAGCCTTCAGTGTGTATCAGCTGTGTGTATAATAATCGGGCAACTCACCTACTGCACGGGGCTCTTACCTGAGGGAGAATGGCTCAGTGATCATCTCAGATTTATTTTACTTTTATTTTTATTGCACTTCAATTATTACAACTGAGCAATCATAAAGGGCAGCCAACTTTTAGTGTTTTGTGCATCCCCGTGGCACGGACAAAATGTTCGCACCAGCAAGTCCTCATGTAGTCAGTTTGGTCCTCTTAGACACCATTTAGTTACCGTCCTTTCCTAGTTTGCATATCACCTCAGATTAGCATGGCAAAAAGTGACTTATCTTCTGACATTCAGCCATATTCAGTGATAAGATTTATTAACATTCCATTGGATGAGACATAAAACCAAGGTCCTGACTCTTTGTTGTCATAAAAGATCCCTGGGCATCCTTGGTAAAGAGCAGAGTGTATCCCAATGTCCAGGCTAAATTTCCTTCCATGCCCTAGTCATTCTGCACTCTTAATCATAACTTGTCTCTAATTGGCTATCTCTCTCACTGCTTCCCCACCTTATATTTAGGGAGTGGTGAGGATAGTGGTGCAAAAATGGCTGCTGTTGCATCATCCAAGTGGATGCTTTAGTGATGATTGAAGTGTCCCCCCACTCACTATGAAAAACTATTATTATTATAGAACTCGCATAATCCGATTCTGGGTCTTGGAGTGCCAGAGCCTGTCTCAGTAATATTGGGTCCAAGGCAGAAATCAACCCTTGCTGAGTTAGTAGCCCATTTGATTTACACTCCTTCTCAGACTGAGCCAGTTTATAAATGCTTTGACAGCTGCTTCAAGATATCCACTAGCCAGATGTTAATGTAGATGATTATTGAATGTAAAAATCAGATTTTAAAGATTAGAAAGAGGCGGATCGATGTGTATATGGACTTATACTTCAACACTTTGATTGACTTCTGCCAAACGGAGCATAATTGGGCAGTGGATTATGTGAAGCAAATAGCCATAATGCTTAAAGAAGGGTTAAAAAAATATCACCTCTGACAGTAGGCATGGCTGTCAAAGGAGCAGCTGTGCAGTGTTAAATCCGACAGGTGTTCTGGATTATTTTTTCCATATTCAGAGCAGGATGTCAACACGACAGTAATGAGACGTTTTGAAGGTGCTAATATCTTTGTACTGAACAGCAAGTATAAATTTAAAGCTAACTTCCAGCTTTGATGAAGAAGACCATTTAAATTTAAATTTAGGTACACTATGAAAATAGAACAAGCATGTTTTTGTTATTAGTTGATATGGTACCAAGAGGATTTGGACTGCACCCATTGTTCATTATCTGCAGCCACCATCAAAAATGTATTATGTTTATGTGTATTTGCTTATGTATGATGCATAAATTAAACCACAGCTTAAGAGTAAGATCATCAAGCAGGAAACATGGCTTACATAAGCTGTGAGTGTCAAAAGGCATTAAGTTTCCATCCTGCTTATCTGTAATGACATCCAGTTGTTCTTAATTTTTTATCATCACTTTGAAAGTATCAAAGAAAGTCTAAAAGTGAGATCAGATGAATTGTTTAAAGTTGTGTTTTGGTTGCCTTCTTAAAGTGCATATGTGAATACAGTAGTGCAAAGATGGAGGAGAGCTATTAAATATGAATAGTGGTGTTATAAGAGACTGTAGTTAAAAATTACAAAGAACAATGCTTACTTTATTTAGCTAAGGGCATTTGTTTTAAGTGAATCAGAAAACCAGAAAACAGTTTCTACTGTTACTACAGTTTGAACACTAGCAGTTGACATGATGAGACTGAACTGATAGCTTTGAAGTTTAGAGTCCAACCCACACAAATCTAGAAGATTAAATAAACTTTTTTTTTTGGTGTAGCCCTCTTCTTTGAGTCCAGGCACAGAACACTATGATCAATTCTCAGTTAAAATACAAGTATAAATTATGCTAATTCATAATACAGAATCAGTACACACATAAATACAGATTTGTTAAAATGCACAAAGAACAAGGTAGAAACTGATTTAACATAAATGAAGAAAACCAATAATATCTGCCCATTAATTAATTGATGAACTGTGGCCAGCTGACAATAAATTGTAAATGAGAAAGTCAAAAACAAAGTCATAGTCTTTGAGACCTCCGCCAACTGGCTGCCTACCCTATCCTGGGTTTTCAGTGGTGGAGTCTGTGCTGCCCATCCAATCTGATGAGAGAATCTTTCTATCCAATGATTGCATTGTTCTTTATCTGAGATAATTGTCAAAATTTTTAAAAAGTTTTTTTTTTTTTCTTTTTACGAATATAATTGTATTATTGTACTATAAGCGAACCCTTAGGCATTTAACTCTCACCTCAACTGGTGAACAGTTAAGCTGATGTTACATTACGTGACTTCTAGCTGTTGGGTACACTGGACTTGCTAAATGCAGTTTCGCCAGACTGTTGATTTACATGACCAAAAATTGCTGGGCATGTCATATTTAGTGACTGATCTTCAGAGGAGCTCACCATCGACTGCTTCCGACTCACTAACATTATGTAAATGAAGGCTGCGACTCAAAATTTTCTGGAAAATTATCTAATACAACATGACCTCAACTGGGAGCTTCAAGCACGATTTGCTTTTTGTGCAGATACTGTTTGTGTTGTGCTTGAGGAAAGATGTGGCTGTCCAATCTATTCTACCCAGCCAATTTCTTCCCTGAAAAGACCTAAAATAGCAACAAGTTGAATTGCATGCTTCTTCGGCACACTCCTAAGCAATATACCTGAATTTGTGTTTCTCATAAACATCACAGTCAGAAATAGGCATGTATGCTAATGTGGAAATGTTCAAATACAATAGCAGATCTGAAACAAACTTTATAGAAGAAGCCATCTTATGCAACCTATGAGAGTAACCTTTCACAAACGAGATATTATTACATTATGACATTGGCTGCAGCATCATCCATTATTCAGTATTCAACCTGTTTAATACTTTAAAGTATTGCAGTGGGCTATCATGGGCTCTTTGTGTATAAGGCAGGAGCCAGTTGTGACTGGGGAGCCTGCCCATTACAAGGCCATCTCACACTAACCCATGATGTGACTAGTCAGCTTCTTGATGCAGCCCTTTTAACTTGTAGTGGCTTATAGCTACACTCAGTAGGCAGTTTATTAGGTACACCTATATAGTACCAGGTAAATCCCCTTTTGCCTCCACTCCAGCCTCAGTTCTTGGATACCTAGATTTAACAAGTTGCTGGAACCATTTCTTAGGGATTTTTAGTCCATGTTATCTCAACAGGATTACACAGTTTCTGCATGTTTTTCACCTACAGTTGTGCTTGAATGTTTGTGAACCCTTTAGAATTTTCTATATTTCTGCATAAATATGACCTAAAACAGATTTTCACTCAAGTCCTAAAAGTAGATAAAGAGAAACCCGTTAAACAAATGAGACAAAAATATTATGCTTGGTCATTTATTTATTGAGGAAAATGATCGAATATTACATATTTGTGAGTGGCAAAAGTATGTGAACCTCTAGGATTAGCAGTTAGTTTGAAGGTGAAATTCGAGTCAGGTGTTTTCAATCAATGGGATGACAATCAGGTGTGAGTGGGCACCCTGTGTGTTATTTAAAGAACTGGGATCTATCAAAGTCTGCTCTTCACAACACGTTTGTGGAAGTGTATCATGGCACGAACTAAGGAGATTTCTGAGGACCTCAGAAAAAGAGTTGTTGATGCTCATCAGGCTTGAAAAGGTTACAAAACCATCTCTAAAGAGTTTGAACTCCACCAATCCACAGTCGGACAGAGACTGTGTACAAATGGAGGAAATTCAAGACCATTGTTACCCTCCCCAGGAGTGGTCGACCAACAAAGATCACTCCAAGAGCAAGGCGTGTAATAGTCGGCGAGGTCACAAAGGACCGCAGGGTAACTTCTGAGCAACTGAAGGCCTCTCTCACATTGGCTAATGCTCATGAGTCCACCATCAGGAGAACACTGAACAACGATGGTGTGTATGGCAGGGTTGCAAGGAGAAAGTCAGTGCTCTTCAAAAGAACATTGCTGCTCATCAGCAGTTTGCTAAAGATCATGTGGACAAACTGGAAGGCTATTGGAAGAATGTTTTGTGGACGGATGAGACCAAAATATAACTTTTTGGTTTAAATGAAAAGCGTTATGTTTGTAGAAAGGAAAACACTGCATTCCAGCATAAGAACCTTATCCCATCTGTGAAACATGGTGGTGGTAGTATCATGGTTTGGGCCTGTTTTGCTGCATTTGGGCCAGGACGGCTTGCCTTCATTGATGGAACAATGAATTCTGAATTATATCAGAAAATTCTAAAGGAAAATGTCAGGACATCTGTCCATGAACTGAATCTCAAGAGAAAGTGGGTCATGAAGCAAGACAACGACCCTAAGCACACAAGTCGTTCTACCAAAGAATGATTAAAGAAGAATAAAGTTAATGTTTTGGAATGGCCAACTCAAAGTCCTGACCTTAATCCAATCGAAATGTTGTGGATGGACCTGAAGCGAGCAGTCAATGTGAGGAAACCCACTAACATCCCAGAGTTGAAGCTGTTCTGTACGGAGGAATGGGCTAAAATTCCTCCAAGCCGGTGTGCAGGAATAATCAAAAGTTACCAGAAACGTTTAGTTGCAGTTATTGCTGCAAAGGGGGGGTCACACCAGATACTGAAAGCAAAGGTTCACATACTTTTGCTACTCACAAATATGTAATATTCGATCATTTTCCTTAATAAATAAATGACCAAGTATAATATTTTTGTGTCATTTGTTTAACTGGTTTCTCTTTATCTACTTTTAGGACTTGAGTGAAAATCTGATGATGTTTTAGGTCATATTTATGCAGAAATATAGAAAATTGTAAAGGGTTCACAAACTTTCAAGCACAACTGAACAGTATGAGTACATTTTCATGCTGTAGCCCTCCTGTTCGACCTCATCCCAGAGGTGGTGCATTGGATTGAGATCTGGAGATCATGCAAGTCATTGGAGTAAATTAAAACACTTACGTTTGAGGACCCGGGTAGATTTTAATTCATGTTTTGGGATATATCACATTACCTTTCTGGAAGTATCATTTAGAAAAGGAGTAGACCGAGGACATATAGGAATGCACCTGACCAGTGACAATGCCTACATTTGCTATGACTCTCTAATGCTTCTTAGCTGGTATTCACACAACTAATTGTACCACTGACACAAGGCAGAATGGATTCATAGATTGATTCATTCAGGATTTGGTATACAGCGGTGGCCAAAAGTTTTGAGAATGACAGTTTTAATTTTCACAGAGTTTGCTGCTTCAGTCTTTTAGATCTTTTTGTCAGATTTTTCTGTGGTATACTAAAGTATAATTACAAGCATTTCGGTAGTTTCAAAGGCTTTTATTGACAATTACATTAAGTTTATGCATGTATTTGCAGTGTTGGCCCTTCTTTTTCAAGACCTCTGCAGTTTGCTCTGGCATGCTGTCAGTCAACTTCTGATTGATGGCAGCCCATTCTTGTATAATGAATGCTTAGAGTTTGTCAGAATTTGTGGGTACTGTATTTGTTTGTCCACCCGCCTCTTGAGGATTGACCACAAATTCTCAATGGGATTAAAATCTGGGGAGTTACCTGGCTATTGTCCCAAAATTTCGATGTTTTGTTCCACGAGACACTTAGTTATCACTTTTGCTTCACCAAACTGTTCTTGGATGGTTGGGAGAAGTTGCTCTCGAAGGATGTTTTGGTCCCATGCTTTATTCAAGTCTTTGAAACTTATGAAATGCTTGTAATTATAGTTCAGTATACCTGAGAAAAAGATTTAAAAACATGGAAGCAGCAAATTTGTTAAAATTAATATTTGTGTCATTCTCAAAACTTTTGGCCACAGCTGTATACCAAATCCTGACACTGCCACCTGCATGCTGCATCAAAAAATCAAGATTTTTGGCAACATTTTTCCCAATATCAATCAATCACTTTTAAGGATCAAATGCCCACTTTAGACTTATTTGTTATCCCTTAGCTAAGGGAAAGCCAACATGGTCTTCTGCTGCTGTAACCAATCCCTGCATTATATGTTAAAAGATAACCCTTTTGCACACTGCTATTGTAAAGAGTTGTTGTAAGGTTGTGCTGCATTTTATTTTTGGATTAGTGTGGTCATTCTCCTCTGACATCTCTTGTTTTTACTTCCACAAGTGACATTCAATGGCTATCGTATATCTCACCATTGCCTGTAAACTGAAGACTATTTGGTGTTAAAATGTCAGAAGGGCAGCTGTTTCTGATATACTGGAGTCCTCTTGTTTGACACCAACAGCCACACCCAGTTTAAATGGCCTAGATCACACCATTCTGATGTTTGTAAAAACATCTAAACCTTCTGACCATGTCTGTTTGCTGTATGGACAAAATGGCAGCTTCATGATTAGGTCTTTCGAGAAGCAGGTTATTTGCTGTAATGAGTAGATGGTCCTAATAAAGTGGCCACTGAGTGTATATGAGGGACGTAGAAAGAACAATGAGATGGATCAGTGACTAATAAAGACACCACGCAATCCCAGTAGGGGAATAGGGTCTTTGCATATACCGTCTGAATGTTATGAACATGGTTGAGATTCTCCTTCCATAATTTTATTCATTTTCTAATCTAATTTTTGTTATGAAGAGTGTCATAACAATTAATTTTGTTTGTGTTCCTCATTGTTTTTTCATTTGTTTGAGCACTCTGTTTTTTATTTATTTTTTTTTAAATCCTGATTCACAATTCAAAATATGTTTTGTAATCAGAATTTAAATTTTGGTTTTACTTTATTTGGGCCATTTTTGGTTACTTACATCATGACTAGTTTTGCCTTGCCATCATTGGGACAGCTTGCATTATCGAGGGGATGTCCTCATAGATTGTGAACTAACAGCAACGGGTTAAAATTTTGCTTTTCCTCATCCAAGTTTGTGAATTCAGCACACCCTTTTCTCAGTTGTTTGTGTGCCTCTAAAGTCAGTTTTGAAATAGCCTTTTTTTCTGGTTTCAGCTTGTATTTGACATTTTGACTTTAGACTAGGCATTGGTAACAGTAGGGTAAATCTCCTGGTTTTCTACTTTTTTTTTTTTTGACTGTGTCTTTCTGTCTTTCTCCTAGTTACTCTTAAAGATATTCTTGCGCAGGCTTTTAGTGTAGCCATTTCTGGGCTGTACAGAGTTGCTGTATATTCCGGTAGCAGAAGGTGTGAAACAACCTTGCATAGGTCACTTTCCATTCCAGGGCTCACAGACACACACCCATTTACTCATATTAGGCAATTTACATTTAATTTATAGCTAGACTTGCTTGTCTTTATAATGTTGGTTGAAAACTGGCACACCTGGAAGAAGATGATGTACATATGATGAGAACATGGAAAGTTCAGCTACTGTTGTAACAAATAAAAAGGCAAGTGTTTTTTTTTTTCTGCACTTATGGCTAGACCACAATTGTAATGAAATGAGCTGTTCCATATGTTCATTCCAAAATAAAATTTATGATCAAGTGTTTTGTGATTTAAATGACAATTCAGGGCACTCTAATGCATTAGCTGCAGCACAGAATCATGGAGATGTGCAGTTAGTACATATTCTAAAACGGCTTACTTGAGTTAAATCATTGCGTACATTATTACAGACAAGGCCAAAGCTACTCAAAAATTATGCACTACTACACTTGGTACAAAAGGGATATGTTTGACATAGGCAAATATACAACTTCAGTCCAGGTCTGCTGAGGGCATGTGCTTCATTCAGTTTTATGAGTTGACATAGCAGCTCAATTTCATTTAACTGCATGATTTTCCACATTTACTTTCCAGGAGCCACCATATGAACATAACCTCAATATAGTCTCAAGTCACATGTTTAGTGTTTTAACTCTTATATGTATTTGTTTTTTTATTTTTACTTTTTTATTGTTATTAATGCTTCTTGTTAACAATATGCTGTGAATGATATTCATTATTATCAACAACCGATGCTTAGCTTGACTACCAGAGCATGCACAATTTCATCCATAATGCCTAGTATTTCATGTAGTTAGAATGGAACCTTGCCAGATCATATCCATACTTCATCCAAACTGTTCCAGGGTTTTCTGGATTCCACACTGAGACCGCCCTTTCCAAAGTATCGCCGTATGGTTGTTTCGGTATGTTCACATCTACCAAAATTATCCAGACTGTTGTGGAAATTGCATCAGAGTTTTAAAAAAACTGGTCCAAATGAACTCGGAATGAAAACGGCTATATTCACAGCAGGAGGCATTAGAATTAAAGACCCCCACCCCTCACACCGATGTAGATGCTCTACATGGTGTGTGAGTAAAGCAGCTAATTATTAGGGCCCACGATTTACCGCGGCAAGAAATCGTAAATTCCGCGGCATGTGTTTTTAAATTCCACGGCGTACTGCGGCGCGGCAAATGCAGTACCAGAACTCCATAAGACTAATTCGTAACCCAAGCAAAATAAATGCAATTTTTCTTATTCTTAATCCTTAATAATAATCATTCATAATTCGTAATACTAATCAAATAGGTAAATCGAAGCGTTCACATCCGCACATTTTAATCCAAAGATTTGCTTTAGGCAAACGATGCTGAAACATATGTAGGCATAATATTATTCTCAACAAACTATTGAATAATGTTTCTAAAGTTATTGTTTATTTATTGTTGAAGAAAACAGCACTGTAAGCTCATAGGTTTTCTTGTGACAGGGAATATCGCAGTGGTGACAACACCGATCCATATTTTGAGAATGAATGTTCCACATCACCAGAAGAGATCGGCAACACAATGTAAACTTTAGCAAGAGCTGCTAAGCGAGTCAGTTTGTCCTCTAAGGCACGCCAAAAAGTGGTGATATCAGCTGGAATTGCTTCACGAGATGCTATGTCCAGATAAGCTTGCCATTCATCTGCTGCAGCCATCATTGTTGGCACTGATTGTGCATGATCAGCAAAATTCTTCGATAAGAGTGGTAGATGTCGTGGATCAAATATTCTCACAGATCTGAATAGGTCTATTGCCGGCTGTTTGGTTCGCACAAAATATTCTTCAAGTTTAGCAGCAGCATTGTGCTTTGCATCTTCACAGCTGCTGGTTGCAATTGGAAATCTGGACGATTTCAGGCAAGACAGTAAGTCAGACACTTTGTTGTAGACATGGACAGCCATCAATGACTGTGCCTCAAAAGAAGTCAGAGTGTTCATAATTGGCTGGCAGTGAACAGATACAAATTGAAGTTCAGCTCTCAGCTCGTTAAGTTTATCAGTACTTTGCAGCAATGACGACAGCTTCTTTAACTAGACTGTAGCTCCACTGTGTTCAATTTCAATAGCAGCGAACGAGATATTAATGAGATGATGCAATAGGCTAAAGAAAGAACTTAAAGAAGTAATCAAAACTAATCATACTAATATCAATATGCCTCAAATGGTGAGATTTCATTCAGATTTGGTATTTTCCGCGGCAGTTAGGTTAATTCCGTGGCGTGGCGTTTTACCGCTGCAAAACCCCAAATTCCACGGCCCGTGGTAAATCGTGGGCCCTCTCTCCACCATCCCCCAAACACTGGCAATGGTATCATACATTGTTGATGCTTTGAATTGACCTTTTAAGACATTGCTCCAAGCCATCTTTGCATAATGATACAAAAATAAATTGCACAACAGCAAATATCATAAATCTGACAAAGTGACTTTTTTATAAACTTAATTGGAAAAGAATGTTGTTAGAAAAGCATCCTTAACACGTTGACTTCTAAATACAAGGTAACTTGTAGTAGGCGATCTGTAGATAGAACCACCTATGAGTTACCTTGCAAACGGTCTTGGTGGCTGTTGCACCAAATACAAGCATATTTGTGGGTAACACATGTACTGTAAATAAAGGATAGTAGATGTTTGAAATAAGAATGAAAAATTAATGTGGTGTCACAGAACAGAATATTTCATTTTAGTATTTTTTTTTCTTATTAGCCATAATTGGATAACATTTATTTTACACAAAAATAACTTGCATATGTAGAACCACAACCATCTGAATACCTCTTAATGATTAGCGTCTTACCTCTTTGAAGGTGCATGGCATGGTGGCACAGTGGTAGCGCTGCTGCCTTGCAGTAAGGAGACTATTATTTGTGTCCCAGGGCCTTCCTGCATGAAGTCTGCACTTTCTCTCCTTGTCTACGTGGGTTTCCTCCCAGTGTTCCAGTTTCCTCCCACTGTCCAAAGACATGCAGTTTAGATAAATTGACAATGCTGTGTTTTGGTATGTGAGTGTGTGTACCGTATGTACAGTGGTGTGAAAACCTATTTGCCCCCTTCCTGATTTCTTATTCTTTTGCATGTTTGTCACACAAAATGTTTCTGATCATCAAACACATTTAACCATTAGTCAAATATAACACAAGTAAACACAAAATGCAGTTTTATTATTTAGGGAGAAAAAAAATCCAAACCTACATGGCCCTGTGTGAAAAAGTAATTGCCCCCTGAACCTAATAACTGGTTGGGCCACCCTTAGCAGCAATAACTGCAATCAAGCGTTTGCGATAACTTGCAATGACTCTTTTACAGCGCTCTGGAGGAATTTTGGCCCACTCATCTTTGCAGAATTGTTGTAATTCAGCTTTATTTGAGGGTTTTCTAGCATGAACCGCCTTTTTAAGGTCATGCCATAGCATCTCAATTGGATTCAGGTCAGGACTTTGACTAGGCCACTCCAAAGTCTTCATTTTGTTTTTCTTCAGCCATTCAGAGGTGGATTTGCTGGTGTGTTTTGGGTCATTGTCCTGTTGCAGCACCCAAGATCGCTTCAGCTTGAGTTGACGAACAGATGGCCGGACATTCTCCTTCAGGATTTTTTGGTAGACAGTAGAATTCATGGTTCCATCTATCACAGCAAGCCTTCCAGGTCCTGAAGCAGCAAAACAACCCCAGACCATCACACTACCACCACCATATTTTACTGTTGGTATGATGTTCTTTTTCTGAAATGCTGTGTTCCTTTTATGCCAGATGTAACGGGACATTTGCCTTCCAAAAAGTTCAACTTTTGTCTCATCAGTCCACAAGGTATTTTCCCAAAAGTCTTGGCAATCATTGAGATGTTTCTTAGCAAAATTGAGACGAGCCCTAATGTTCTTTTTGCTTAACAGTGGTTTGCGTCTTGGAAATCTGCCATGCAGGCCGTTTTTGCCCAGTCTCTTTCTTATGGTGGAGTCGTGAACACTGACCTTAATTGAGACAAGTGAGGCCTGCAGTTCTTTAGACGTTGTCCTGGGGTCTTTTGTGACCTCTCGGATGAGTAGTCTCTGCGCTCTTGGGGTAATTTTGGTCGGCCGGCCACTCCTGGGAAGGTTCACCACTGTTCCATGTTTTTGCCATTTGTGGATAATGGCTCTCACTGTGGTTCGCTGGAGTCCCAAAGCTTTAGAAATGGCTTTATAACCTTTACCAGACTGATAGATCTCAATTACTTCTGTTCTCATTTGTTCCTGAATTTCTTTGGATCTTGGCATGATGTCTAGCTTTTGAGGTGCTTTTGGTCTACTTCTCTGTGTCAGGCAGCTCCCATTTAAGTGATTTCTTGATTGAAACAGGTGTGGCAGTAATCAGGCCTGGGGGTGGCTACGGAAATTGAACTCAGGTGTGATACACCACAGTTAGGTTATTTTTTAACAAGGGGGCAATTACTTTTTCACACAGGGCCATGTAGGTTTGGATTTTTTTTTCTCCCTAAATAATAAAAACCATCATTTAAAAACTGCATTTTGTGTTTACTTGTGTTATATTTGACTAATGGTTACATGTGTTTGATGATCAGAAACATTTTGTGTGACAAACATGCAAAAGAATAAGAAATCAGGAAGGGGGCAAATAGTTTTTCACACCACTGTATGTCTGCCCTGCAATGGACTGGCACCCTATCCAGTGTTTGTTTGTGCCTTGTGCCCTATGCTAGCTGGGATGAGCTCCAGCACTCCCAGCAACCCTGGTCTGGATTGAGCAGGTTAGAATGTGACTTGACCACTATGAAGTTTAGAAGGAAACTGCAACATTCAATTTTAATGAATTGTGCAAGACCTAATTTGTTAGACCCAGCTGAGTTATTGAATAGCTGGCGTGCACAAAGCCATTATCGTGTAGATGGCATTCACAAAGAATTTTTTGTTTCATCTACCAACTACAAGGTACCTGGAAAAGATGAAAAAAAAATACATGTTTATCATGAGCTTTGGTCTATAACAAAGTGCCTGTTAATATATTAAAGAAGCAGCCTGATTTTACATAGGTGTCAGGAAGAAATACACCTGTTTTCACTTTGGCAGTCAACATGTTAAAGAGATTTTGTAAATCATATGTTGTAAATGGAAGTGTTCAGAATCATCTCAATATGTGGCCCTGATACAATTGATTTTTGTTATGTTTTCCTGCCACAATGAAGTACACAAATAGGTGCAGGTGTTAAAAAACCACAAGCCAGACCAGCACTTATCTAACTTATGTGGCTCCCCATAGAAGGTCTCACCACAGGCTGCCTAACCCAAATTTCAACAGGCAGGTTTCGGCCTTCACATGCCCAATATGGGGCACAGGCTTTTAAAGTTCAAAATAACTCAAAAATAATATTAAGAGAGGCAGGAGAAAAAATGTTAAATCTCAGGTTCACATTCTCTATATGTAATCTTCATTTGGATCTTGATCTTTGTTTGTCCGCGAATGCATTAGAAGAAGAAGCACTAGATGGCAGTAGAGAGACAGCTAAAACATAGGCATTGCATTAAGAATCTCCTCCAGGCTTATACTACTGAAGACTGTAGTACGCCAGTGACACCTCAAAACACAGACATTCAAACTAAACAAATTGTTGTGCTTTAAATTAACAAAAGAGATCTTCATTTAGATCTTGATCTTTGTTTGTCCGCGAATTCCTCACATGCGTAGACCACCTTAGTACGTTGTTGTTACTCACGGATGTCAACAATGTGTCGCAATAACGAAAGGGGTGGTGGACAGTGTTACGCTGTTTAGCTCCTGAGGCCTGGTTAGAGAATGAGATTGCCGAAGATAAAGGGTACGTGCCTACGTAACATATGAATGAAAGACAGACAGTGGGTAAAATGAATGACAACGTAACATTCATTCATTCATTCATTACATTTATATATCGCTTTTCTCAGCACGTTCCGGAAATTATTATTGTTACGTTGTAGCCGGCGAGTGCTGCGCATCTCACAGTTGTACCGTGGCTTGCTCACATGTCAGTGAAGTGATCCCTATTTATGCTTTAAAGAGCCTGGATACCCATGTGTCCCAGTTTTATAACCATTGCTCAGTGTATATTGCCTTACTCTTTGGATTGCCACAAAGCAACCTGCGAGATTAGAGAAAGGTTGAGAAGAGATAGTGAGAGGAAACGACAGCGTTGTGAAAACGAGACGAACTGTGAATGGACAGAAGCAGAAATGCTCCTACACCACCACATAATTATGATTCGGACAGTGATTCTGAGTAGGCCGTTCCTATCGAATCAATATCCAAGGGTTTTCTTTTGTAATTTTGTTTCCCTTATAAAAAATCATAATGCTGTGCGACGAAGGGCCCAGTTCACGACTGGCAGATGCTTTTAAACAGGGAGCCCTTCACAGACAACTTTAATACGCGCAATGTAGTTGGGCGCACATGGCTAGTAACAGAATAAAGTTCCTTTTATAAATAAAAATTCATGTTAAACAAAAACAAGGCTAAGCAGGAGAAAAATAGGAAAAATAGGTTTTGGCCTAAATGGCAAAACCTAAAGGCAGTCAAAACAAATACCACAGATTCAATAACAGTGCCTTGTGAGATTGCAGGGATCAAAATACAGGAAATCCACAAAGAAGTATCAATTGCAATTACAATGCTGAAGCTTCACTGCAAACTGATTAAACTTCACTATAAACTGAAGCTTCTCTCCTCTTATACAACTGGGCTACCCCACCCCACAGCTGAGTTATTAGTTAGCCCCGCCTCGTTGGCCTCCACTTTAACCTCCTTGGTGTTAACACTGAGCACGACTTGAGGTCAGAGTTCTATATAATTACGGTTAAGCCTGGGTCAGGCTTGGGTGGTGTGTAATGATCTGCTGTACAGCTTCAGCCTGAATAACTGTCGGGACAGTGTTCTACTACCATCTACTGCATAAAATAACATTACGGTGCAAAAAAATCCTGAATATTTCTATGCATTTTGCCATTCGAAGGTAACTTATCAATAGTCATGAGTGTTTGGTGCCTTCAACCAGCACACAATGGTGTGTAAATGAGAAGCCACAAAGCCAGTTTTAGAACAAACTGTTACTGAACTGTTGAATCAAGCAATAGAGATAACAATATGAATTGGTCGTCAGCTGTTGACGTGGATAGTGAAACTGATGAATAAGGCTCAGTATGACCAAACCGCCGTGATACGCCTGGTGAATATGGTCGCCTAAAGGTTCATCAAAGTAGGAGTTTGGCAAAAAGGCTAAATGATTGTGATCAAGTGGAAGGACAAGAAAGGCAATTGTAAAATAATAAACACAATATTGATAAAACATGCATACAAAGACAATTACAAAATATTTGAAAGAGAACAAAAATATTACACACTTGACTTGGGCCCTAGCAATTTTTTGTTAGCATTATTGATTTGAAACTGCATTTATATTATAATTGGTAAACAGAAAATATCAAATACATTTAGTATTTACATATTCACTGTAATAAAAGGATAAGTGTTTGTGTGTCCATCTCAATGCTATGCCTTTCATTCCAAAAGATGGTGCATCACAAATGGCATTTGTCATTCTAACAGTTGGCTCATTACAAACATTGACACTGTTTTTATGAATCCCATACTAAATGGCATACGACATAGACGTGCATGGAGTCATGGTGCACTGTAAATGTTAACACTGAGGTCTACAAGGATTACTTCGATTTGAACCCATTTTAGTGGTTCAGCTAGTGGTAAGATAAACTGGCTAACCCATGGTCGTTTACTACCCGGGTGGAATTGAAGAGTCGCATAGTATGGGGGAGGAACGATCTCCCCAGTCTGTCAGTGGAGCAGGATGGTGACAGCAGTCTGTCGCTGAAGCTGCTCCTCTGTCTGGAGATGATACTATTTAGTGGATGCAGTGGATTCTCCATGATTGACCGGAGCCTGCTCAGCGCCCGTTGCTCTGCCATGGATGTCAAACTGTCCAGCTCCGTGCCTACAATAGAGCCTGCCTTCCTCACCAGTTTGTCCAGGCGTAAGGTGTCCCTCTTCTTTATGCTGCCTCCCCAGCACACCACCGCGTAGAAGAGGGCGTTCACCACAACTGTCTGATAGAACATTTGCAGCATCTTATTGCAGATGTTGAAAGATGCCAGCCTTCTAAGGAAGTTTAGTCGCCTCTGTCCTCTCTTACACAGAGCATCAGTATTGGCAGTCCAGTCCAATTTATCATCCAGCTGTACTCCCAGGCATTTATAGGTCTGCACCCTCTGCACACAGTCACCTCTGATGATCACGGGGTCCATGAGGGGCCTGGTCCTCCTAAAATCCACCACCAGCTCCTTGGTTTTGCTGGTGTTCAGTTGTAGGTGGTTTGAGTCGCACCATTTAAGAAAGTCTTTGATTAGGTTTCTATATCCTCATCCTGCCCACTCCTGATGTAGCCCACGATAGCAGTGTCATCAGTGAACCTTTACATGTGGCAGGACTCCGGGTTGTATTGGAAGTCCGATGTGTATAGGCTGAACAGGACTGGAGAAAGTACAGTCCCCTGCTGCGCTCTTGTGTTGCTGACCACAATGTCAGACCTGCAGTTCCCGAGACGCACATACTGAGGTCTGTCTGTAAGATAGTCCACGATCCATGCCACCAGGTGTGAATCTACTCCCATCTCTGTCAGCTTGTCCCTAAGGAGCAGAGGTTGGATGGTGTTGAAGGCGCTAGAGAAGTCCAGAAACATAATTCTTACAGCACCACTGCCTCTGTCCAAGTGGGAGATGGATCAGTGTAGCATATAGATGATGGCATCCTCCGCTCCCACCTTCTCCTGGTATGCGAACTGCACAGGGTCGAGGGCGTGGTGGACCTGTGGCCTCAGGTGGTGAAGCAGCAGCCGCTCCATGGTCTTCATCACATGTGACGTCAGAGCGACAGGTCGGAAGTCATTCAGCTCACTAGGACGTGATACCTTTGGTACTGGAGTGATGCAAGATGTTTTCCAAAGCCTCGGGACTATCCCCTGTTCCAGGCTCAGGTTGAAGATGTGCTATAGAGGACTCCCCAGCTCCAATGCATGTGGCGATACTCCATCTGGACCCACTGTTTTGCTGGCACGAAGTCTCCTCCGCTCTCTGCTTATTTGGGCTGCTGTAATTGTGGGTGGGGGGAAACTCTCTCCTATGCTGGTATCAGTTGAAGGATGGGTGGAGGGTGCAGTACTCCAAGGTGAGAGTAGGTTAGGGTGGTCAAACCTGTTAAAGAAGTGTTCATCTGGTTTGCTTTCTCCATGTCTCTCTCGATGGTGGCACCCTGCTTTGAGCTGCAGCCAGTGATGATCTTCATCCAATCCCACACTTCCTTCATGCTGTTATTCTGCAACTTCTGCTCCATCTTTCTCCTGTACTACTCTTTCGCCGCCCTGAGTTGGACTTTGAGTTCCTTTTGCATGCGCTTGAGCTCATGCTGATCACCGCCTTTAAAAGCCCTTTTCTTCTGGTTCAAAAGGCTCTTGATGTCACTTGTAATCCATGGCTTGTTGTTAGCATAGCAGCGTACTGTTCTTACTGGAACTACAATGTCCATACAGAAGTTGATGTAGTCAGTAGTGCAGTCAACAACCTCCTCAATGTTCTCACTATATGATCCCTGCAGGATATCCCAGTCCGTAGTTCCAAAGCAGTCTCTCAGAGCCTGCTCTGCCTCAGGGGGCCACTTCCTGAATGAGTGTGTGGTTGTAGGTAGCTCCCTCACTCTACATTTGTAGTGAGGCTGAAGCAGAACCAGGTTATGATCTGCTTTCCCAAGCGCAGGCAGCGGGGTGGCGCTGTATGCGTCTTTAATGTTTGCATACAGTAGGTCAATAGTTATATTTCCCCGGGTGTTACAATCCACATACTGGGAGAAGGCAGGTAATATTTTGTCCAGTGTCACATGGTTAAAGTCTCCAACAATCAGCACTTGCGCCTCTGGGTGCTGCGTTTTGTAGTTTAGCAACAGTGGAATGGATGATGTCACCCGCTATCTCCACGTCCGCCCAAGGACGGATGTAAACAATAACAATGACGTGTCCAAACTCTCTGGACAAGTAATAGGGACGCAGACTTACTTACGGCCAACAGTTCAATATCCCTGCAGCAAGTGGAGATTTTAACGTTTACATGGCCAGAGTTGCACCACCTTTTATTCGCATAGAGAGCAAGTCCTCCTCCTTTCCACTTCTTGCAGGTATTTACGTCTCTGTCTGCTCTAACTGTGCTAAACCCGGGTAGCTCCACGTTAGCATCTGGGATGTTAGTTGTTAGCCATGTTTCACAAAAACATAACAAACTGCATTCTCTGTAGGTCCTGACATTTTTTTTACCAGCGCAGCCAGTTCGTCGATCTTACTTGGTAGTGAGTTCACATTTCTCAGGATCACAGAAGGTACCAAAGGCTTGTATCGCCACTTTCTCACTAGCCGCTTAGCTTTTAGCTTAGCGCCGGCTCTGCTGCCACGATATGACCTTCTTTCCTAGTCGGGTAAATAGGGAACCACACCAGCACGGGCCTTTGTCCTCAGCGCTTGAAGTTGACTACCCGAATAGACGAGTCTCGGCATGTAAAAATCCATGTCCAAGTAGTAAAAAGTGTCCATTGAACGAGTGCACATAAAAGAAAATGGTAGGAGTGATTAGTGAAAAATAAAAATAGAGGAAAAGGTAGAAAGATAAAGTCATACACGGAGCTGCTGGAAAGGCTGCCATTCGCGGCGGTGCCTGAGTCATCAAAAAAATCATTTTCAAGAGCATGCACATTTTGCTTATTTTTTTTTTTCCCCCGAGATGGCCTCCCATTGCAGATAAACATAAACCTCACTTGAGGTTCAAAGCTTGCCTCAGTTTCGTGTGCATATGTTAGCTTAGACAAATAAGGTGCATCATCTGTCGATGGTGACACTTAAGAAAGCAATTTGAATAAGAATCTGAAGCGGCTACTGTGTCCCCAGTTTCACTCCTGTTGTCAGTGATATTCGAGGAGAATGCTAAATACGCTAATGATCACTTCGCCATGCATAGCAGTGAGAGCTTTGTGGTAAACTGCTCAATATGCCTGACATTTCTACACAGTGCAAATGCCTATAGGAAAGAAAGTTGTTTACAGACTCTTAAGAGCTTCTTCATGATTTCCCTTGATTGCTCAGTGATGTGCTGTGTGCTGCCTGAGGGTTTCTGTTGCTATTGAAGTCGTCTTTGGTCAGTTAATATCTGTCGTTGCTTGCTGACTTCTAGATATGTAAGGCTGGTAACTTCCCACCACAGCAGCTCATTATAAGACTAATCCTCAGGTTAATACAGAGACAGAAATTGGAGATAGAAGACCTGTGGTTAAAGAGATTAGCTGGCAGGAGGCAAACCTTCTGTAGAATTGGCAAGGTCATCGGACATGGCCTGAAGCCGAGAATGCCAACTAGGGAATGAAAGTAGTGCCTGCTATAGATAAGCACCTACAGTTTCTCAGACTCAACTTATTTTTCCTTTTTGTGTATGACATGAGAGCTTCAGTTCATGACTCTGAGCAGTTGCCATCTTCAGTGCTATTTTGATTTAAAGTATTTTATAAGGAAACCAAGATCGTTCCTCCCCCACACTATGCAACTTTTCAATTCCACCCGGGAAGTAAATGCTAACATTATTCAAAGTTATTGTCTGTTTTTACATGCATTTTGGATTATGTGAATTTCCCCTTGGGATTAATAAAGTATCTATCTATCTGCCTTTCATTGTACACAATGAGGGAGTCTCCTCAATAGATAAGAACTCAAGATTCCAGTTTCTGAGAAAACCATTCAGCGTGCCTTTTTTACCTGTTGCAGAGCATGCTGGGTTACTTGTAGTGTTTCCAGAGTGGAATAATGCTAGTCAAGACTGTACTGTTTTTTGCCATTTTATTTTAGCTACCAGTTACCATGTATACATTTTTGCTTACCTTCAACAGGACCATGCTCATCTAAAAGATGATCCTATTTTAATTATTTTCTGCTCCCTACTTAAATAGTTTATAGGCACATTCCCATATTAATTTTTATTGTATTTTAGGTGCGTTTACTTATAATACGAAAAGCACCCTCTGAGATAGACATGTCTGTCCGCATAAAACAACTGTTTCTAGTGAACTAAGTGTAGCAAACTTATTCTAAAGAGGTGTTTGTTGGGACAGTTCAGTTTTTGATGAGATATGTTGAATACAGCATGCTGTACACATTTTTGAAAGTACAAAATCTCCAAATTAGGAAACATCAGTGAATTTGTGAACTTGTCAGTTTTAAAACCGAGCAACTTACTGTGGCCCTTTAACTACAAATTAGTTTACTCTTTCAACTTTACCTTAAGATAGGTCACTAATTTTATATTTTTGTATATTTTCTTTAACTCATTTGTAAGCTGCTCCTGATGCCAAAATAATGAATAACTGGCATGTGTGCTGAAGCCAGTAAACCTTGCTGCAGGACACATGATAGGGTGGGATGGTGTAACTGTGTATTAGAAAGGCACAACATTAAATGTGTGTGTTTAATTCTTTATTTAGCTAATAATGATATTCTGTATTTATTCAATACAAGAGTAACGATATTACTTATTTATTCATCAACCAGTAACGGCGTACTGCACGATAATGTGCAGTGAATACACTTGACTTGACCATACTCCGCGCCTGTACGCCTGCTTCACAGCCACCCTGCTGCCCACTGCCAAGAGTTGATTCTACAATAAAATAAAATAAAAATTAAAACCGTAACAATTCCAAAACTCTTTGCTTTTAATATAAAGCTGTAGTGCAGAGTTTCAGCGTAGTATATGTGTACCAAATTTCAGGCTGCAGGTTATTTGATTTTTGACCTTGACATTCCTGGGTTGATCTTTGACCTTGGAGGTCAATCATCACCCCAAAAGCAGACAGTAGACGTCACGTAGTATTTGTGTACCAAATTTCACATCAATAGGTCAAACGGTTTTTTTAAGCTACAGCTGATTTAAAATTCTGGAAAGACAAATCTATAACCACGATATCATATTATATAAGCCTAGGGGGCTCTGCCCCCTGCTCGCTTCGCTCGCCCACCCCCGTGTTTGGTTTACCGGATATACAATTTAAAGAGATTGTTAGTTTCATGGGAATTGTTACATATGCATTATTTTCTCTTTTAATTTAAAACTTTTGTAAAAACAATACTTGTCCTTTATTTCCGGCCCTGTGCGTGGTTACATCTCTTTCTCGCAGGACGTATAATGCTGCTCACGTCGTGAAGGGGGTGCGGCTGAACACTTGCTAAGAAGAATCGGCTGGATCATCTGCTGGCTTTCTGCTGCCGGCGAGCTGCATGTTTTGCTTGTTGCTTGTCGTTCTTTTAAGAGCTGGGAGCACATGAAGCCTGTCTGCCAACAGCAGTCCAACCACTGCTAGGTTAGATGTCTGTGGACTTGTTTTAAATGATGTCTCACTGCCTTGTCTCGCGTGACATTGTAAAAACAATACTTGTCCTTTATTTCCAGCTCTGGGCTTGGTTAAATCTCTTTCTTGCAGAGATATAACGCTGCTTACATTGTCAGGGATGTGGCTGAATGCGTGCTAAGGAGAAGCCGTCTGATCATCTGCTGTCTTTCTGCTGAAGTTGCGCTGCCCATCAATCATCTCTGCCGCTCGCAGGGTGGTGGTGGTGGGGGGGTGTTTAGGGTGACTGAACGAACGCAAGGAGAAGCAGTCGGATCATTCACTGGGTTTCTGCTGCTGGCAAGCTGCATGTTTTGCTTGTTGCTTGTCGTTGTTTTAAGAGCTGCGAGCAACTTAGGCATTTGTATAGCGCTAACATTTTTTTGAGCTTTTCGAATTCCACTACTTTTATAATCTCTAACCTGCTCTGCATGTGTATAGCGCCAACGTTTTTGAATGTCTTTATGAAGTTCTACTTTGTCTTTTACTCTTTGTCTTTTAATTCTGAGCCCGATTGGAAATGCTTTTTTTTTTTTTTTTTCTTTCTTTCAGTTCCACTTGTTCTGGGCTGATTATTACTTTCCTTATTTTCTGAATTTGCACCTAGATTATTAATTTTTCTTTTTTGCTTTTTTTTCCTCTCCAACGCGTTTGGGTCTCTTTTCTCCGCGCTGATCTTTCTTCTTCACTTAGTCATCGACGTTCCATTTGTAACGTATTGTCCTTATATGCTTTATATGCGCTGAGAGTCCTGGATCTGTGTGTGCTAAAAGCCTATACATGACTGAGTGTTTTGCTGCCTGTGGGCTTATTTGATATTGGTTCTAAGTAGAGAGTGTCTTGTAAGAATCTCATGTTCTACGTCCCCGTGAGATGGTCCTGGGTCAATCTCTTGGCACAAACTCTCATGTTTAAGGTTCCCACAAGACGCTCCGTGGCCAATCTCTTTGGTCTCGTGGGTCTTTTAAGTGTCTTCCGTGATCTTCACATGAAGATCATGTCTCGTCTCCCTAGTCTTTCCCTCCCAGGATTTTTTTTTTTTTATAATAGAGAGATGTTCCTTACTGTACCAGAATGCAGTGGTAGGTCTCGTTATAACATAACAGCCTGACTGCTGCTGCTGCCGCCCCTCCCCGTTCATTTCTGTGGCGGTGCAGCATCTTGAATAAACCTCAGGTGCTGCTGCTAACTCTTCCCGCTCCTTGAAATTGAAGCGGGAAGTGACATGATGTTAATGTTCATAAAAGTAAAAAATACAAGTAACTTAACTAATGCAGAAATATATAAAAGATGGCTCGGCAAAACTTTATGCGATGGTGATTAAATGTGCACTCAGTATTTCTATTACACTAAAAACAACCTCATGGCTGCATTATCCAAAGTTTATAATGATTCAATATCATCTGCTATCTGTCCGGTTCAACTGCAGCTTGTGACTTCAGCACATATTTCAAATCTCCATTGGGTAGTACTTTTAAATTTCTTAAACAAAACAATTTTCTATTGCAGTTAGCCACAGACTATACCGATAGTTTAATAGTAACATGGATCTTTTTGTCACTTCGAGTTTGAATCTATAAAGTGTCTAAAAGTTTATATAAGCAGCTTCAGTCACATGATATTGTAATGTGGCATTTACGAAACTATTTTTGTACCCTACTAATACACATTTCTTGGTCTTATTTTTGAATATGATTTGCTTTTACAAAAATATATACTAAACAGAATTTTGATAATTCATTCTTAGATGAAATTACTAGAAAACTGAAAAATGCTCCTGTTTTCATAATAGCTAACCAAGTTTATGAGCGCATCTGAATGTCACACCATATGTGTTATTTTCTTGCTTGTTATTTATTAATTGTCATCACCAAAAAACCTGTGAGTGAGCAGATTTGAATGTTTGATCTCTGTGGGGGGTTTGATTTGAACTTAGTTTTTTTCAAGTTTGACTTGCTTGTATGGAATGGTACTTGCTTTTAATAAATTCAATAAAATGTTAAAAAAGAAAAAAAAATGTTTTATTTCCAACTTGTAATCTAATTTAACTGAGACATCTAGAAGTTTTTGGATTTTATTCCGGTTTACATTTTCTATTTATTTAATTTCTCATTGAAGCAGGCAGTGTGACATAGTGGTTATGGCTTTGGAGTTCAAAACTTGATGTTGTGGGTTCAAATCTTGTTATTGACACTGGGTGCCCATGTAGTACAGCGAATTAGGGGTCCATGACAGTGCAGAGTTTTTAAATGAGAACAGTGCACCTCAGGCTTGTGGGTGTGGGTTCATGCTGCTGGAAGCTGTGCAGCATTCAGTGGGGGCTGACTGCGTGTTAACGTGCAGGCGTGATGAGCTCAGCTGATCCTTATTGACACTTCGTGGGTTATAGAAACGAAAAAGTGCGAAGATCGGTCAGTCGGTCCATCTAGTTAAGTGTGAGGACTTGCTTTGAGTGCATAAGGGGCAGTTTTGGTCTCGTTAATTGTTACAGGACAAAACCGGACTAAAGGTGGGGATTGGGTTGCTGTAGGAGCAAGGAGGTGAAGTCTGCTGCAGATTCTTTTAAGAGCAGAACAAGATGAGGTGTTGCTGCTAGAATCCATGGCATACTCTATGGGTATTGGCGGAGGTGGTAGAGATGGATGAAGGTTGTGCGGTAGTAGAGTGTTAGAGTCAGAAAGAAAGAGAAGTTGCTGGGGTCTTTGCTAGGGAATGGCATTACGGCAAAGGGGCGCCTAGCAGAGGAGGATTGGTGAGGACTTTCCTGGGTTTCCCATTCATGGTTTGTGTGTGTGTGTGTGTGTGTGGAGTCATTTGCACAATGGTTGGATGGAGGATTGCTTTTAGATGATTTTTTTATACTATTTATTTACTAATTAATTTCCATGAAGAGCTCTTGGTTTTATGGATTATTTATTTGATTGAAGAACTGCACTGCATTATTTTTTGGACACCACCCATTTGAATAAAATGTGCAGTGCTCTTTTTATTGCACCAGTCTTTGTTGTTTATATGTCCATAATGCACTAGTCTATCCTGGTCATAACTATTGATGTCCCAGGTTCAAGAAGATCCCATGCATCACAGATCATGAGCAAGTCACTTGACACACTTGTGCTTCAAATGAGGATAAAACAAAAGTATTGTCAGCAGTTGTATCTATCAGATGTTGTAAGTTGCCTTGGATAAAGGCGTCGGACAAGTAATAATAATAATAATAATGAATTTCTGTTAGTTCAACATACCTTTACTTCTGCAAGAGGCCAGGGCCATTTCTATTCACAGCAAGTTGTGCTTTCAGTAAAGCTCTTATATAATTTGGGGCTTCAGAGTTTTGATACAATACTTTCAATTAGGGGGGTTCAGAATACTCCAGTTTTACCACCTTTCTCTGCTGACTATACTTCAAAAAAATATATATATTTGCAGCTTTTATTTTTCTTATGACAGTTGTTTTAGCGGTTGTATATTTGAAATGCAGTGCAGTTAATAAAGAAATCAATATATAATCCTGAGAAATTTGATCGAGACAGTGACAAAGCAAAGGAGCTCACAAGTAAAAGCACAGAATGTATTTCAATAGGTGATCAAATCCTGCTCAGGTGTCAAAAATCCGTGCTTATGCCAACTGTATACGCATGTTTACCCACTATAAATCGGACCGTTTACTGTCATTGGCTGATAACAGAGCCAAAATAAAATATTGGCATCCTGTTCAATGTCACAGTTATTTATGATATGCTAGACCAAAATGTTTTGTCCTTTATTTGTAAGCTACAGAAACAAGACTGCTCACTGAACACTGTGTACTTTGCTTGGTATAAAGTTGGCTGTATGGTGAATTTTCATTGTGAATGTTGCCAACAAGATTAGGTGTATGCAGCACTTGTTCTACAAGTGTCTTTTGTGAAAGGAGTAACATAAATTATAATATAATGAAGTAAATCATTCTTCTGAAAGGGTCCCTGGACAAATACACAATTTATAGTGTATTTAAGTTAAAGGGGTGAAAATCCCCATGGTCTGCACCACGACCTGCTGTTCCTTTATTATCAGAGCTGTAATTTGAGAGATGGGAGTTTTTAGTGCCCTTCGCACATGAATACTGTCCCAGGAATTTACTGTTAAATTCCCAGGTCATCTGCATATACAAAACAGGTTTGAGAAACCAGGAAAGTTAAACTAGTAGTTTACCAGGTCAAGACCTTGTATAATTCCCGGAAAATTGACTGGCTGACACATGTATGAACAGAATTAGCAAATATGGTGCAGGTATAATCAATATTAGAACATTAGAAGAATCCAGACAAGAACACTCAGTTCAGCTCAGCAAAGCTCACCAGTCCTATCCACTTAATTCCTCTAAAATAACATCAAGTCGAGTTTTGAAAACCCATAAAGTCCTACTGTCTACCACACTACTTGGTAGCTTATTCCAAGTGTCTATGGTCCTCTGTGTAAAGAAAAACTTCCTAATGTTTGTGCGAAATTTACCCTTAACAGATTTCCAACAGTGTCCATTTTCTTGTTAATCTAATTTTAAAATAACAATCTCGAACTTCTGTACTAATTTGCTTCTCAATTTTAAACACTTCAATCATGTCTCCTGTTAATCTTTTTTTTGTCTAAACTGAAAAGGCTCAGCTCTACTACTTTTTTCTAATAATTAATCCCCTGTAGCCCTGGAATTGGCGTAGTCTTTCTTCTCTTGGCTTTTTTCAAAACTAGAGACCAAAATTGCACACAGTACTCCAGATGAGGCGTTGCCAGTGTGTTATAAAGCTTGAGCATAACCTTCATGGACTTGTACTCCACATATCGGGGCGCTATATAACCTAATATTTTGTTAGCCTTCTTAATGGCTTCTGAACACTGTCTGGTAGTTGGTAGTGTCTTGTCTGCTACAACTCCTAAATCCTTCTCATAAGGTGCACTTTTGATTTTCAGACCTCCATAGTGTCCTAGATCCTAATAATGAATTTGCATATCTAGCCTTTTCAACATAAGTTGTTACCACTTGTGGAAAGAACACCTATTTTAGCTTCAAGAGTGAATGCTCTCCCACTATTGTGTCTTTACGTTTTTTGCAGTTGGGAGTTAAGATCATTGAAAATATGAATGCTGACTGGGGCACAGTGCACTTTACTAATTGTGCTAGTAGAGTTGCAAGTAAAAATTTTATGACATCATCCTCCATTTTAAAGGATCAGTGCTAATATGATGCACAGCCATCTACTTCTGAAGTGGGCTCACGGTGCTAACTCAACAGACACTACTAATCAATAAATACTCACTGAAAACATTTTGACACCCACACAGGCTAATACGTCAGCTCTTAAACACCACTACTGATTTTATTCCATCATTTTTTTTTGTGCTAACTAGTCGATTAAGGAGTAATCCTGATTTAATTCAATTCAGCTGATTTTTCATATAGTGCTCTTCACTGAGTGCACTGTCATAAGTTCTCAAGTTAAATGCAAGTAGAAATTTTACACAGTACTAAATACAGAGTTAGTACACATAAAGCTATAGATTTGTTTAAACACAGAGGAAAACAAATTAGTCTGAAACAGATTAGCAAAAATGGAAACTAGCAATATCTTCCCATAAATTATTTAATTGAACTATGGCCAGTTGACAACACTGGAGAGGAAAACTAAAACTCCAGTTAGCAGCATCCCTGGGGAAAACAAACCTCTGGGGGTTTCCATAATCATTTGTAACATTCAAAGACATAGTCAAAGTCCTGGAGACAACTGCCCGCCAGCTCCCTCTTGGACATTATAGAGTAGAGTCTGATGGCAGAATTTCTGCCAGTTGATTCCAAGGCTCCCAGCATCTCAGATGAGTTTTCAATGGACAGGACATGCCTGATGGAAATAGGGCAATAATACGTCAAAGATTAAAGGAGCTGTGAAGTTGTGGTTTTGCCAACTCCCTTACTGATCTCTGAGCAGTAAGTGACTTTGTGGTGTTTCATACTTTACTTTTAAAGCCTCATCTTACAAAAACTGACCAGATATTGCACTTCTACTACAACAACAACAACAAACGCTATTTTTCGGTGCTAACTGAAGTTCCTTGAAAGTATGTGTCTGTCTATGCATTTCATTGTAGATTCTTGTGTCTCAGAAGTGAAAAGAATCTATATGCCTGAAGCACTCCTGTATGTGAATAAGGATGAGCAAGTAATGCTTAGGAATACTGTACATCTAAAATTCATAATCCACACACACAAGCAGAATAGTTTGTTTCCTTTGGCATATTTTCAGGTTTTTTTTTTTTTTTTTTTTAAACCTGAGTTTGACTTGTTAACGTTGTGAGAAAAGAGCAAGAGAGACAAAAAAAAGGTTTGGGGTTCCATATATTCACAACAATCTGCAAAAAAAATACTCACTTATTACAGCCAACTGAGTAGTCACTTAGGACTGAATCCAAGATGAAACTCATAAATAAAGTAAAGTGGCTGGCTTTATAGTCATTGAAGAGGAAGAGGTGTGTCCAAGGGGCCGTAGTATTTAGATCCTTTTACTTTTTTCACATTTTGTTTTGTTTCATCCTTATGCTAAAATAGTTTAAAATTCTTTTTTGTATTCTCATCAAGCAACACATGATACACCAGAATAACAATGTGAAAACATGATTTTAGGGATTTTTACAAATGTATTAAAAATAAAAAACTGAAATATCAGGTTGACAAAAGTATTTCGACAATTTATTCAGTATTTAGTTGATGCCCCTTTGGCAGCAGTTGCAGCCTGGAGTCATGCAAAAAGCTTTGCACGCCTGGATTTGAGGATTTTCTGCCATTCTTCACTGCATATCCCCCCAAGCCCTATCAGGTATGATGGAGACATGGACCGTTGTTTTAAGGTCTCTCCAGAGATATGTATGTATGATTACACTGGGCCTCTCAAGAGCATTGTCTCAGTTGAGTCTCAGTCACTCCTGTGTTGTCTGTTTTGACCTTCGGCCCAGTCTGAGGTCCAGAGCTCTCTCTCTTTTCGTTAAAGATATCTCTGTACTTTGCTCCATTCAGCTTTCCCACAGCCCTGTCTAGACTTCCAGCCAGTGTTGCTGAAAAACAACCACACAGCATGAGGCTGCCACCATCCACGTCTTACCACTGGAATAATTTTCCTCCAGATGTGATGCTTAGAATTGGGGCCAGACAGTTTAATCCTGGTTTCATGAGCCCAGAGAATTTTATTTCTCACAGTCTGAGAGTTCTTTAGATATCTATCCAAATTCCAAGGAGGCTTTCATGTGACATATGGCCTTTATACCTTAAAGCCCAGATGAGTGAAGTGTTGTAGGCGGTGGTTGCTTTTTGGAAGTTTCTCCCATCTCCATACAGGGTCTCTGGAGCTCAGCTAGAATGATCATTGGATTTATGGTCATCTCTCTTGCCGTCGCCCTTCTCACCTGATTGCTCAGTATGGCTGGAAAGGTCATAAAATGTATTGTAGCCTTTCCCAGATATGTCTTTCGACACAATCCTGTCTAAAAGCTCTGCAGGCTGTTCCATCAACTTCTTAGCTTGGTTTTAGCTCAACTGTGGGACCTTCTATAGACAAAGGATAGTATACTGAGGATCCAGATGGAGTATCGCCACGACTGCTGAAGGCCTGTGCGTTGGAGCTGGGGAGTCCTCTACAGCACATCTTCAACCAGATCCTGGAACAGGGCAGAGTCCCGAGGCTTTGGAAAACATCTTGCATCACCCCAGTCCCAAGGTATCACGTCCTAGTGAGCTGAACGACTTCTGGCCTGTTGCTCTGACATCACATGTGATGAAGACCATGGAGCGGCTGCTGCTTCACCACCTGAGGCCACAGGTCCGCCACGCCCTCGACCCTCTGCAGTTCGCATATCAGGAGAAGGTGGGAGCGGAGGATGCCATCATCTACTATGCTACACCGATCCCTCCCCCACTTGGACAGAGGCAGTGGTGCTGTAAGAATTATGTTTCTGGACTTCTCTAGCGCCTTTAGCACCATCCAACCTCTGCTCCTTAGGGACAAGCTGACAGAGATGGGAGTAGATTCATACCTGGTGGCATGGATCGTGGACTATCTTAAAGACAGACCTCAGTATGTGTGTCTCGGGAACTGCAGGTCTGACATTGTGGTCAGCAACACAGGAGCGCCGCAGGGGACTGTACTTTCTCCAGTCCTGTTCAGCCTATATACATCGGACTTCCAATACAACTCTGAGTCCTGCCACGTGCAAAAGTTTGCTAACGACACTGCTATCGTGGGCTACATCAGGAGTGGGCAGGATGAGGAGTATAGGAACCTAATCAAGTTCTTTGTTAAATGGTGCAACTCAAACCACTTACACCTGAACACCAGCAAAACCAAGGAGCTGCTGGTGGATTTTAGGAGGACCAGGCCCCTCATGGACCCCGTGATCATCAGAGGTGACTGTTGGCAGAGGGTGCAGACCTATAAATACCTGGGATTGCAGCTGGATGATAAATTGGACTGGACTGCCAATACTGATGCTCTTTGTAAGAAAGGACAGAGCCGACTATACTTCCTTAGAAGGCTGCCGTCCTTCAATATCTGCAATAAGGTGCTGCAGATGTTCTATCGGATGGTTGTGGCAAGTGCCCTCTTCTATGCAATGGTGTGCTGGGGAGGCAGCATAAAGAAGAGGGATGCCTCACACCTGGACACACTAGTGAGGAAGGTAGGCTGTATTGTAGGCACGGAGATGGACAGTTTGACATCTGTGGCAGAGCGACGGGCGCTGAGCAGGCTCTTGTCAATAATGGAGAATCCACTGCATCCACTGAACAGGATCATCTCCAGACAGAGGAGCAGCTTCAGCAACAGACTGCTGTCACTGTCCTGCTCCACTGACAGACTGAGGAGATCGTTCCTCCCCCACACAATGCGACTCTTCAATTCCACCCGGGGGGGTAAATGTTAACATTATACAAAGTTATTGTCTGTCTGTTATACAGTGGTGTGAAAAACTATTTGCCCCCTTCCTGATTTCATATTCTTTTGCATGTTTGTCACACAAAATGTTTCTGATCATCAAACACATGTAACCATTAGTCAAATATAACACAAGTAAACACAAAATGCAGTTTTTAAATGATGGTTTTTATTATTTAGGGAGAAAAAAAAATCCAAACCTACATGGCCCTGTGTGAAAAAGTAATTGCCCCCT